>JNEY01000015.1:72513-95118 GCA_020875895.1 Aphelenchus avenae
GGCACTGGCGTCGATGGGGAGGGCCCCGGCGACGGTCCGGGCACGTAGTCGTCTGGCAAGTGCATCGGTTCGTCGTTCGGTCCTGGCTTGACGGGCATGGGAGTGCGGGCGTCGCCTGAAATAGCAAGCTTGGGCTAAAAATCGGGCGTGACGGTTCAGCTGGTGTCTCTTCGCTAGACATTAGCAACCGTTCAGCAAAAGGAGATGAAAAATGGCGCTGAAGTGAACGAGGACCCAATTAAACTAGACAGATGCGCAGTCCCTCTATCAGCTCAACCTTATTGACTCCAGCTAAATTAGCTGGATGCGAAATGGCCGTTGAAGTTCTGGGTTAAAGGTGCTTTTCTCTAGAACGACCCGGCCTCAAAGATAACGTCTGAGGTTGTAGTGCCGGCGTTCACCGACGTATTTCAACGAACTGTGTTCAAAGAGGAGCGCCTTATGGAATGTGACAGTCTTTACTCTTTGGCGTTGTCTGTGAAAGTCGAAAGCAAGACAACCTGATTCCCGCCAAACTATGTCTGAGATCCACCGTACGCTTTTTCCGGCCAGCGTTTCCAGTGAGCGCCTAGTTCAACTGAATTTAGCCTAATTCATTTCAGACAAAGGTTAGATTATCCCGCTGATTAAATGAAATTTAGACACCCAACAGAAAGGACCAGTTCAGTTAAATTCGATTCAATTAAGTCGGTTCCTGTAAGACGTTCGTGCCGGCAAAATCTACTCGACAACAGAAATAGTCAGAAAACATTTGTAAGAGACAAAGCCCAGAAAAATAAGACACTAGAACGTACCGTTGCCGCTGCTGACGCTGCCCACCGAGCGAGCTCGCGATGAACCCCTACTGGCCTGCTTTCGAGTGCCTTGAGTCGTTGGAACCGCCGCTGAAATCGGCTCAGCTTCCGCTGGCATCTTTGCGTCGGACGCTCGAGTCCTTCGTGCAGGTCCATCCGAGCAAACGGCTCGCTTCCGAGAAGCCTCCGGCGTTCGCACTGGATCTGGCGGTGACTCAGGAGAAGCCTGGGTCTTTACCGGCTTCTTGGTACGCTAAAACATCTCGGTAAAGTCCGCGTTAGGCTAGGCGCATTGTAGACTTAGATGCGACACCGACCGTACTGTACTGACATGCCCGTACCGCACTCCGTACCACGTTAATCGGTACCCGTACTGGACCTACGCTGTACCGTACGCCGCATCTTAACAGACCCTAGGCAGTACGGCACGGTACGGAATACGTTATGGGCGTCTAAGCATAATGCATCGTACCGGAGTCTTCGTCTCGGTGTGCGTCTTGGCGTCCGCAGACCACGCTCGCGTCGCCCAACCGCAGAGCCTCCCGATACCTCCTCGTTTCCGAGCTGGCGTCAGGTCGTGGTCCGAAGATCTCTCCGGGGACGCCTGGATCTTTCTGGCAACTGGTCCAACGGGTTCACGGGCCACCGACTGCTTGCTAGTGGTAGGTGTGTCGCTAGCGGGCTTCGACGCCGACGGAGTGACGGCCCTGGCTTGTGGTGGCGCGAGAGTCAGGTACGGCTTGGAAGCGTCCGCCTGGCACAGATGGCCGACGTCGTCGTAGAGGTTGTCCGGGTCATTGCCGACGATGTTCCCGTCCAACACGATCGCCACTCGGACCGGCTTCCGCTTGGTGGCTGAAAGGAAAAAGCTGAGCACAAAGTGAATTCAAGCGGAAATTTAAATGTGTGTCCGGCTTACGTACCGCTAAGCGGGTCGCAGTCCACGCATGTGTAGAAGCGTTTGCCCGTCGGACCACCGGTCTTCTTTGCGAAGCGGAAGACTTTGCCTAAAATGTGGACTAAGCCTAAGCGATGAAGATATGTAAGCCTGAGCCTGGTCATAAGTCAAAAAACTACACTAAGCAGCTAGGAATAAGCCTATATAACTCAGCTTAGTCGGACGCTGGGAGGTCTAGACGACTAAAGCATAGGAAGAATTTTCTCTGCTTACGCGCTTCATATAGGGCCACAACAGACTACCAGCCCGGACCGTCGTTTCAAGCCTCTCAATCTTCGAAGTATACCTATGATAGGTACGCTACCTATACTATTTCAGGATCAGGCGCAAACTTGATCCGACCTAATTTCGGCAATTAGGACCGATTCCGTTTTCAAAAGTTGCCGCTAAGCAACGCCGTTCCCGCACATCCCTGCTCTCCAGTAGTGTTCGGCGCCGGGCGGGAATTCCCGGCCGGGAACGGGCGGGAACCGGGAAATTCCCGCCCGGTGTCCCGCCCGGGTCACGGATTTTCCCGGGTTTTCCCGGATCCGGGAAAACCCGGGAATTTTCCCTGCCCGGATTCCCGCCCGGTGGTTGACGCCCACTCATTTCTTGTTCTTCTAGGTTCTACATAGCTCTTTCTATGAACGTATGTCTTGGATCTGCCCATATTCAACTACCATTATTGTACACTATTGTGTATATGTATCTTGTGTTTAGCCTGGGCCGCATTTTAGCGCAGTGATTTACGGTATTTCCCGGAAATTTCCCGGTCCCGGGAAAACGCGGGAATTTTCCCGCCCGGTTTCCCGCCCGGGTCACGGATTTTCCCGGATTTTCCCGGACCCGGGAAAACCCGGGAAAATTCCCTGCCCGGTTTCCCGCCCGGCTGCCAAATTCCGAACACTACTCTCCAGGAGGAGAGTCAAAGCGTGATCCCCTCCGATGCATCCGGGGGAGCCGCTATCGGCATTGCAAACTGGCTGCACTCACCGCAAAACCGACGGCTCTCGTAGATGAGGATCTCCTCGCTGGCGTCTTCGAACTTCGCGGGCGCGATGACCTTCGGTGGTTCACGACTCATCATCGACGTGGCGGGACGGCCCGGTCTCGGACAGGGGTTCACGACGACGGGCGTTTCGCCGCGGCCTTCCTGGGTCTTCTGTGCAGGCGTCGACCCAGTGGACTGAGCCGAAGCAGGCTTGGAGGTGGACGTAGAGGTTCCACCGGAAGCCTCCATCATGCAGATGTGCCCCTCGGGCTGGTAGAGCTCGTCCGGGTCCTGGTTGATGATCTCGCCGTCCTGGACGATCACCGGCGGATGTCCGCGCCGCTTTCCTTCTAAGGCAATGGTACTATGAGTTGCGAAAATCATTGTGAAAATCGGCATGTTACAGATGAAACTAGGCATACCTGGAGTGCTGGTGCACCGACGGCATTTGAAGCGCTGGCGGCCGCTCATGTTCGGCCCCTCGCGGCAGAGGATGAGGATTTGACCTGAACGAACGAAACCATTCAAATAGGAATTCTTTATTTAACGGGATGATGTCTCTTAATTATTGCCCTTTCGTGAACCAACGAGTTTTGTCAAGTTATCACCAGCGTCAACAAGCAAAAGGGCTTTCGGATCAAGACGTTTGCCATTCACTGAGTACGCCTGCCCAGGTGTTCCGAACACCAAAGTTATACTTAGGTCCCGGAAAGCTTTGCGAATGCTGCTTAAGCCGGCTAAAAATGACACCCGACGTCCCTAAGCCTAAGCATAAGCGTTTTCAGCTAAGCCGCGATTGCGCATTCTTAGTCAATGACGCACTGGGGAGTGCGACCGTACACGGTCCTAGCCCTAATGGAGTGCGCCAAATGCGTGGTCAGGACCGCCGAATGAGTCGTCACAACGGAACTCGAAAGCCATACGTACCTGGCCACCGACGGCTCTCGTACATGAGCACCGTGTTAGCCGGGTCTTTATAGTTGGCCCGGCCGAAGACCTTCTGAGGCGGCGCCCACACCATGCGGATCGGCGGCTGCACCGGTTTCGCTTGTGTTTGCTGCGCTACAGGCGTTTTCTGCTGTGCTGCAGGCTTCTGCTGCTTCGCCGACTGAGGCGTGCTGTGCCGAGACGCGGAAGAGCTGGACCTGGACTTCACAGGCGAGTCGTCCAGGCGCCAAATGCTGTCCTCCGGAAGGTCCGACTCGTCGACGACGTCGTCGTCGCTGTGGCTGGCCTCGAGCGTCCGCAGCGCCGCCGCAGCTGCAGCACGTTTCGGAGTGGCCCGCTTCGGAGTCTCTGCCGCGTTGGCGGGCGTGTCGACGCAGCGATGCCCGCGATCCGGATCCTGGTCGATGAGAGTGCCGTTGTGGGCGGTGATCATCTTTCGGCCTGAAAAAAAGAGTCAGGAAGTGCACATGTTTCGTCCCTAAATGAGCTAATGTCGAGGAGGAGACGGGTTCAACCGAGAATTTGGGGTCTCCAGAAAATCTTCGACATCCACAAACAAAACAGACGCATAAACTTGAGCACTTTCAAGTGAGACCTGAAATAAACGAGCTGATTTCAAGTAACAAATGTTGTCCTACGGAGAGCCAACATGGGCGAGGCACTTACGTCTGACCTTGAGAAGGTTATGAAGACAGAAAGGAGAACAGTTCATGACAGGAAAGTTGCCCGTGGGCAAGAATAAGTCCGCCTTAGGTGGACAAGCCTAAGGGCCATTGATTTCTAGCTGAACGTTTAGACAAGCGTCCATCTTGCCGCATAGGATCGACCAAAGGATCGATCGATAACGGACCACATTGACCGTTTTAATCTTATCAGTCAGGCATCATCCTCAGTAATTTTAGAGGAGCAAAAGACCTAGCGAATCCTTTTCGAACTCCTTTTCGGGACTCCTTTTCGGGAATCAGTGGATGAGAGGATAGGAAATGAGAACCATTTAAGCTACAAAAAGGACCCGAAAAGATGGCTACTGTGTGCTTGCTTACCTTTGCCGCGGGGTTGCATGGTTGTAAAGAATAAATCCAATGGAATGGAGATGGGTAAAGAAGCTTTGCGCGAATTATTTATGGCAGTTCCCGCTTCCTTACAGAGCAGTGAGTGGGCCGGCGGGCATTCGGACGCTACGTGATTGAGAACGCCATATTCGAGTTCGTTCTACGGCCTCATGGAGGCAGGCCTCGCGGGTCAGAGGCCAGGAGCGGGCGAGAGGACACACAGAAACAGAGCTTTGGTCCAGAAAACAGACCCCAAACGACGCATTGACCGTTGAATGGGAGAGGTCACGCACAGACTCCCTTGACTGGCTTGGGGAGGGACGTACGCTTTTCACATCCTACAAGACGTTGACTGTCTCCGTACGTGAGCCGTGAACCATTCCCGGTTAATGAGTGGAAAGTGTGGTTGACAACCGAGCAAGAAACTGGAACGTGTCGAGCCGAAGTCGGTAGAATGTGGCCCCGTAGAGGCCTTAGACGGGCAGAAAAGGACCGTGCAGTTTCTTCGTGGAAGTCCCTGAACAGGGCATACGTCACCTCGTGCTCAGAGTTCGGAATGAGCCCGACTTTGGTGGGCCCGTACCGACTCGGGAATGATTGTTCATGGGCCCAGCCCGGGCTATGGATTTTAGGCCCGGCCCGGCCCCGTACCTTAAAGCAATTTTCCTTTTTTAATTAGGGAAAATTACCTTGGTCCACCCTTCGGTCCTTTTTCGAGACGCCAGAATTCTGCCCTTTTAAGCTACTTAGTTTTCTGCAGCGAAAATATTCGGAATTAATAACTAGGCAATGGGGATTATGAGGCAAAATTCGATCATAAAAATGGCCTGAAATCGGCCTAGACTAGTGACGGCCCGCCCCTGTCCGGCCCATTCCGAACCCTGCTCATGATCTCGTCGTAGTGTGTTTTCACTGATCAAGGCTTTTCGCTACCTCTACTCATCGTTCTTAGTGCGACAGCCTCGGCACACGTAGTAGCGGCGTCCGTTCTTCGTGTTGCAGTGCTCGAACTCGAAGACGTGGCCTAAACGGACGCCCTTAGTCCGGGAAAGGCAGCTTAAACTCAAAGTCCGCGTAATGCGATAAGCCTACCTTCGTGGAGTTTGCTCCG
Source organism: Aphelenchus avenae (assembly GCA_020875895.1). Lineage (NCBI taxonomy): Eukaryota > Metazoa > Nematoda > Chromadorea > Rhabditida > Aphelenchidae > Aphelenchus > Aphelenchus avenae. Next base: position 78,350 of record JNEY01000015.1, read on the forward strand.
GAACTTGATGACCTGCCCGACTTCGTCGAATTCCGCGCGTCCGAAGCTCAGCGCAGCGTCCTCGGACGGCTGCTCGGTTGTCGCATCGGGCGATTTCTCAGCTCGGTTCCGCCTCGAGTCTCTGGGGATTCGATTGCCGTTCGCGTCGTAGGTCATGCAGAGGTGGCCGTCGTCGCCGAAGAGGTAGTCCGGGTCGTGGCGGTAGATCACGCCCTCCCGCACCACCACTCCGTACATCTTCTGGCCGGGCAGTTTCTCTAAGGCAACGGAAGTTACCTATGGGGAGTGCAGAGACGGCAGCAGTAAGTGAGCTTGGCGACGACGTCCCCGTGATGGGGTCCGTGCCGGGATGACACCCCCGTGAGGGTCCGTGCCGGTGACGTGGAAATTTATGCCGTTACGTGATTGCGGAAATCACGGCTTCTATACTACCACGGTCAATCACGGCACGGCATGTCACGGCCAGGCGCGTATCTAGCGGTAAGCCATGCGGCCCTCACGGCAAGCACGGCACTTTGGGGGGCCCAAGGCTTGAATCCCGGCACGGCACGGGTCACCAAGTTAGCTGCAAGCTTACCTGTAACCGCTTTGCAGTCCAGACATCTGTAGAGTGACCTGGACTTCGCGTGGTCGGTGCTGAAGTGATGGAACTCGAAGGCGCGGCCTGAAAATGACTGTTGTTCATTAGTAAACAATGGTCATTAAGTTAGCTAAAGTAATCGCGCCTTAGTCGTATGCCACTGGTCGATGAGACGCCTACTGTCGCATTAATGCTTGGTATACGAACTTGTTTTCGCCCGGAAAAAAGCACTGAATTTTCTCCCAAGAAAAAGATTTTTTCTCCATGGACAATAGACAAGATTTTAGCACTGTTTCTTCCAAAAAGAACCATTTTCTGTTGTCAAATAATAACGAAATTACAGCTTAATAATATCGTAAACTTAGTCCGTTACGGCATAACCTACAGAGACCTCAGAGCTATAGAATGATCAATCTTGGTTGTCCACGCGGAAGGCTTCGCTTCCTACTCACCCTTGTAGCGACGACTCTCGTAGAGGAGCACCCGCTTCTCCTCGTCCTTGAACGTCGCAACGCCGAAGGTATGCACCATTGGCGGGCGGTCGTCGAGAACGATCGGGTTCTCCGTAGAGCCACTGGGCGGTTCCGGCGAGTCGTCGAGGACGATCAACGACATGAGAGGGCTCTTCTTCTTCGACGCGCTTGGAGATGATTGAGCGTCTGCGGGAACATCCGTTTCTAAATTGGGCTAACTGTCGGCGACTAAGAAGTCCGGAATCCAAGGATGATCGGGCAATTAGGCACATTCAAGGTCAAACACACATATGAGCACGGATACAGGTCATTCCGGCAGACAGTTTGCCTCAACCTAATCTGCACAGCTTAGGCCTCATCTTAAGCCTAAGCTCTTAGGCAATGGGACTAAGCTCTAGAGCAAGGAGACTAAGCTTTAGAGTTACAGGCACTAAGCTCCGGTATTGTATTTCCGATGCAAGTCAGGCAAGACTTTGCATTGATTTATCGCTTGGCTGACGGCAGTTTTTGCACAGGATGGTACCGAAGTCGCTTACCGATCGATCTCATTGGACGGTCCGGAGGTGCACCAGACTCTACTGACTCCTCCGCTGTGGTCGCCAGCACGACTTCCTCCTTCGCAGGCTTCTGAGCGCTCGACCGCTTCGCTTTGGGGAAGCCCGGCTTTCGCCGTTGAAGGTGCATCTTGTCCGTTGGTGTGTTCCAAGTGCCGGCAGGTGCAGCCGAGCTGCTCGACGTGGGAGCTCTGCTGAGTTCTGGCGAAGCTTCCGGGCTAGGCTTAGCTCCGAGCTCCTTCTTCGTAGTCTGACGCGACGTCTGGCGACGACAGAGATGCGGCAGTCCTGAAAAGAGTCGATGAAGTTGAGCCAACGTCAACCAGGCTGTCGAACTGATGACTGCTTGCCAGTGTGTACTGAATAGGACTGTAACTGAACTAGCCCCAGTTCAGGTTCAATTCAGTACCCAAATTACTGGCTCGCTACGTTGAAAACGGGTCCCGAACTTGTGAACTGAACTGAACAAGACCTATTTTAGTTTTAGTTCAGTTCGCGCAAGGGGTTCACTGCAACGCCGATTTTTACCTTGTGGCTCATCAGGGCTGGCCGCAACTTGGTCGCTTCCTTCCTCCATCCTCACGGTTCCGATCGCGGCCGGGTCCTCGTTGAAGTGCGAAACAGCTAAATGGAAAAATTAGCATAAATCAGCAAACAACATTTGAAAGGGCGACCCATAACAGGGGCGTTACGGGGACATTTTTTTAGCTTCTATTCCACAGCTCCGTCTACAAATGTTTCGCTGGCATTTTTTGCCCTGTGGCGGTGGACGTCCTTTCCCAAGCACTTTTACGATTACAAACTGCGAAATTTACGACTTTTTGGGCGTACTGATTACAACTGCAATGGTAAATTTCCCTGCAGAAAACAGAAAAAATCGAGGCGGCTTACCTCGCAAACAGTCCACGCATTGGAAGAGCTCTGTCGCTCCGTCCATCGCGACTCTCTTGAAGGTGTACGTGCGGTCTTGGTGTTGGGTGCTGCAGCAGCAGAGGAACTGCTCGCCGTCCTGCTCGTAGCGAAGAACGGCTACGCCCGCCATTGTTGCTGATTTTGACGCCGATGGATCCTCCTGTATGTCTGAATGAGAGCGTTCGGTGTGATGTTTCTCTCCCCCAATCAACGTCACATAGCGTGCCGAACCCTACGTCCTAAGGAGACAACCTAAGCACTAAGCCTATGAGCGCATAAACCTCCAAAAACTTTTAAAAAAGCATGCGTAGAAAATAATTAACTGAAAAAGTAAGAATAAATAAAAGCGGTAGATTTATTTTGTTTCGAATTTAGTCGTCTTTTGTAAAACTAAAACAAAGACTTACTCGTTGTTGGCGGCGTGAGGATGTTGGTTTCGGCCGTGAGCACAACCTCGACGTTCCAGTCTTCAAAGTCCATGGAACATGACCTGCAATAGAGCACGTCGGAAGATACGTTATCGGTCGTGAAACAATACACGTTCTATTGCGAATGTCGGCCATTGCGTTTTATACGACTGAAATGTCGCAATTCGGGTCTCGTAAATTATGACGTCTTTTGTGCTTAAAAGTCAGTCAGCGAAGGCACATTTATTCCGCTAAAAGCGGACTCTAGGCGAGAGGAACGAATCCTATAGCAACGATCAGTTGCGTCGCGAACGCGACCGGCTCAGAGGGAAAAGAAAACAAATGTCCGTCTGGGCGAGGCTCGTTGTGCGTGCTGCGAACACCGCCGCGATCCGAAAGAGTGGGGAGCCGCGCGTAAATCGACGAGGATGCGTCTCGCAAAACATGCGTCATCCGATGCGTGCATTCACGGCGGAGAGAAAGGTCAAATCGGAGTGGTGCCGCGGGACGACGCTTAAGCGAGAACCTGTGATTTTTGTCGACCAAATGTGGCGAAAGTCATTGTCGTCTTCGGTCTAGCGAAGTGTTTTCGAGTAGAAAATCGAAATGAGACCGTATCGAGGCGACCAGAGAGGTCGTCAAATAGAACTGTCAGTAGAAAATCTTTCATTTTTCCGAAAATTCCCCGAAAATGAATCAGTCCATCCTTGGTAATTTGCTCAATAATTACGTTTTTAGCCTGGATAGCGTCATTGGTCTGCCTTTCCAGACCCAGACCTGTAGAACTGAGACTATTCAAGCAAAGTTTCGCGTAAACAGCTGTAGACAGAGCGTATGTACTCGCCATTATCGGAGAATTTTTAGGCTCTACGCCAACCTTCGCCTGCTGAGTGCCTGCTAAACTTGTAGCAGTCATTGAGGCTGCCGCATATAACTCAAATCAAAGCTCCTGGAAAAATGTACTGGCTAGCAGGGAGATTCGTGAATTTTTAAAAGTTTAAAATTTTTCAAATTTCCGGAGTCATTTTTCCCCGAAAATTGAAGAGGTCTATCGTCAAATATGCATTCACAGGCGGAACTACCTCTGACATCCAGGTAGCCTTGATACGTGCCAAATGAAGCCGCTTTATCGTCGTTAAACAGTCGAACATAAAATCGACGCAGACACTCTGAATGCATCGAATGCATATACGCTGTTTAGGCCATTCACATAAAGACAGGGATAAATTTTTTGAACACCACAAGACAACAATAGGAGTGAACTCTGTGATTCGTACAGTCAAAGGCAGTCAAAAATGGGACGATTTGGAGGAGAAGGGAGGACGCTACTCCTCGATGTAGACGCGCTCCTTGCGGCTCTTGACCTTGTTCTTGTACTCCATCGCGAGCTGGTTCGCGAGCGTCTCCTGGTCCTCGAGGAGCTTGAACTCCGCCTCGAACTTCTCGATCTCGTCGAGCATCACTCTCTGAAATGGGGGCGGTGTTAGTCGGTTCCAGGGATCCAAGTTGGAGATCGGTAGAGGTGGATGCGGTGCCACTAGGTAGCCAACAGTGGGAGAAGCGGGTCCCCTACTCCTGTGGTGGAGAATAGAACGGGGACGTGGGTGGCGCTAGGGGGTCTCAAATTTGTGTGGAGGAGAGTAGCGTACCTCCTCCAGCGGTTTGTGAGTGCTCCCAAAAGAGGAGGAAGAGAATCCCATAGGGATCAGTGGGTGGCCCATAGGGGACGGAGAAGGTGGTGGCGTGCTTCCAGAATAGAGATGGCGCGGTCCACCCACGTGACGTGTGCCGTGCCGGGCTGACCCCTCCGGGTATCGCTAGTCCAGAAGGGGTGAGTGTGTGCCCCCTTACTACGAAGAGTTAATTATATATCGCTCTGCTCTGATGGACAGCGCCAACCCCATCCCCCAGACGAGAGAGGACGGGAGCCACATTTGGGTGGATGGGTGCGTGATAGGGGCGGGTGGGTGCCCCAACAACAGGGAGGATGAGTGCATACTAGGCATGAGTGTCATACACAGTTTGTACTGAACCGGAATTTTTCCCCAGTGAACTGAACTGAACTGAAGGTCTAGTTCAGTTTAGACGAACTGAACTGAACCCAGTTCAGTTCAGTTCACAAAAGTTCACTGAACTAAAGTGAACTACAATTTTGAGTAAAAAATACATGCATTCATCATAAGGGCTCGGTAGCAGCGTACAAAATGGCAATATTTTCAGCTCTGAGGGAGCTTTTATATAAACTGAGCCACTTTCGATGGGGAAAAGCCGAAAATAGCCCGCCGCAGGCGACACCATCGCAATTTTTTCACGGTTTTTCTTGTTTTTTAGCCAAAAAATTGCCCTGTTGAGTTCAGTGAACCGGATCTCAAAACCAGTGAACTGAACTGAACTGAACTGGAGCTCGGTTCAGTTCAGTTCAGTTCACTGTAGTTCACTGAACTGGCCGGTTCAGCAAAACTGTGGTGTCATACCTCGAAGGGGTGGTGATTACCCTCCTCAATGAGAATGGGAGACACAAGGGTGGGGTTACACGCCGTTTGGGTCAGGACGTGACGCATAGGGGTGAGTGGATATTACACCGGAGAGAGCGGGTGGGCGCCGCATGAGGGTGGGTGGTACAGTTCGAAGGGATGAGTCGGTCCTGCCACCCCTAAGAGGAGACAGAGGAGGGAGCCACATGAGCTAAAACAGTGTGGCCCATCCGGAAGGATGCAGCTGGGGCGAATGGTAGACCGCCAGCAGGTAGGGTAACCTCTTGACTAGGACGGTTCTCCCCAGACAAATGAGCCGATCCAGAGCGACAACTGACCAGGTCCACGGCCTCGATGGGGTCCACGATGAAGTACTGCGCGGTGATCATCGCCCAGGTGCGACGGTTCATGGGCAGGTCGCCCATGTCGCCACCCGTTTTGTCCTTGCGCTCCATCTGCAGCTTCGACGCCGTCAGCGTGGGCAGGAACGAGTCCGAGTACTTGACCACGTTGCCGAGCTCGAAGGGGCAGTTCTTGCAGATCAGCAGCGCGCACGTCGTGATGATGCCGTCCTTCTGAAAGTTACGGTTGAATGTCTGAGCTTTCATCGAATGTGTCCGTCTTTATTGCAAGCTCCTTGTGGTATCGCATGCTCATTGGGAGCATCGCATGCTCTTTGTGGTATCGCATGTTTCTTGCGGTATCACATGCTCCTTGTGGGATCGCGTGCTCCTTGCGGGTATCGCATGCGCCTTGCGGTATTCGAATGCTTCTAGCGGTATTGCATGCGCATTGCGATACCGCATGCCCCTGACGGCATCGCATGCTCCTTTCGGTCATGCTATTAGCGGTGTCGCATGCTCCTCCGGTATCGCATGCTCCTAGCGGCGTCGCATGCTTCTTGATGTATCGCATGATCCACACAGCATTCCTTTGGGTATCGCATGCTCCATGCTGTATCGCATGCTCCTTGGGATATCGCATGCTCGTGGCGTGAACGCATGCTCCTCGCGATTCCGCATGGTCCTCGCGGTATTGCATGCTGGTTGAGGCATCGCATACTCCTTGGGATATCGTATGCTCCTTGCCTTTCTTCTGATAATTTCGTAAACGAAAGAAACTGACCGACGGCTTCCTGATCGCCTGGATGCGCGTACGGCGCCAGATCTCGCGCTCCACGCAGACGTAGAGACTGTCGCCGAGCATGCGAACCTTGCGGCTGGAGCAGATCAGCTGGCTGCACGACATGCACTTCAAGTCGAATCTAAAATGAGCTGGGTAAACTTGGTTGCGCCATTGCCACAAGAATTCGAATATTTCCGACTGTAAAGAGAACGTCCAGAAATAAGGTGGCATAACGTGGGGGAGGAGAGGGTCAACCGCCAGTTAAAAATCGTTCATGAATCGCTTTGTTTGTTAACATAATTTGTCGAAAATACCAAAACAGTGAAAAATTGTTTTTAAACTTATGAGAAAAACCCGAAAAAATGCTAAGAAAAACGAAAAACAAAACAGTGAATTTCACAAAATTCGGAAAATTCTGTATGGGTCACGGCAAATATCCTTAGGGGAAACGAGACCCAGCTTTGGATGGGAAAACCGAGCTGGAAAGGAAATTCTCCGCAAGGAGAGGAAAAGCGGTCTGGGGGAGAGGGGCTCGGAAGCGTCCGCCAGGGACGGGCATTTTTTCGAATTACCAGGGCCATGACCTAGACCCCCAGGACCACAGGAGCAGGACCTGCTCATCCCTGGTGCCCGCCAAGGATGGAAATCCAAGGCCAATCAAGACCTAGATACTCTTCCACCCGGGACAGGGAAAGTGCAAGATGGTACCGGGAAGGTGTCCAGTTTTTCAGAAATAACCTACTCTCGGCCGGCGAGCTGAATCCTCAGCTCGCGCTTGCGGCCCTCCTCCATCGCCTCCTGCTCGCGAATCTCCGCGGCCTTCTTTTTGATCTAAAACGGAGAGTAAAATCGGTGCTGCGACCGGCGAAGCGTACCATCTCGCGGAGCTGATTGTCGCTCATGGACTGGAGGTGCTGGATGCAGAGCATCATCATCGCCTCCTTCTGGATGTTGTTCAGCTCCTGCTGCTCCACGGTGCCGTCGAGCGCGAGCAGGATCGACTTGCTGCCGCTGGCGCGGGCGCGACCTAGAAAAGACGTCGCTTTAAGAGCCGGATACGAGAAGCACAAGGTGAGAACATTGCTGGGCACGTTTTTCTCAGTACCAGGACATGGACCAGGACCTAGACTAACCGGAACACCGGACTAGGACCAGCCCTATAGAATTTTCTGACGACCAGGGCCAGGACCTAGACCCCCAGGAAGACAGGACCAAGGACTAGTGTCAGGACCAGGACGTACCCAGCCCTGGGTGGGAGGCATACTCCCAAGGGGGACTCTTGGGTGCACCCAAAGTGGGAGCTCTGGATGGGCAGTTTTCAGCCACTTGTGCAGGAGTACCCGTGTGCATGGTCGGCCCCAGCCCCCAAAAGCATCCAAACTTTTTAATTCTCTTCCGTTCTTCGGGTTATGCCCTAAGGAACAGCATAAGCCGGAGTGTTAATGCTTTTGAGGTTCCCAAGCATAAAAATGTGGAAGCTATGGGTTTTCCCAAAACTGTGGAGGGACCATTACGAAAATTTTGGTGGGAAATCCCGGAAATAAACAAGGTCGGTCGGCAATTCCGTATTGCTGCAGTGAGTGGGCGTAGGGTGGCCACATGGGGTTGGGCGGGGAGGGGTCTTGCTTAGACTACGACGAACCTCGGCGCTGAATGAGCGTCCGCTCGGAGCCGACGTTGTTGTACTTGATGATGAGGTTACAGGCGGAGATGTCGATACCCTCCTCCGCCACCGAGGTCACCACCAGCACCTTGAGGTAGCCCTGCGCGAAGCGCTCCACCATCTCGCGCTGCTCGTCCGACGACTGACCGCCCGCCGTCGCACTCTGATTGGTACCTAAATGCGCTCGGATTGCTGCGTCACTCGGAATCGGAAGTGCAGTTGGCTAGTATGCGGGATTCGGAGGATTTGCCGAAAAGCGGACTACGGAAGCGGAAATGGTACGTATCCGTCCGTTTGAGAACGAATCGGAATTCGGATAAGCCCTACTAGAATGTAATGGTGGTAGGAGCAAAATATAGGCACGACTAACGTTTAAAATAGAGAACAGGAGATAGAACGGAGAGGCATAAGGAGTCAGAAACCGGACGGACCTTTCCAAGTGGGACCGGAAAGTCTAGCAAGAAGCTTGATGACAATCGGACGTCGGAGGAAATCGTTCTGAATTATCGAGATCTTAACGATGGTCCGATAAAAACTTTTCTGAGCTGATCTAGGACCGTATTTCATAACTACGAGGGTGAATCTGCGATCGGAAGAAGACTTCAGAAAAATCGGAAAGCGGTCGGTGAGCGGAAAAGATTTAGTCGGAGGGGCTGAATATCCGAAATAGAGTGTTCTGATGGCATTTTTAGCATAGGTCGGGCGATGGGACGGATAAGGAGCCTGTATCGGAAACAAAGAAACACGAACTTGTCATGAATCCGACTTCGCGTTTTCCGAATCCGAGGTCGTCGTGCACGCTGTTCAGATACTGGCAGAGGTTCTTCGCGGCGGCTCGCGTCGCGACGAAGATCAGCGTCCGCGACTCGGGGTTATCGGCGTACTGCACGCGCAGCGCATTCCGAAGGTGCTTGAGGATGTCCTTGCGGATAAGCGGGGGCGTGCCCTGGATCTCGGACGCCTCGCGCTTGCAGTACTCTTCCAGATTCAGCTTGATACCTGGAAAAAAAACAGGATGAAAAAGTGTAAAAAATTGACGTAAACCGTCTAAAATGTCAGTAAATTAAAAAGTAAAATGTAAAATGTTTATATTAAACTGATTAAATAATACAAATACCAAAATTTTTATATTTATGAAATTATCCTGCGTAAACTTAGTTTGAAAATTGTCAGTTATTTTATCCGATATAAAGGTCAAATATGGCGTGAACGTTTGCTTGCTTATTTTATTTTTCGACAAGATTTCCGACTTTTGCTTTAAAGCTTTTGCTCGTTTTCCAACGTTCTTTTCTAGTTTTCGGTGTGCTTACTGTCGTAGAGTCGGAGCAGCGTCGTGTCCGCGTTGTGGGGCTGCGCCAGGTTGCGCACCATCGACATCTTCTCCTCGAGGTAGTGGTAGGCGTACCAGCTCGGCAGCAGCTCGTTGACCAGCAGCGCGTGGAAGTAGGACTGAATAGGCAAGCGTCAATACGGTGAACAAAAGTGAGAGTAAGTTATAAAAAATAAAAATATTTCGAAAAATTACAAGCATGATGACAAAATTTTAGAATTTGGTCGTTTCTATAAATAAACAAATCGAAAAATTAACAATTTTTTTGAACAAAAGGTAACCATAAAAATTTCGATAGTGCATAATTGACTTTTTATGTAAATTGGTAGCTTTAAATTTTCTATGAAAATAAAATTTTAAGAAATACTTTCAAGAAATAATTTAATTAAATAGCCTCTAAAAGGCATATTATCCCAGCCAGGGAGGATTCGAATATACGTACACTGAGGTGCTCAAAGGCGCGAACGAGGTAGTGACGGTCTTCGTAGCTGGCGGGCAGGCGCTTGATCTGACCCGTGAGTGAGCCCACGTGCGTCTGGTACTTGGCCGGCATGTTCAGCGGCGGAAACTCGAGCTCGTTCTGAACCGAATTGGCGTTTAAATGGCGCTGAATATGCACGTGCAAGGCCATACTTGATTGAGGGCGAGCAACTTGGAGGCGTGGATCGCGCGAAGGTGGGGCGTCACCGTGGCCTGGATCTTCGCCATCTGCATCTTGATGTCGTCCGCGAACTGGTCCCTGTCCGGACGATTAGCACGACGCACCTCTGAAATCAGGGCACGTTGGCTAGGAAAGGGTTGTTAACGGGGAAAGTTCCGTCGGGTCGATCCTGCGGTCACACGTTTCCGCCGAACATGCTCCTACGTCGTATGTCCCGCGTCACATGCGCCTGCAGAGCATGCCAATGTGACGTATGCTCATGCGTCGCATGTTCCTGCGTCCCATGCTTGTGCGTCCTATATTGGTGCTTCGCATGCCTGCCTAACGTCTTCCTATCGCGCATGCTCCTTCCTCGCATGCTCTTTGTGACGCATGCTCCTGCCTCAGATCTTCCAATGACGTATTCGCCTCACATGCTCGTCTTGTGTATGCTCATGCGTCGCATTTTCCTGCGGCCCATGCGTATGCGTCCCATGTTCGTGCTTCGCATGCTCCTGCCCAACGTCTTCCTATCGCACATGCTCCTGCCTCGCATGCTCTTGTCACGCATGCTCCTGCCGCGCATGCTCATGCGTCGATGCGGCACCTTCGTACGCTCGTGTCTCGCTTGCGGCAGCTTCGTATGCTCCTGCCTCGCATGCGAAGTTTCGTATGCTCCTACCTCGCATGTGGCAGCTTCGCGTCCTCCCATGCCACATGCTTTTGCGTATCATGTTTCTGCTCGCATGCTCCGACCTGACATGTGCCAGCTTCACATGCTCCTAATGGCGCATGCTTCTGCGTCACATGCTACTTATTCGCATGCTTCAGCTTCGGATCCTCTCTGGACATGCTCGTGTTTCGCTCCTCCGTATGACTGCTTACCATCAACAGGCGGCTGGACGTGATATCGAAGGTTTTCCACCTGGCGACGCACCGTGCTGATCGTCTCAGCTAGCATGTTCGAGCACAGCCTCAGCATGTGCTAAATCAGAAGTGAATCAAATGGTCTGTGGTTCCTAAGGCGCACCTCAATGCACTGCTGCGGGTTCCATAACGCCCTGCCGACGCCCAATGACGCGGTGAGTCCGACGACCTGGATGCGCTGCATGCCCTTCGGAATGCGAACCTCCTCCTGGTTCTTGCGCACCATGTCCATGAGAACTAAAGCAAATCATATAGGCTTAAGACAGATTAACTGCTCAGGTTTAGAGACTTAGTTACCCTAACATTTATGCCCAGGACTAGATGGGGTTGCTTGGTCTTAGACTGGCTTGGGCCTAAGCCCTAAGCTCAGTTGTAGCTCCTTTGTTGCTCAGTCTATGGCTCTAGCTCATGCCCAGGACTAAACTTCGCATGTGCTTAGGCCTATGCCTGTTTATTTGGCTCATGCTCAAGCTCGGTTGCGTTTATTAGGCTTGGGCCTATGTTTGGCGTCGGTGTCTCAAGATCGACTCACTGTTTGGTGATTTAGGCTGAGGTTTTTGTCTGTCGATTCCCTATGCCTAGGTTGGCGCTTAGATGCTTAGGTGTACCGAGAGGGAACCAATCGGATCCTCTTCGTGACCGGTAAGATCACACTCGCGCACCTTTGTACGGATGGGCCTCGTCGCAGTGGTGGCACTCGTCGAAGACGAACATCGTGAAGTCCGCCAGGTAGACGCGGTCCTCTTGGATGACGCTGTTGAGCATGTTAACGAAGATCTGCGGCGTCATCACCACGACGTCGGAGGCGAGCACGTTGCCGGCGCGGCCGTTGGGCATGTTCTCCGCGCCGCTGATGCCCTCCACCCAGTAGTTGAAGCGCATGTAGTTGAGGAACTGCAGCGTCTGCTGCTCCACGAGCGGCACCGTCGGCACGAACATCGCGATCTGAACGCATGTTTTACGTCTTAGTAAGGCCACCGTTCCTCGAACGTTTGTTGCGTACCCTAGCGGTCTTTCCGGTCTCGGCCGCCTTCTGGAGGTGGTCGAGGATGATGTCCACCGCGACCACCGTCTTGCCGGAGCCCGTCGGCGCGCAGACGATCGTGTTCTTCCCGTTGCGAGCCGCCGTCACGAGCTCGTTCTGGTACGGACGCAGGTCGTAGCGGTCCGGCTCCGCGTAGCCGACCGTGTCTAAAGTCGAATTTACGCGGCCTTAGGCTGGTCGAGGGAACGTACGAGCTCGGTACTTGGCGTAGTCCTCCTGCTTGCGCGGCTCAAGCGGTTCGTCCACAGTGGCGCGGTCGGCGCGCATCTTGTGAGCCTTGTTGTGGCGAGCTTCGCGGGCCGCGTGGTTCATCTCTAAAGTCAATCGATGCGTTGTGTCCAAAGTTGATCGGCACCGAACAGTTCCTCACAACGTACCGACGACCTCCTCCCAGTTTGTCTCGATGTAGTCGAGAATGGTCGAGTTCTCGGAGGAGCTAGCGCACGCCTCGACGAAGTCCGCCCACCAGTCGGCCTGGTTCTCCTCCGGGTCACGGATGCGCGTGTAGGGCAGCTCGCGCAGCAGCACGGCGTTCGCCTCGCGGATCACTGCAAGGGACATGTTGGGAACGGTATAATCGAACGAGATTTAGGTAAAAAATAAAACACATGAAAAACTGGACGACAAATTGGCAAACAGTATTGTAGCAGCGTGGGGTAGGGGAATGCTCTATCTGACCCTGTTACCCTCAGCGTGGGGGATTGCGGCCTACGCCCAGGGCTTTCAATTGCATTGGTGTGCTAAGTTAGTTCTCAACCTCAAGGCAGGAGGTCCCGGTCCCGGAATCCAGAGGTTTGGGCCCCGGTCCCACTCATCGCCCAGTCCCGCCCCCAGCCCTGCTCTACCTAGTTCCTTTTGACTGCCCTGGGAAATTTACGTTGGGGCCATGCTCCGGATTGGGAATCAGAGCACAACATTCTTCTCTGTCTTTTTTTACCCCATGGTGCCTCTGCAGTCAGAGAGACAGTTGCCCACCTCCGACATGGGTTGTTGGCTAAGCTTCGCTGGTTTTCCTCGTCCCTGCTTTGGTCGGGGCCAGGGGTAACCGACGTACCTAACTCCCAGTATTGAGGAGATTAGGCCCCGCATTTCTCCGCGAGAGCGTATCCCCTTCCGAAATTATGGGCCGGCTGCGATTGTGGGGCAAAAGCCGTCTGCAGGAGAGACTCAAGAACGTATACCTCGAACGGTGAAAGGTACAAGCCAGGATTCACAAAGTCGCTGCTCTCAAAGTTTGCAAAGAATAATACAACGCTAAGCACGTACTATAGCAGCGCTCGAACTCCTTGTTCTCGTCGAGAATCGCCTGCACACGCTCGGAGAGCTTGCAGTAGGCGTCGTTGCCGTACTTGCGGACCTCCGCACAGATCTGGTCCGGGCAGAGCACGTTGAGGAGCACGTGCGTCAGAAAGCAGCCCTCGAAGTCCGGGTTGTCGATGAACTTGTCGTAGTGCCTGCGAGCTCGCGGCGGCATCGCGTGCATGTGGAACAGAGCCAGCGTCTCGCGGTCATGCGCTGGAATGGGTTGAGTGAATTGCTTTTTGGGAGTGCTTTTATGACTAGGCTAGTGTGGGTGTCTTTTGAACAAACACTGCTACTGATAAACGTACGTTAGGATCAGGACGAATTTAATTCGTCGAGAGGTCTAGAGCCATTAGCATTCTAGAGCCCCTGTATCCGTGAAAGGGTCGTCGCATGCATCGCAACGTCAATGCATGCAGTTATAACGCTACCGCATGCGCAATAGTGTTGCCGCATGCATCATGGCGGTGCTGCATGCACCATAGCGCTATTGCATGCGCGTGCTGCATGCGTCATAGCGCTACCGCATGCATTATAGAGGTGTTGCATGCGCCGTAGTGCTACCTCATGCGAGATAGCGGTGCTGCACGCATCCTAGCGTTGCTGCATGCGCCAAACCGCTACCGCATGCGCAGTAGTTTATCGCATGCACCGTAGCGCTATTTCACGAGCGTTGCTGCATGCATCATAGAGCTAGCGCATGCGTCCTAGCGTTGCTGCATGCTGCAGCCCCATTAGAAACGTTTTCCGTCACATTTTTAAGCCTAGTCCAACAATCGGCTTTCAGTCCGCTGTTTTCGCCACACCCTGACTTGGCAATTATGCCCGTCTTGTAGTGTGTGTGTGTGCGTACTTTGCTCGAGGTGCTTCAGGAGCATGCGCTCCATCTTGCGGAAGACGCGCGTTTCGCCGGTCCTCTGCACATGGATGACGGCCGCCTCGAAGAGCTCGTTCTTCGCCAGGTACTTCTCCTCGCCAGTGCGCGTCGGGTCGTTCTGGTCGATCCACTGGTCGTGGATCTTCTGCTGCGTGGGCGCGTCTGAAATCAGCGTGTTAGGCACAATCGACTTCCGCTGTGTCGGATTCGTTAACAGTTGAGCAGGAAGATAAGCCTAAGCAGCGCTTTACAAGGATATCCAAATAAGCCTAAATCCTTAGATTTCCCACCAAAATGAGCACTGTATAAACTCACCCATGAGCCTAAAGCCTAAGATTAGTCCGTCTTAAATATAGAGGCCCGAGTTGTCCAAGTTTAGGCATCGTCAGCCGCTGGATCTAGGCCTAAAGATTTAAAACTAAACAAAGAGCGAAGAAGTTCAGCCTAAGGTCACCAGGGCCGCCCAGAGAACACGATTTGGGGGTCCGACATGAGGCCTAAAGACGCTAAATGTCTAGGCCAAGACGCTAAATGTCTAGACCTAAACGAAGAAGACGTGCTCAGCCTTGGGACTTGGACTTTGTGGGACCGATATGAGGCCTGAAGCTAAATGTCCAGGTCTAAGCGAAGGATGCATGCGCACTCTTAGGACATTGCATGTTTCTAGTATGATCACGGCATGCTAAGCAGCATTTTTTCGATTTGTCGGCCTCATCTCCGCGCTCCGGTAGCGTACCTAGGCACTTGAGGAGCGAGCGCTTCGTCTGGTCGGTGATGGCCGCCATGATCTCCGGACGGAACAACAGCAGATGGTTGTGGTTCGTCGGTCCGTGGCCATTGGCGACGCCGTTCGAAGCCGCATACCCGTTTGTGTAGGACATGGTGTATCGTTGCAAAAGGTCTAAAGTGGGCTAAGTTAATATTGAAGGTTAAGCATGGAAGTGAAGAAACGGCGCGAAGATATTTATGGGCTTAACCGGAAATGTGTTCGATTCGGGGACCGTCCGGTACACTGGGAAATTTACCTTGACATCTTTGGTTGGGAAAGTATGAAAAAATATCGTTAAGGTGTCGGATGTATCGGGTGTACGTAGCTCTGATGGATCATGCTTACAGGGACAAAGGAGTTAGGGTAATCGCTGTCGGGTCGCAAGTACCAAAGGTCGGCGGTAAAATATGCCAAAATAGCAGACTTATTCGGCTAAAAATTCACATGTTTTGAGGAGAACTAAGCGATTTCGAGCTGCATGTGAAGAAGGATTACAACTCGGTAAAAGTAGTTCAAGGTCTGTTAATCAAAGCTTCTACCTGACAACTGCCGCTATTTCTCGAATATATCGGTGCCAGGTTCGTTCCGTGTTTCTTGCAATGACTTTCGCCCCAATACAGGAAACGTTCATCGAGTTGCTAAGACGTTCGGTTGATAAACGGCTAATTTCGTCCATAGAAATTTTGCCTGTATATGAAGCTATGCTTTACTTTACTATGCTACGATATCGGTATTGCCTGGGTGTTGGAAACACACAAAAAACGATCGATTACTTGCCTAAAATACTCGCTACGCACCTCTTGCTTAGTAAACTCATTCTTATATCCCAAGAATATTTTGCTCTAGAAGAATTTACGTAAGACACACCTCTAAAATTTACGAAGCAGCTAGGAAATACATGTTTTTTGTGTTTCGCAAAGTGACGGCTGACGAAATGGACTAGGAGAAAGTGAATATTCCGCTGAGTGCGCTGCGAATGGCTCGTCCATTGAAAGGGACGCCATCCGAATGATAGCGGCGGCGGCAGAACGCCAAGCCGGCCATTATGGCCGTCGCAACGAATGCGACCTCTCCATGGATGGAAGAGGGTGCTGGGCAGGCCAGCAGAAGAAACTATGAATACGCCCAGCAATGGCCGCCTAGCGAACAAGAACGAATTAGTCTAAACCCATAGAGCATGTAGAGCCAAGCTGCATTTTGCTCTATGACTGAAGACAATAGGATCGTTTGTGGAAAATTTCGCTGCACAACACAGTCTTTTTTTGCTAACGTTCTCCTAGTTTAAGCGGTTATCGTTTGCACTCGGTTTAAGCACAGTTGGTAGCACCATGAAACATGCGGGGAAAGCCCTGATGAAAAAGGATAGCAATGTGAACTAGAAGCTTAAGGTAATTCCCAGCCGACAGCAGCAAGCAGCGTAAAGGACATGCAGTCGTGGATGCATAGTGCAGCAAATGGGGACGGAAATACGCTGTGTCCGTAAAGAAGCTTTTAGCCGCTACACCGTGAAACCGACAACACGGCACAAAGAGGGGTTCGACACTGTACGCATGCCAACCCTGTGCGGGGGCCGAGGGGTCCGGCCCCCGGCCCCCTGGGGGCCGGGGCTTCAGGCCCCGGCCCCGGCCCCCGCCCCCGTCATTTGCAGATCTAGGCCCCGGGTCCGGCCCCGGGGCCGGGGGCCGGCCCCC
>JNEY01000015.1:110682-124700 GCA_020875895.1 Aphelenchus avenae
GGGGGGGGGGGGGAAACTTTAGTGGAGGGGGAAAGTGAACCGGAAACTTTAGTGGAGGGGGAAACTTACCTTTGTCAGAATAACCGTCAGAAGCATCAGAAAGTTGTTAAATGCCCTCAGAATGTTTTCTAACCACAATTTCTGGCGTTCCAAGAAAGAATTATTTTTCCAATTTACCCATACCCGCTTAGTAATGTTACTCACCCGGCTTAGTAATGTTACTCACAAGGCTTAGTAATGTATCCCAGGCACACGCGGCGCGTAGCGCCGGCACGCTTAGGCTTAGGCTGAGGCTTAGGCTGTTCAGATTTGGTCAGGCTTAGGCTTAGGAACGCCAGAAATGTGATTTAAAGCATCCTGAATTGGTCCGAAACCAAAGGGGGGACCCTTTGGTGCAAAAATTTTCCTTGATTTTTTTGGCTCGAAATTTGTTCTTAATAGCGCAGAAGGCATTCTGAGTGCAATTAAATGTTTTTCTATGGCTAATTGTCTGTTTAAGGTTTCCCCCTCCACTAAAGTTTCCGGTTCACTTTCCCCCTCCACTAAAGTTTCCCCCCCCCCCCCGCTAACCAACAAGATCCGACGATGGTACCCTTTGCCAATTGTAGTGCTGGACTAGTTTGATGGTCGCCTTCGCGATCGAGTTCGTGTTCTTCGAGGAGATCCTAGCAAGAGTCTTGTAGATCGTCCGGTCGGCGAGCGTCGTAGCCGTCGACATGTACGAGATAACCGGGATATTCCAGAACGAGCTCATCTTGGCGACGGCTTCCAGTTCTGCAAAGAAAGGTCCCCTGAGAACCTAATGTTGATCGGTATGCAAACACGTCGAGTAGACGTTTCTATCTATACTCAGTCTTGCAGGCCTCGAATGAACAACTTTGTCGGGTCTCCGCCGGCCAGTAAAAGTCCTATTTTTGAAATATAGGTAGTTGAAAACATGTTTGTAACATTTGAAGCTACGTCAGCTATGCAACGATAGCAACGAAACAACGAAACAACATCGCGGTTTTTAGCATTATTCTGCGATGTATCGGACCTTTGAACACAGATGGCAGGCTTCTAATGAAGTTCGGCTCGGCTTACCCGTGTTGCAGTAGGGTCCTATGAAGGCGCGGATCTGTTCGACGTGGTACATCGCGGCCGCGACTGCGACGCCTTCGAAGGACTCGCCGCATCCAACTCGAGAAGTGATTCTGAAAAAAGAACGCATCGATGTCCAAAGCGGGACGAACGTACACGCACCGCTTCGTGTCAATTTACGCTGCTACGGAGGTCAACAGTCTCATGGATTTCAGGGAATGTACCTCGGCTTACGTTCTACACCGCCTATCGGACCAAGTCTAAGCCGCGCTCAAGGGTGCTTATAATGGCAGATTCTCTCAAGGCAAATGCGTGTCTAACTTTGATGCCCCCATGCGAATTCTCGTCTCTAGCGCGCCAAAGTACGACTTACTCAAAGTCGAGGTCCGGCCCGAGGATGCCCTCCTCGATGAGCTGCATGCGGCTGATGTTCAGGATCTTGTCCTCGTTCGGCAGCGCGCCCACCGCTCCAATGTGGCCGATCTTGACGACGTACTTTCCGTTCTTGTCCGCCGTGAGGACGTCCCCGGAGACGATGTTGCTCGCGTACGTTCCGTTTGCGTCCTCACTGGCATCGCGCGTGGTCAGCTGCGAGGTGGGCGAATCCGATACTGCAAAGAATTCTGCTTTTTTGTTATCTTCGGTCTATGAAAAGCACATTTAGGATATGCTAAATATTTTAGACCTACTTCATTATATCTGTTTTAGAGCATTCTTTGGTAAAAAATACTGCTTCTAAAATTAAAAAATGCAAATTGTTCTTCACAGAAGGATCCCGGTAAATGGGCTTATGACGCCTATTCTCTTAGGCTTAGCCCACCTGCACACAAGCTAAGCAAGCTTGCCAAAACGTTTGGCTCACATCAAAATTTCTCGTTTGAGTCGATTGTCAAGCTTAATATTAGTGTTGCTTCGGCCTAGGCCTAGCCCGCTTATGCCAAGGGTTAACTTTTTTGTGTTTGGCTAGCGCGCTTATAGTTAGGTGTTCGGGCCCACATACCATTCGAGACGGCAGAACCGTCATCGTTTCCTAATCCCTTTTCCGTGTGCGCAGATAACTCAGGCGTGGGAGGAGGTGTTGCGCCGGTCACAGACCCACTAGAGAGTGGATGGGCGCCCACGAAGCCGTCGTAGGAGAAGAGCAGGAAGTGGAGCAGGACGAAGAGCCGAGTTGCTCCAAGCGCCTTTTTGCAAAACCGGCGTGGAGTCATAACGCCGAGGACACCTGAGAAAACAAAGTAGAACAATTTTTGGACTATTACGTGCAAAAAATGTAAGCAAAAAGGATGTGGACTGTAGGCCGGATGGAGAGATACACGGACGTGCCGTAATGAGCCCAAAAATGTCAGAATCGTACGTCCTCCCATAGGCCCATTTTGAGCCAGCAACGCATGAAGAAGCTGAGGGCAAGGCGAACATGCAACTGATTGAGTAGCTGGTAAGTCACATGCTTTTATACTCAACTTGGTACGTTCTTACAAAACACTATGCTCCTCAGGCTCTATGGGCCCTTTCAATAGTGGTAAGCTAGCTAGAGCAACGAACGAGGAGTTTCCGACGCGTGCCCTCATTTTCTTAATGAAGGCCGGATCGTATTAGCACGGCTAAAACCTGTCGAAACACTAGGAGCGTAATCAGCGAGCCGCGGGCACTTTACGTTAATCCCGTGTCGCAAAGGCACTCGTAGTTTCGAGCGAAACCGAGGTCTCGTCCCACCAGTGGGTACCCGCGGCGGCGACGAAAGGAGACTTCAGACATGTACTAACATAGCACACAATACTGGTTACCGACGTGGAATAGGGCCGGACGAGAACGAGAATGGAACAGGCAGTACGGATTATTTGAGAACGGAAGAGTATCGGAAATAAATCAACGGTAGAATGGAAAGAGAAGGGAAAATTTTGGCAGAACATCCCAGCCCTAACATGGACATGACCTGGGAGCTAACAAGGGACAGGTGAGCTCCCCTGACTGAATGGAGGACGTCGTGAATCTATAATGTGAGGTCTATAATAAATTCTCGTTAATAGTTTCCGAACGACGTTCTTATGCCTAATTTGACTAGACAAATACTTTCATAGGTAAGTGCCGTTTAACCTGAAGCGAACCCCTTGAGAGATCTTATAACTTGAACAACAGCATCGATCGAACAGCCTGCGAACTAGAAGTGATGCGGACACTCCCGCGCCGTAGGCCTCGCAATAATGGCACGGCATGAAGCACTTCATCTTCTGCCGCCGTACCGTGGACCGTCTTGCTTACACTAAAAGCTGTACGGCACGGCATAACTCACGGAATTTTTTGGATGCGGGCTTTGGGCTCTACCATGAACGTCTACTTCGAAGTACGCGTTCGCTAGTACTATGAGGCCCAATGAGTCTCGTAGATACGGACAAAAGCGAGAGTTAGCCTAAGCGTCGACGAAACACTAGGAAGGGTCGGACGCCATAAAAGCATTGACCAGCAAATGTCTTTGAACCAGAGTAAGCCTATGCCATGCACTATACTGCCAAATGGTCGCAGCCACCGTTGATGACCATCAGCCACCGCCCAGCACCGTCGCCATCACTTTGACTGATGCGTGGTCCTCGACTCGCCGTCGACCGCACTGGTATCCTCCTCCAGAATCCCCTTTTGGCATGTCGGATTTTCCTGCGTAAATCCGCTCTTGCTGCCGACGCTATCTGCGTCAAAGGCGTCGTTGCCGCGGCTAATTTTCCTAATGCATGCTGTAGAATACGTGGTGAAAGCCGTCGTTCCACGAAGTACGCGGATAATACGGACGTACCGGCCCACGAAGTACGCTCAGGGATTGCGGAAGGCTCTCGCAATCTTTTTGTCCATCGCCTAAGCTCCATCCGAAGGAGTGTAAGCAGATCCGCGAGGACGGAATTGGCATGTATTTGACATGCATTCTTGCGGACATGATTTGGACTTACGACCTTCTCAGTGGGTTTCGAGTAAGAAGCTTGCGACACGTGTCAAAGCCGGCCTGTTTTTGGGCTACTCTTGGTCTCGGGATGACCGAAGAAAGCAAGAGCTTATAGAACGTCGAGAATGTCTCAAATCCGATCGGATTTTTGCCAATCGGACTGAACTGGAATTGGACGCTCATACCTATTCAGCGCATATGAAATTTTGCGGACTTTTTTGGCCTCTGATCCGTTGAAACCTAGGGTGATTTTTTTCGTGGGAGCATCCTTCCGCATTTTTTTCCGGAAACCTTGGAACATAATTCTGATAATCACTGCTTGTCCAAGCGATTCAGCTTGGTCAAGCTAAACAATCATGGGACAGCAAGTGACAGCAAAAGTAAATGAAGTACTGCTCAAAATTTTGCGGAAACACATGATGTCCGTCTAGTTCGAAGGGCGATGTCACTTAAAGTTTTTCGATATTGTGTCTGAACTTTTTTTTAATTTGTCTCATTAATACCCGCAAACGCTCTCGAATAGCTTTTGAAAACAGAAAGATTGCGGCATAAACCAATGGACCCCTATGACATTGGTCAAGCATAATCAGCAGAAAGAAATTTCCTTCCATTGTCTTTATGGTTTTCTTTTTTTACATTTCCTCTGACCCCTCAGACTGGAAAATTTACCAGTTCCAACCTTGTAGCCTGCAAATTGTTTACATTATGGGTTGCACCATGGTCCGTAATCACGATACGTCCATGGATACCTAGTTCAGAATAATTTCATTTAACGCTGTCGAGGTACCCAGGTAGTCGTTCTTTGAAAGCCGACAACGCTGGGACCGACGGTACACTTGCACGGTTGTTGGTCTCTTAGGCGTTCGTAGGCATTCTTCGAATACTTCCAGACGTCACGTATGTTGATGCCGGAGGTGTGTCGCTTATGCGGCGGGAATGGTGCTGCAATTAGGCCATAACATCGTTACCGCCACCTGGCGTAAAAAAGCCCTCGTAGACAGCTCACTGAATCGCTCAGACTTGAGTGTTTTTACCGTCTGCGGCAGTCACTGCCGCAATGCTGAACCCGCGAGTTATCCATTTCCACAATGAAAATATTGCGAATTTGCTATCCGTAGCACTGAACTGTCTTCTGCTGTATCTTATAAAGACGAGGACCACGAAGAAGTTCATGGCGTACAGCAAGGTCCTGCTCATCAACTGCTTCCAGTCGCTTCTGTTAGCGATTTCATCGTTGATAGTGCGACCTGTAAGTTGTAAATCAGCATTCCCGGGAGGGAAACGCATCGGACGATAACGCCTGTTGGAACAAGCAAATATAGGAATTCCCAAAATTCTGACCGAATCCGAGTTCAAAGGGGGAAGACAAAACCGTAGCCGATCCGAGCCCGAATTCCCAAAAATCTCCGAAATTCGAAAATTTCCCAATCCGAATACGATCATCGTTCATATCGTTGACATCGAATGAGCAATTTCGAAACATAAACTTAGTTACCTAGTCCACCTGCAGGCTTCGCTTAAAGCGTCGTCCAGAATTATCCGTCAACGTCATCCGTCGTCCGTCATTTCGATTGACGGACGGTTTGCCGGAGTATTGTAAACACAGCCTTCCGGCATCGTCGTCCGGCATCCATCAAAAGAGGCTTTGACGGATAATTGTGGACACCGCAACCCGTCAACGTCATCCGGCACACCCGGCGACGGATGGCGCGCGGATTTTGACGGACGCTTCTGCCGGACGCCGTGCATTTTGATGGAAGCCTTTGACGGATGAAATTCCTCGAAGAGTTTCATCCGTCGTCGGCGTCCGTCGACTCCGTCCGTCACGTCAATCGTCCCTAGCATCCGGCGACGGGTGGCGTGACGTGTACGTCGCGCCGACGTACACGTTGCCGGATTGCGTGACGGAAAAGTCAACGCTAAGTATCTGACGGATGCCGGATGACGTTGATGGCTAATTGTGGACGACACTTAAGGCTTGAAATTTTGAACTAACTCAACGTCTGCTAAGTACGCGTAGATTTCACACCGTCTCACGCTAAACGTTTGAGCGATATTTTCAGCGCGCCGATGTCATCGAAGGAAGGCTGTTCTTCATAGTCGATGGGGTTGCGGGTAGGATGTCGCTGCCGGTCAGCTATGCCGCGATGACCTTTACCGTCGGTCTGATCTTCTTCCAAATCTGCATCTTGCCGCTGCAGTACGAGTTCCGCTATTCGCTTGTCTGCAGGTATATTGACACTTTCCGGTTATTGCACAGGCTTAGTAATGTTTCTACCTCAACGGTTAGGCTTAGGCTCAGGGCTTAAGCTTCCGTTTATGCTTAGGCTTAGACATGCCAAATTCGTGGGTAACCCTACTTGCTTCAAATTGGGTGAAATGGAAGATACGCTTGCAGGAATAAACCGCTGAGTAAAAGCTTCTTCTGCGGAGCGTTATCTCTTGCTCTACTGGCGCAAACCCTGCACTTTATCCTGGCTTATCGAGCCTCCTGGCCGCTGGCCGAAACTTGTCAGGACAACCGGTGGTTGCTCGAAAGGGACGCTCTGTGGTCGACCGATTTGCCGCAGTTTTCCGTGTCCAACATGGTACGATGCCGTGGACCTAAGCTAGAGGTAGAGGCTTCCGTCACGTTTAGGCCGAGACTAGGGCAATGATCGTAGCCGGATACTGGGCGCTGATGTTCCTAGTGTCGTACGCCATTGTGATCTACACGTCCTATGCAATTTCGCGGAAGTTTAAGGAAGTGGAGCACCACATGACCGACCACACCATCAAGATGCACAATCAGTTGGCGAAAGTGCTACGCGTGGAGGTAAGCGGCAGGTTTTTGAAACGTCTTTGTAACTAAAGGCGGTCTTGGCGGTGATGGGCGTACACGTACATGACGTCCCGAAGATACAGTCGAACCCAATGCTCGGCTTAAAGCCCCATAGGACAGTGACAAAAATTAATTAAAATATGTCGTTTTTTGCAATATTTCATTGCAATCTAACAATTTATACCGAAAATTAATTCTATTAATTCCGTAAAGGTTATCAACATTAGCTAAAAACCTAAAAAAATTTTTTAATGCTAAGGTCCAAGATTTGATGGGACGAGGAGCCAGAATAGTCAGACCGAATAGAAACAATTAGAAAAAGAACAGTACTAAAATTTCCCAAGGTGGGGCTAAGAAAGTAATTCCCCAATGATTAGAATAAATACGGCAGTGAGGCGGCTTAGGACAGACCTGGATTCTTGCTAGGTTACTTCGCCCCATTGGAAAATACGATCTTTGATCGCATGCCCGTTCTTTAGGCCCTACTGCCATTCTTCGGCATATGCGTTCCCGTGATTATGTTCATCTCACACGCCGTCCTCTCCGCATACATACCCGACGTGCCGCGGTTCTCCGTGTACGGCTCCCTGGCGATTAATTGGATTCCGATGCTCAGCCCACTAGCGACGATGTACTTCGTACCGCAATACCGGCGTGCCATAAGCGGCTTCTTCCGGCCGAAGGTCTACGCGGTCGAAAGGAGCAACGACGGTGGGTCGGTGGTGAAGCCGAATAATGAGGCGAAAACACGGCCAATCGCGTAAATATTTGTGGTTATTGACTCGTTCGTCGAGGCTTAAGGTAACCCACTGAAGGGCTTGACGAGACAAATAAAGTTTCTCGGCGTTCTTCTTCGAATAGTTTATTAGCCAGGTTAACCGCATACTACGAAAGCGGTCGTAAAACATTCAGTATTGGGCTACTAGTGCATGTTAGGGCTGGGGACCCCGCGGGTCCGGGACCGAAGCCGGAAACGCAGCGAAGGTAAAATTTAAAACCGAAGCCGAAGCTGAAGCCGAAGCGTGCAAAACCTCAACAGGAAACGACCAGAAAATATATGATGCTGACATGAGCCAATATGGCCCTCGGGCCGCGTCCAATCGCCACCAGAGCAATCTTTACTAAAAACGTCAAGTTCTCGACTAAAATTTGGCTGGTACCGCCTCCTGCGAGCCTGTGAAATACCTCGAAAAGCTTCGGTTCCTTCGTTCATTTTGACCGAATCCGAAGATTGGAGCCGAAGTTTCCCCAGCCCTGGTGCATGTGGAACATTCGGAACGTCCGCGACCGCATGGAGTTGGTGCTAATGACTTTGACGTTCTGCCACTGCAAAGCACTGCTTTACGCCCACGATCCTCGGATTATGGCGCACAATAGTGCACCGCTACGAGCAAAACAGCTCGCGCCGACAGCGTGCTAAGCGGTCACGTGGTAGAGGACTCGTTTTCCGCGTATTGATCATCCTCGAGTAGCGATCACATGCATGTAGTCTGGGATGGGCTTTCCTGCGAATTCGAAAGAAGACAACGTCAGAGGCAGCGGAGACCGCAAAAAAACCGGGTCGCAATTTGCATAATTTGTTTACCACGTGCGGGAGGCGGTTCGGTGAAGCGTATACCTGTGAATAAAACTGATGCTCGTCGCCAAGCGTCATTTAATATAAAGGTCGTTCTCCCGAAAAACGTACTAGAACGTAGTGCCATGCTCGCCATGCAACAACGGAGGACGCCACTCAACATTAGTTTGCTGGTCGGATGTCTACTGGGAATCCTTGGGGACCGAATCGCGCAAATCCTAATGGCGTCGACGTCGCTCCAACGGTACGGGTTTTTTTTGGCCGCGGACTAGTATAACTTGAAATAGTATTATAAAATAATTTGACTAGAAATAGTATAGCACAAATATAAAAATTGAAGAGTAATCAGAAACAATAAAAACAGTATATGTAACTAGAAACGGTATGACTAGAAATAGTATAAAACGTGTAGCTAGAAATAGCATAAAAATAGTATAAATGGCAGTAGTATAAGAAAATAGAAAAAATTAGAATATTATAAACTAGGAACATGACTAATTAATTTATCTTAAACACCAGAGATATTATAAACAGACATAATATAAACAAGAAAAATCTAGAATAATAATAAAAAATAATGAACTAGAGCTATTACTATTACGAACTAGAAATAGTCTAACTAGCAAAAACTGAGAACTAGCTAGAAACGTTATAGCCTGAAAGAGGACAAACTATAAAGATTATATTTCGCCGGCTTAGTAATGTCACTCAGCCTTGTAGGGTACTCAAGAGGATGCGCACGTTAGGGGGCGTCCAGAAAGTCTGAAAGCATCACATCGCCCTTTTTTGCCCCCCCCCCCTGTAATCAAAATGTAATCAAAGGCCTGCCCCCCCCCCGCTCCCCCTGTAAGGCTTACAGACTTTCTGGAGGCTGCCTTATACGACTAATTTTTGAATGCCTACATCTGCTTCAGATACGCAATCCCTAACCCATTCGACAACGCAATGACGTACGAAGAGCTTGACGCGGTCGCTGTGGGTGCACAGTCCGGAAAGGGTTCCTACTGGCACAACTATACGCGTCTCTACGTGAACTACTTCGAACAGTACCGTCAGCGGCCAATTAAGCTGCTGGAAATCGGGATAAACACGGGCGCCTCAGTGTGCGTTTGGGAGTATTATTTCCCGAGTGCGGATTTGCATTTTGTCGACATCACCGCGAAGAACATCGAGTACTACTCGAATCGGAGTCGCTACCACTTCACGAGTCAGGCGGACGTGACGGTAAGCGATCGGATCTTAGATTACTTAAAGGCGAACAATTCGAGTTGTAGTTTTAAGATGCATAAGAATAGCGAAAAAGGGCGTATTTAGCATTAGCATCTCAAAACGATTTGTGGGGTTCATTTATAACGCTCCCAGGCCAAAGAGAAGTTTGGCGCCTTTTGGACCTATTTTGAGTTGAATCCGCGCACCCGATATCCCTTTAACATTTGACATTTAACAGCGAATCCAAGAGAATTTCCTTCGAAAATCGGTTCCATCTGCCCTAAGCGGCGTGCCAACTGAACATTGTTGAAAGTACGTAAGCTCTCCTTGTGGACCTCTTCCTTGTGGAGGTCCTTGTGGACCTCTTCCCGATATTCATGTCTTGCTATGGCGCCAGACTGGCAGGCAGGGCTTCCACTTCAACCTAAACTTCAGCTTCAACTTCATCTTCAACTTCAACATCGACGTTGAAGTTGAAGTTGAAGCTGAAGTTTTTGGGGCTTCGACGTTGAAGTTGAAGTTGAAGTTTTTGGGGCCTCGACGTTGAGGTTGAAGTTGAAGTTGAAGTTGGAGTTGAGGTTTCGTAAACTTCAGCGGAAAAGTTGAAGTTTTTGCAACTTCAACGTCGAGTTTTTAAGTTTACACAGTGTGATAAGGCTTGAATTTTGGCTTCCAAGAAGAGTTTCGACGTTGAAGTTGAAATTGAAGTTGAAATTTTTGGAGTTGAGGTGGAAGTTGAAGTTGAAGTTTTTCATCTTCAACGTTGAAGTTGAAGTTGAAGTTTTTGGGGCTTCATCGTTGGGGTTGAAGTTGAAGTTGAGGTTTTTTCGAATTTTGAAGCCCTGCTGGCAGGGTCTGTTTTTGTTTTTTTTGCTGGCACGTACCGCATTCCGTACCGTACTGATCCCAGCCGTACCATGCTTCGTACTGCCGTACTCAGTACGAATACGCAACGGTACGGTACTAGTATATGCCGTACTATTGCCACATACACATCAACAAAAATGGAGCTGTACCGTACTCTGTGCGGACCGTAGCACCCGAAACGTAATCCGTACTGTACTGACCACCCGTACCCTACTCCGCATCGATAATACAGCAGTGCGCTACAGTACGGCCATACGACCTGTACGGTTGCCAGCCTTTAATACGAACCGTCGATCACTCTTTGCTAACCTAACGAATCTTAGAACATGACGACGATTGGAGAACGGTACGGTCCCTTCGACGTCATCGTGGACGACGGAAGCCACCAGGCGTCCCACATCATCACCACCTTCGAGACGATGTTTCCCTACGTCACCGCCGGCGGAATGTACGTCATGGAAGACCTCCACACCCAATATACAAAAGCGTACGGCGGAGAGGGATCGCAGTCGTCGCCTCGAGACGGCCCCGCGACCGCGACTCAGTACCTTAAGTACCTTGTGGACGAGATGAACTTCAAGGCGACGGTCACGGGCAGTGCGGGCGACAACAGGAACCTGCCGTCGGAGACGGCGGCCAAGCAGACCGACTATAGCAGGCGCATTGAGTCGATACACTTCTACCCCGCCATATCGTTCATACTGTTGAAGTAAAGCGTAGCTAAGCTAAAATTGTGTTAGTCAAGGATGGGACTAGGGCTGGGGATGTTGAGGCTCTGTTTCGGCTTCGCTGTTGGGGTTTTTTGGGTTTAATGTTCTTTTCGATTGCTTTTTGTCTGCGCTTGCCTCGGGCGACACCAACGCAGTTTTAGGCGAAAATTTGACAGTTTTAGTGAAAATTTTGTCTGGCGGGTATCTAGCGGCGGGGTATTTCCGTTCATCCGAGTGTCATGTATATTCTAGCTTCCAGCCCCAACCCTGGGCAACCGGGCCATAGGCCCGCCGGGCCGGGCCGGGCCGGGCCCCTCATATTTGCAGACCTAGCCGGGCCCCGGCTAGGTAGGTCTATTTTAACCAATTTTTGCCAAATAATCCTGAAAGTCCCAATGGCGGTGCCTGCGGCAGGCTACTTTATGTAAAGAGTATCCAAAATCGTGCATTAAACTCGCTGCAAAGGGTAAGATCCTACCTCTGGAAAAATACCGAAGGGGGGACCAAGGGACATTTTCGCACAGGACAAAAATCTTAGGGCCCGCCGGGCCTTTAAGGCCTGGCGCGGGCCTCGAAGTCAGGCCCGCGGGCCGGGCCGGGCCTCGACTTGAAGGCCCGTTGCCCAGGGTTGTCCAGCCCTCTTTAATACAGCGATGAAAGCGATCGTCGCAATACCGATGAACAAGTGAAAGGTTCCGGCAATATTCATCAAAAGCCGAACTGGTTGAGCATCTGTAGCTCGAGCTTACTTGACGATGCGCATAAGCCGTGCTGTTCAGTGTAGAGGCTGAGGCATCGTAAGGCTGGGTGGTCCGGAGCCGAGTCCTGTTTAAAATCGAGCCCAAAAAGACCAAGCTATCGAGCTAAAAAATCCCGAGACTACTAAGGCCGACGTCGCGTACAATTCTTAGAGGTACCGACTGGTGTCTGTGGGCAGAGCGTTAGTACGCGATCTCCCAGAAAATACATGATCTGCATGAGTGGGGATGGGCCGAGGCTAGGCGACACCAGTGCTATTTTCATGTAAAAATTTACATTTTCGTCTACAGTTTCGTTGGTATCGCGACGAGCACCTTCAAACTAAAGAAAAGACTCGTGGACTCGGTCTTCGGGACCGACAATGAGTAAAGAAAAGACTGAGACCGAGCCCAGGTCCGCCAGCGTAGACGTACTCCGTGCCGTACTGGTACGGCACGGCTCGACAATTGTGGACATTCCGTGCCGTTTTAGCGGAGAATGGCACAGGAATACAACCCGTTTTGCAGCCGTACCGTATTTCAGGTCGTAAAGTACGGCACGGAATACGGTACGGGGACGGTCAGTGCGGCACGGAGTGCGGTACGGGCGGTCATTACGGCAAGGGAGTACGGTACGGGAGGGGGTTTGCCGGAGTCTATCCCAGCCCCGGTACTGATGCCGAAAAGAACGCCAGGATCATTGTGGTTGTGAGACCCGCAATCGTCGTCGAAACTAGTTCGTTACCAAGAATGAAAAATACGCCGGAATACAGTCGGCCAGCCAACGATACCACGCGTCCTCAACTCAGACCACCTCCCACATAATGCCCGGAAATTCCAACAGCTGTTCACACCGGAAACCGGGAATCCCTCAAAACAGTTCCTATTCTCGTACACCTTCTTTTACTTATATCCGAATTGTTGCACCGAACAGAGTCTTGAGAGCCGTGTGATGTCTCGGCGGAAACGCCCGGAAGCTAGCTGGCTGTGCAAACAGCGCAGCGAACATCACAACAAGTACGACTACTTAAGCCCTGAATGGTCCCGCAAAGGCACGGTTTGAAAGTTTGTACACTACAGTGTGGATCCGTTCGCTCCTCAACGCTACCACTATCGGTAAGTATGCTGTTTCTCGCCCTTCAGTGCATGGGCCCCAGTCTGGGAAACCGGGCCATAGTGGGTAGGCCCGGTTATTAAGTGCACAGTTGACAGAATTCTGAAGAAAGCTTTCAACTAGTTTTAGACAAAAAAGCCGAAAAACTCCTCTGGAGGCGCCTGCGCAAAGCTGTTTTAGGCGAAAACTCTTCGCTAGTTTTACCTTCGTAA
Organism: Aphelenchus avenae; assembly: GCA_020875895.1. Taxonomy (NCBI): domain Eukaryota; kingdom Metazoa; phylum Nematoda; class Chromadorea; order Rhabditida; family Aphelenchidae; genus Aphelenchus; species Aphelenchus avenae. The sequence continues at coordinate 123,941 of JNEY01000015.1, forward strand.
AAGGGTAAAAGTCCGGTCAGTAGAAAATTAACTAAGGGGGCGCAAGCGCATTTTTAATCGTATTTGCTGGGCCCTTTCCGGAGCCAGACTGGGTCCGGTTTGAAGAACGTATCCCCAGCAAGTTTTTGTAAACAACCAACGACGCCTCAAAGACGGTCCTGTGAAAATCCAGAGTATTCCTCCTCCTCCTCCCCCGGTCCCAAACTTACAATTCTTCATCCGGAGAGGAGCTGTTATTGTAACAGATTTCAACCGCCAACGTAAGGTCTGCGCCCACTGTTTGCTAGACACGCATTTTGCGCTTAACGGAATATGTTTATTTGCCAGAGACAGTGGGCTTATTGTTACAGCGGCCGCATTTTGCTTTGACGGCGTCAATTCCGTCCCCCTATAATCGTTTTGCGGGCGTCAAACACCCGCGGTTCCGGGTCGTTCGAGTATCGTGTCGTTGGTATAAAGGCTGCGTGCGAAACGGCCCGCAGTCACTGTACTGCTTCGATGGACTGTACAGTTCTTGCACTTAATCCCTGTATCTCACAAGTACATCCACTTGCCTGTCCTAACATACATCGAGGGCTTTTGCGGATACCGACTTCTCTAAAAGGCTTTATCAGGGCGAAGCGCCCGAACCTTTTGCGAGTAAACTTGGCGCCCAGTGACGTGATTTATGACGGGATCGGGTGGTGTTGCGAGGGGTCCCGCATCCCGTATTGGGCCAGGACAATGGGCCCGATATAGTGCGAAACATCGGGTACCGGTA
>JNEY01000015.1:128261-139499 GCA_020875895.1 Aphelenchus avenae
CGGGCCGGGCCTACCCCAGGCCCGGCCCGGCCCGGGGCCCGGCTGGGTTCAGCGAAATCGAGGCCCGGGCCCGGCCCGGCCCGGCGGGCCTAGGGCCCGGTTGCCCATGGTTGGCGGGCTTGTGAACTAGCTTCCGGCTACCAGAAACCTCTTCCGGGAGAGGAAGAAGGAATACAGATCCCTTCAGGTCTTTTCCCAAAGAACTTATTATCTCTTTCGGAAGAACTGAACACCTCACAAGGAAAAAAATAGTTAGGAATATTTGCTTTAAGGGACTCTTTAATCTTCTTAAACGCGCAGCATGACACTGCACATTAAATGAGAAAAAATGAGAGTAAGTGTTGAGGTCGATGTTCACGTTGGACTCTTTTCTTCGTCCCGCCCCTCCATGTCGCGGCGTCTTATCGGCATAACTAGGTAATTTCGGAAGAATCCCCTTAAATGTGGACCGCTTCATACCAAGCACAGAGTTCGAAATGGCCCAGCTTTGTCAGGACCTGCCAGACCCCAGCCCGGCTTCGCCAGGCCAGGCCCGGGTTTAAAAGCAATTTTTCCTTTTTGTAATAACGGAAAAATTGTCTTGACCCCCTTTTGGTACTTTTTCTAGATGCCAGAATTCGGACCTTGATTCTAGAATTCGGAATTCTAGACCAGAACTTTTTGTCAGTAAAATTTCGAAAAATTTTGCTAAATCCATAGGGGGGACCCTCAAAAACCTCAAAAATTTGACCATCGAAAAATAGAAGACATCGTCTTATATTAGAACCACTACGGTACATTGTTCTGCAGAGGAAATTTCGCAAATTAATAAGTATGCAATGGCGATTATGAGGCAAAATTCTATCATAAAAACGGCCTGAATTTGGCATAGACTAGAGACGTGCCGGCCAGGACCGTGCCTGAGTTTAGGCACGGCCCGAGTCGGGCCCGGGCCCTGGCCCGACGAAGGCCCAAAAATGTAGGCCACGCACGGGCCGGCCATTTTAACTCTGAACACTCATCATGGACGCGGGCATTCGAGCTGGTAGCGAGCAGGAGCCATAGTTAGCAGGACGAGTCAGCTTCTAGTTCCGTATCAACAGCTCACAGCACCCTCCTACTTTCTTAGAACACAAACGGTGGCGGCTGGTTCTACAAGAGCAACGCTGCGCAGACCAACTCACGCGAAATGGTCTCGGGAATGAGCCACAACGGCTGGTACCGCACGAACTCCACCGCTCCGCGAAACTACGTCGAGTGGTGCTCCAACAGCACATCCTGCGCTTGGTATACGAGTCACGCGGCCTTCGTGACGGCGACTGGCCTCGACAGCGTCCCGCCGAGCATCGACGTCGACAACGTCGCCACCAATCCGTTCTTCGTCGACGAAGCGGCCGGCGACTACAACTTGTTGCCTGGAAGCAAAGCCCGCTCGGCGGGCAAGGCTCTTCCGGCGGACATTGCCGCCGCCATTGGCGTCCCGACATCGCCGGTTGATATGGGTAGGTCGTCCGCTTGAGGCGCCGTCGCGCATGGGTACCGCGTGATGACCCCATAGGATTTCTGTCTTTAGGCCCTTTAAATAAGAGCCGGACCAGATGTGGATTGTTCGTCCAAGCATGTGGTTTTGGGGTCTGCCCAGAAAATTATTAAGGCTTATTTCGTATTTTTCCACCACCCGCCGCAGGAGGGTAAAATCCCACTTCGCGAAAGTGGTTTTTTGCACCGCTTCGTGGTATTTCGCATGTCCCACTTCGCGAAAGTGGTTTTTTGTCCCACTTCGTGAATTCACGAAGCGGTTCAAAAAATGACCCACTTCGTGAAAAAATGTCTTTCCGACTTCGGACCGGCCTACCACGGCTTAGGACTAGCCTACCCCGGCTTAGGACTAGCCTACCCCTACGCGGCACGCTTCGGTTTAGACTTAGGTTGTTCAGATTTGGCTCAGGCTTAGGCTTAGGACAAAGATGCTACGCAAACACAAAGCTTTGTCGTTTTTTAAGCGTAATGATATTTCTAGACCACGTCCTCCTCCCATAATCTGGGCACTAGCCGGGGCCGAGACTATCCCTCACCCATATAAGCCTCATCTATGTTCTGGACGCTACCTTTGAGGAATGTCCTAAAAAGGAATTTTCAAAAAACTGTGACCGAGACGCCTGAACTGGGTTTGCTCGAAAAAAACCGCAAGATCTCGGCTGCCATGGGCAAATGTTTAATACTCTCAAGTATTGTGCGTCATACGCAATTTCTTTCTTTCAGGTGCTCTTGTTTGGCGCGGTAAAACCGCCTCTCCAGCCACGGTGCTCAGTTTCACGCCCTCTGACGACGCGACTATCGAAGCGGCCAATCCTGACACCTGTTACGGGGCCGACGCCCAGCTCATCGCCGACAACGATCCCCGCAAGGACTTCCTGTTGAAGTTCATCGTTAGCGGTGTAGGAGCGCGTACGGTGACGAAGGCGACGCTTAGTCTACGAGCCGTGGACCCAGGTGCCGCTGGCGCGCAGGTGTATCAAGCGGATCACAACAACTGGGCTGAGGTAGGCATATTGGCGCAATGAGCCCAGAAACTTTGGGAAGACTCGGAAATTTGGAGGGACACGCTCTATACGGGGCAAGTTTACACTTAAGTGTCAAGGGTATTATTTAATGGGGGGTAAGGTGCACCCTTTGGTGTACAAATTTTTTAGGAGCTATTAAATTTTTAAAGGTAAAAAGGCTCTATATTAGTTAATATAGCCTAACTATGCCATTTTTTACGTTATTTTTGGGCTATTTTGACCCCCTTTTGGTTCATTTTAGAGGCCACCTCTTATTCCCGACCTCCACCCCTCCCATCCTGGAATCCCAAATACGGCCCTTAAAGGGTCCCCTTTCAGACTTTCTGTCTTCTCCCGACTTCCTTGCATTTTGCCAGCATGGTGATAAAAAAAACACTTGAAATCTTACAGTTTCCAAAAAATGTTTTAGAGCAGTGTCCGGTGGAACTGGGCGCCATGGATCGTCGGCAATGCGCTCGCAACGCTGCCCGCCATTGTTGAAGGGACCACGTACACCGTTGACGTGACGGCGTTGGTCAAGGCAGACGGAACCTACGGGTTTCGCGTCATCCAGCCAAGCGTCGAAGGGATTCGGTTCAGCTCCGCACAGGGCGCCGTAAAACCGCTCCTTCAAGTGAACCTTCAGTGAAGTGTGTTTGGTCATCTCGCCGTCAATGACGATTTATTATAACCCTAAAATGCCGCTCGCATAAACCGTTGCTTTAAACATCGAGTTCTCTCCAAGTACTCTGAGTGTTCCTCCAGTCCCTCCTATTGACGCGTGGATGGAGGGGGTCTGTTCGAGAGAATTCATGTAGAGGAAATATGCTAGAAAGCACGGAACGTATGCCGAAACAAAGCAGGATCGCGATAAGCACTCAGTTTTATTTGTGCGTTAAACAGACTTCGGTTCTTGTGCCACGATGTTTTGCCATTAGCCGGATAATTTTGCACCAGCAGCTGCTAGTTCGAACCGCCCGCATACCGTCAATCGGCTCATCTGACTCGGCATTAGCATTTAGCAGAAGTCAGAAAGACACTTCGTTGTTGGGCAAGTGTATACGCAACTGGCAGCCTTCACAGACTTGGAAATGGGGTTACAAACAAGCGGAATGAGCCACTGAAACCCGTAACGCAAAAGATTCCCGTCCGAACTATCTTGCAATACCCGATGAGGTAAACTTTCCCTAAGCGTTTACATGGGTTACCGTACATTTTGGCATATTCAACTTGGCATAGTACATTTTGGCATGGTACGTTTTGGCATGAAAAAACTTGGCATGAAAAAAATTGGCATGAAAAAACTTGGCATGAAAAAACTTGTCATGAAAAAACTTGGCATAAACATCAATCCTTGGCATTTCACTTAACGGCTCTTCTGCGAATTCCCCGGGGTGTAGGGACCCTCGGAAAAAAAGTGATCCAGTCCTTTGGAAACCCCGACATTGAGGGTAATCTTCGCATTTCCTGCCCAATCTTCGCATCTCCTCCGCTTTCCTGATCAATTGATCCCTGCCAAGTTGTTTCATGCCAAATCGTACCATGCCAAGTTTTTTCATGCCAAGTTTTTGCATGCCAAGTTTTTTCATGCCACGTTTTTTCATGCCAAAACGTACCATGCCAAAACGTACTATGCCAAGTTGAATATGCCAACTGTACGTCTTCCGTTTACATGAACGGCGTGTAAGCCAAACGGTAACGTGAGTGTTTGTACGAGTTAGCGGTTTGATCTTTCATTCTGGCGCACAACAATCGAATCAGATGATAGCAAGCGTAAATCAAGAAAAATCCTACATTCAACTTCCTTTACTGCCAACGCACACAAGGCAGGAGACAACTTCCTCAACAAGTGGTAACTCGCGGTTGCGGCGGGTAGCCGATGTCGAAGTGTCCGATCGAAAAGTATCTAAAAATAGTATCATGCCATGTGCTGGCTGAAGCGACTGTAAGGCGTCTCTACCTCATAAGGACATTCGCCCACATTCCCATTGCAGTGAAATCGTAGAGAAAGTCGGCCGGAACCAATAGATTCCGGAGGACTTCGCAGAGAAGCGTATTGGGCGGAAAATGGTAGCCCCCATCCACCTTCAGGTAGGTGCTGGTGCGCTGCAGGGCCAGGAAGGTCGCTATGAAGTTGTAGAAGTTGTCCATAAAGCTTGCCAACGCTAAGCAGGGCAGGAATGATTCGTAGGTCTTGAGCTCAGCGTCTCTCAAAGCGACAACTCGTCGCAGCGCGAAGAATTGCAAGCATTCGGCAGTCTGAAAGACGGGTGCACTGAAAGTAGCGGAAAGACCGGGTTTAACAAATTCTGATGTCTGCGTTTTTCTGTTTTTGTCAAAAAAAAGAATGCTTCTTTGTATTTCATTGAACCGTAAAGCCGTCTTTACGGTCGGCGTGCGGTACGGGTGGGGGTGATCAGTACGGCTGCTCGGTACGGCCATATCCCATTGTACGAGCCGTACAAAACCCGTAAAAACCGTACAAACGTCTTAATGCTTTCGCGACTTATTCCGCTGATATAACGACCATCGTTAACGAAGCTCAACCCACGTCGTGCAGAACACCAACCTTTTCTCAGTAGGAACTTGCCTCTTACGAATTACACTGACGCTTAGGTCGTTCTTAGCGTCGATACGGTTTTTACGGGCCTGTACGGGCTCTTACGGGTATTTACGGCTTTTTACGGGCCGTAGAGCTGAACGCCGGTACGGCGTTCTGTACGGGGTGGGGTCAGTACGGTACGGGAAGGGTCATGACGAAGTCCAGTGGTTTATGGCTACGTATACTTGGTTGTCTTTGCCTCCTTGCGCCGGACGCAGTCCATGAAACCCGGCTTACCAGTGATATCAAGAGTATAGCCGTACGGCACGAGGACAGCGAGAACGATGCGTAGCCGGATATAAGCAGATTCTGCCAGTGAGCGATCTCCTCCAAATAGTGAAAACTCCTGGCAACAAGCGAGCCGAGTAGTAACGTCGTATCGCCAAGCGCTGCAGCTATGTGCGCCGAATCCAGCTGCTCCGCAGGGATTAAATGTAGTCGCAACAATGCCTGCAGTCGAATAGTGCAGTCGCGACAGTTGGGTAAACACACGGACAGAGCTTCAGCGGGCAGGGTCCCATCCCTTCCCTGTTCGGGAGTAAGTCACAAGAGGGCCGTAAAACTGGTCAAAACTAGGGTTAAACGGTCTAGATTGGCTAAAATAACGCCATATTTAGCATATTTAGGTTATATTAAGTTTTCAGACCTGTTTTAGTTAAAGTTTCACCTACTTTTTTAAAAAAAATTTGCCAAAGCTCCCCCCTCCCAAAACCCCTCCCCCGGCACCCCTGCTAAGTAATGCCCTCAAAAATTGGTCAAACTTCAAGAATCAGGGTTTTTGTAGCGTTTTTTGGAGGTACACTTTAGGCGCGAGTTCGCTTCTGGTGCAGGCAAATTTTGGTAAGAAGATCAAATCGCAGAGCAGGAACCGTCTTTGTAAGAACTTGCGTTACTTACAGTCGTGAAAAGCACTACGACGACGCCATGTCGGATAAAATCTAAAGGATTTCCCGATCGGAAATGAGAATTGTTGGCCTCTGCATCGATAAGCGACACTGACTTACGTCCGGCAAGCGTAAACGGAGCGTCTCCAGCGACTTTCCCTTCATCGACAAAGTCCGGCGCGGGCGGCCCGGGCGCCACTGCCTGGTACAGGGTGGCGTACAATTCTTCAACGAATAATAGCACAGCGAAGATCGACAGTGATAGGAGGACGGTGTCCCAGCACCTCCACTTCATGACGGATGGGGAGCACGTCTCCACTGAGCGTTTGAACAATTCACGCACCGGATGCAGGCGTTGACGAAGGTGATATATAAAGCCCTAAGGTTGTGCTTGACGATACAATTTGCCGCGACTACACTATGCGGTACTAGTTGCGTATAAGGCGGGGCGGAGGGACCTTGGCTCCATGCTCAACTAGAATATCAGTTCGAGATGTAGAAAACATCCCCGGGTCATGGAGTCGTGCTGTGGACCGTCCCGTGACTGCTGAAATCACGGCTTTTGTACTTCTACGGCTATTCATGGCTCGGAAAACGGCAAAAGCTGGAGCCGTGCCGTTGCCGACCCCCCCCCCCCCCTCCCGCCTCCCGTGCTGTGGGCCGGGCCGTGATCACGGCACCACGCACGGAACAGCCCTACGGCACAATTTCCACCTCTAATACGAATTCTTACCGATGATACGTTCGAAGATCGCTCCTTTCGATGCCGTCCACCACCACAAGCGAGCCAGTGAGCGACCAGCAAGACAGGCAAATACTCGGAAATGCAGGACATGGTGACCGGGTCCAGCAGACTCTCGTAGACGTAATACCACGCCACCTGTAGCCCTCGGAAATCCCGATGCGGGTGGCAGGTGTAGTTCCTCACTTCAACGGGACACCAGAATCGACTGCGGTCGGTGTGGGAACAGATCTCCTGCAAGTGCAGAGAGTGTAAGTGCTCGCTCGGAACGTCCTCGGATGTCTCGCTATTCCTGACTCGGACTTTTTTGGGTCCAGACTTCACAAAAGAAAGCGACCTTTAGGTGAACGTAGCCCTTCTGGACAAGGATCTTGATCCAGGCGATTGCAATGGAAACGTTGATCCACGTCCGGACCGCATAGTCGTGCCTCCAACTGGCATCCATAAGCCCGTATGCGCACCGTTGAAACAGGTAGAACAGAGCCACAAAGGGGAAAACTGCCATTAGTCCACAGTCCAAAACGTCGATGGTAAGTTCGAACGGATTGCTTTCGATAGCGTCCACTACTTCGTCGCAGTCTGAACGTGTCGATTCGACTTGATACCCCAATCACTGTGACCTAATGTCTGACCTAGAGCTATGTTCCAAAAGTCTCCATTTTTCATGACGCCTCAACATAGACTTCGGCAAACCCCGTCCCATATCGTACTCCATGCCGTTCTGACCGTTTCCGTACCATACTCCGTGCCATACCAGGCCGCCGTATTCCGTGTCGTTTTCCACAAAACCGGCACGGAACGACCTCAGTTTTCGAGCCGTAGGGAGCATCCAGAAAGTGTGTAAGCCTTACAGGAGGGAGGGAGGGGTCAGACCTTTGATTACATTTGATTATGGGGAGGGGCGGGGGAGTGTCGGGACTCTGATTACGTAATCACAAGCACTAGGTAAAACGGCCCGCTGCCAGGCGCCGCCATAGAAAATTTTGACTATATTTTGCAAATTGTGACCTACTTAAAACTTGCTTTGTACTGCGCTTAAAACTTGATTTTTACATGTATTATTACAGGGAGGGAGGGAGGGGCCGGGCCCCTGATTACATTTTGATTACAGGAAGGAGGGAGGGGTAAAAAAGGCGATGTAATGCTTACAGACTTTCTGGACGCTCCTGTACCATATATCGTGCCGTACCAGTACGGCACGGAGTACAGCTCCGTACTGGAACCCCACCCGTGCTGTATTCCGTGCCGTGGAATAGGGAAAACGGCACGGAACAGAACATGGCACCTTAGCCCCCCTCTCGGTTCTAGAGCTTAATCCTTGAAACTCTAGAGCCCTGGTGCTAGAGCTTAGTCCCCAGGTTCTAGAGCTTAAGCGTAGGCTGCTCAGATTTGATTCACACTGAGTCTTAGAAACCCCAGCGCACTAGAGCCAGTGACTGCTACGAGGCTCTACCTTTGTTCGCCATCAGGAAGACGCCGCGGAAAGAACATCCGAAGGTAACTCCGACGCTGAGAACAATGAGCGTGACTAGCGTTTGTCCGTGAATCTCATTCTTGCGCAGCTTCCTGGCAGAACGTGACGCCACCAGGATGAACGCTAGCATGCCACTCATGGCGGATATGAACAAAGCTGAGCACACCTAGACGGAAATCCACGGTAAATCATGCTGACGCTCGAAAACGCGACCCCCCCCCCCGTCCCGTACCCCGTACCGTACTGATACCACCTCGTACCGCACTGCGTACCGTACTGACGACCCCGTACATGTACTCCGCGCCATCGAGAACGGTACGGACGTACGTACTGTTATGCCCTACGACGCAGGGAGCTGCGAACACGAGGCAGCGAGCGTAGAGGGTTTACTGGCGCTAGGCACAATATAGACGCCATCTAAGCCACTGCGAAAAACTGCACAAGTACGGTACGGTACGGAAACGCGTATTGGCCATGCCATATGCCGTACCGCAGAATACGGTACGCAGTACGCTACGGAATACGGTAGGGGCGTCTAAGGATAGGATAAAGCAAGCGCAGACTTGCGCTTTATAATAAGCTTTGTTTCTTTCTTTGTGTGATAAAAAACTCCTCTCAAACTCTGATGCACCATGTGGCAGTTTATGGATTTCATTACAAGGATTCGGTTCACCGGCAGCAATGATACGGCTATTTTGGTGTTTCGGCCCAAATGTACACGGTGGTGGAGGGTACCGGTACCGGAAAACGGGAGTTCGGGTACCGGAACGTCATCACCTAGTGCCGGCTCCATTTCAGTTTTCACGGGTAAATTCATCCACATAAAAGCAATACATTTGCAACATTCTGTAATCAGAAATCGTAAAAAGGTTTGTTGCGAGAAAGAAGAGAAGTTTTGAAAGGTATCTCCCGTCGTTCTACGGCTTTCCGCGATGGAGTACCAACTGGAGCCTGAGAATGCGAGATAAAACCATTGTTTAAACACACGTTTACCCGTCAAAAACATCGAATAAGTGAGTGTATTGCCGCCTTGGTAACCAAAAGTTTGGGTATCGTTTCCGATACGGGGTCAGGAATCCGGGGGTTCGGGTACCGGTCCTGGCAGCGGTGTTCAAAAAAAACTTTCCCGAGCCCTCTGGTGAAACTGTCGAATCCCTTACCAAGGTGTACAGATGGAGATAATAAGCAGTGTCGTTCCTTCCCAACAGTGCAATCAGGTTGGCGGAAACACAAATCGCCATCAAGCTGTAACATGCGAGGCGCACGAACGTGTGGTAAGTCATAGCACTTAGTCGACCACTTTCCGAGCCGATGGCGATGCACAACTGAAGCGCAACGCTGACTTTCTAAAGGAACGCTAGGTTTTCGATTCGCACATTGTGCTCGGCGATTAATGCGCCGCTTTTCAACAATGGACGTCGTCTGCTTTTTCTTCTTGATGAATGCTAACAGGCTTCAATTTCCGACAATCTCTTGTTGGCAAAGGCTATCAGTTATTTAATAAACTTTAACAACACTAAAGAGGACCACCCCCGTGCCGTGGTCCGTGCCGTGGTGACCCCCTCCGTGCCGCGAAGCCGTGCCATGGTCACGGCACGGAAAACATCACGGCTAAGAAAACGGCCGTTTTCCGTGCCGTGACCACTATCACGGCACGGCGCCAGTCTCCGAGCCGCGCCGTAGGCCGTGCCGAGATACTCTTCCGTGACGAGGGCCGTGCCGTGGTGATCCCCGCCGTGCAGTGATCACGGCAACACGGCACGGCCGAAGGCACCGCTCGGCGCATCACCTCTAATTTCGAGGAATCAACGCAGTTTCCTTGAAGCAATTTGCCAAGCAGGTATTATCATTATTCCTAGACCGATATTTTCAAATAAGATTAGTCTTAGTACTAGTCGGAAGTTGGATTAACTAAGTTAGTTTTGGGGTTGTCCTGCCGTGTGGGGTGGGGGGTTATGAGTGGGGAACAACTAGGCCATGGAATATGGGTCCGGAGCCAAAAAAAACTTGATCTGACACGTTTCACGGACCGTAAAAAAACAGAAGATTTTTAGGTATAGAACAGTATGTACTGGCTAGTTTTAGTTCTAGAAAACGTGCATAGCGCGTTTAAACTGAGCATTTGTGGACATAGGTAAGGGCCGGTAAGGGCCGAAACCATCCGTCTCTTTACAATCTTTAGGCGAAACTGAACTGAATCGGAAATTGACAAGTTTGTTTTCATAGAGTCAACGCTTTCTGGGGCGAGTCGGAGGACTCACCATTAAGGGAAGCTAAACCGGGAATTCTAAAAGGTATACGTCTACGTAAAGCGGTTACATCCTCATTTCTCAAGTTCCCGACAAAAGATTTTTTGAACTTGCATGGTTTAAACCAGGCGGAAATCCTTGTCGCGCTTTTCTTAGTCATCCCGAAAGATTCCATATTTCTTCAAATATTTATGCTGCTCATGGGCTATGTACAGCACAGCATCGTCCAAGGCTATATACAGACAAATATAATACAGAGGAAGGACAAGTGGCGCGTGAAAATACAGGATTACTTGTCGTACTCGTGAATGTAGAAGGCTACCGACGGTTGGCTCCTCATCGGTGATCGCACGAATCTGGAACAAAAAGAGTTATTTCAAGTACGTAAGTCATCATGGGAAGAGGGAACTGAGACCATCCGCCGGAGTTGATTATGGGGGAGGGGATCAGCTCATTGTGGGGGGAGGGCATCAGCTCATTGTGAAGGGAGGGGATCAGCTCATTGTGGAGGGAGGGGGGTCACTGTGCCTAGGGCCCAACATGGGGAGTCAAAGGGAACGTCCAGAAATTATGTTAACATAACTAGGCCGATTTTTTACCTCCCCCTTGTTAACACTGCGTAGTGTTAATTTTATAACGGTTGTTGACAACCGGCTGACCCCCCCCCCTCCCCCCTGTTATGCTAATATAATTTCTGGACGCGCCCAAAGGGTTTTGACCCCCCCCCCCATAATGAGCACAATAATTCTGGTTTTTAAGGGTTTC
>JNEY01000015.1:139550-150486 GCA_020875895.1 Aphelenchus avenae
CCCCCCCCCGCCCCTGCGCCCATCATCAGTTAGTACGCATCCGTCTAGAAGTCTTTGAGCTCAGCTAGAGTTCTCAGATTTTTAACAACCGGCTCAGGTGCAGCCAGCTTCGTCTTCCGCCATAGCGCCTTGGCCCATTCCAATTCCATTCCAATCACAGGTTTTAAGATGCGACTTTTAAAACGGAGGACGGCCTACCTACCCGAGCCATCCGTTGTCGTTGTCGCTCGAGCGAACGCTGCGATACGAGACGTAGCGACTCGGTTGAACGACGTTATTGCTCGTGTACCAACTGCTGCTGCCATAGGGATAGAACTGCGGCGCAGCGAATGTGATGGCAAGTAATGCTGAGAAGACGAAGAAGGACTTCGTTGTGAACGGAAGCATTTTCTGCAAAAGACCTGTTCATGTGTGCTTTACAAAAGGAAACATAAAAAAAGTTTATTCATACAGCATACGTCATCAAGTTTTTGAGAACTAGTTCCAAAAAGGCGCTCTTCCCGCCTTTATGCCTTTAAGTGTCGTTGAACATCTAGAGGGACATTCGAAGAAACCCGTCAGTTGCATGTCCTTTAGGAGGGATGTCAAAGTAAACAACGGTCAGACTTGCTAATCTGAACCGCTCTAAAGAACTAGGAACGTGCTAAAAATGTGAGTAGAGCACAGTAGAGCATGATGGTTCAGTATTAACGGTCCGAGAAAAAATCGGCATTTTCTAAAATAAACTGCATTTTTGGTAAAGGCTTTCCATAGTTAGCGTCGTGGCAAAGTTTGAAGACAATCGGCGATGGCTGATTTTCGCTCATCCCCCCTTGGTAAACTTTGATTGTAAACTTTGATTGCGGCGGCCATTGCGGTGGAGTTTTCAAATTTTTTTGAAACGCCACCGCAATGCACCCGCAGTGCGGCCGCATTGCGGTGGCCATTGTGGGAACCATTTTTTGCGGTGCCGCATTGCGGCGGTTGCGGCCTTTCCGGCCGCATCCCATTGTGGACATAGTGATAGAGACTTACGGTCAAAAACTTAAGCCATAAAATAAAGTTAGATCCCGGCACCCAAGTTAGAGAAAGTGAAGGAAAAATACTGGGGCCAGCTTTACTAATGCATTTAGTTGTCTCACTGTATCACGGTGATCACGGTCATCGCGGACACCCCTCCCCAGCTCGGGCCTGTAACACTTGGTGTCCACTCTACGAGCACCGCCTAAGTTCGTCCACCCTACCGGTTAAGGTCGTAGGCCCGGTACGAGCCTCAGAGGGCACGTCGTTCGCACAGTTTTAAACATATTTATATCGCAGTTGCCCGCCTGCAGTCTTTGCCTGCTGCATGCGCCTCCCACTTGCTTACCGCGAAAAGACCGCGAGGCCGTTACGTCACGGACTCAGCCCTCGAAAATCGAGGACGCACGTCCGCACATGTTCCTCTCGAGCTCGCGCAGCGTGAGGCCGACAGGGGGCAGATGCCAACGTTTGCAAACTGTTCGGAGGAGAGAGCTGTTTTCCATCAAAAGTTTATATAAGTCGCTCTGGAATGAAGTCTTTTGCGGGGCGTCGACGTAATCGCATTTGACCGAGGACCGAAATGGACCGAGGAAAGTTCCTCAGCACGTGACGCGGTCCGCTTTCGGCAGAGCGTCTCGAGGACGATGTAAATAAGGGCATGAGCGTGACCGCTATAAGTGTGAGAGGATTATCCAAGCCCTCGGAATTTGGTCTATTTTTGGACAGTCTTTAGCGCCCCTAAGAGAAAACAATGCCGACCATGCGAAAGCGATGGGACAGAGTTGGTCACTGAAAAGCGCAGAACATCTGATTAACGGTCAGTTTTTTTTTTGGCAAGTATATCTCGGAATGGTCTTCACTTGTTCGGAATTTTGGGAAGACCCAATTGCACCACGTGTTAGAAAAGCCCAATGTAAGCAAAATGAGCAACATTTTTGACGAATCGTAACTCAAGCGGTGTAAACTGGCGCTGTTGGAGCGTCAATTTCAATATAAGCGTATTGTCGAAATTCGGGAGTTTAGTCGGAATTCGGAACGAGTCGGTAAAATGGCTACCCGTGAATGAATATGCAGTGCAATGCATATCCGTGACGGCACGTAAACTAAGCGATATGTTTATTGAACGCGGTCGACGAAGGAACTAACAGTTCAGTTGAGCAACTAAGGACGTCCTAACGAGCGGGTTACGCGCGTACACCTTCGTGAAGAACTCAACGCATTGCGCCCGCTCTTCGTAGTGATGCTTGCGGTCGTGCAGGCCTCGCTTGACTCGCCGTACGTACGCTGGCGCTGGGTGCGCCTTCCGAGAGAGGCTAAAAGAATGGCACGTTGCGAGTATCATTTTGTAGACTGTTTACTATGGTTATGATAGGGCTTCCTATTCTAAGACACATGCATATGCTGTGGTTGCAGCTTGCCAAATGAGGCATAGGACTGACATATTTTAGGCCGTTTACGACCTTTTTTGGTTTTTTAACCAGTCGCGTTATTTTCAGGTCATAAAATCGCTACTGAGTCCACCGCCTTAATCAGATGTTTTGGAGCCGAGGCCCCTTCCACTCGACGAGCCGGGTGGACGGTGCTATACCGTATTGGTTCTAATATAAGCCGAGCTCTAATATAAGCCGATCGACAAAAATTGCAAAGTTGACTTGTCACAGAGACATGTTTAGAACGCGTTTTAGGCCATAACTATTCATTCTAGAAGAGAACTTTTTGTCACTAAAATTTCGAAAAATTTTACTAAATCCATAGGGGGGACCCTTTTCGACTTTTACGAAAGCCTCGAAAATTTGACCATCGAAAATTATAAGCCGATCGGCTTATATTAGAACCAATGCGGTAGCAGGTGACACCTACAATATCTATATGAAAACGGTCGCATGACTCGCATAGAAGAAAACTAAACTTACGCTTCTTTCGTAATTTTCGCCGTCAAAATCGGCGGCTTTCCGGTCATGTTCGCGACGAGGAAGTTCATCGCCAAGTCCTCACAGTTGGTGAGGTTGTCCACGCGTTCCCGGATCACCCCCGCCATGTCGTACGTGTACGCCTGCAGGTACTTCCGGTGGACGAACGCCGCTCCGGTGAGGACGGTGTTGTACTCGCAGCGAGATCTCGTCTCGTAGACGCCCCGGCCATCTTCGAGATTATAGGAGAGCCGGGCGAAAGGGCCGACGAGCACGTCCGGATTGTCCCGCCAGACCCTGAACAAAGGCTGAGTGATTAACGCCAGGAGTGTGTCTACTGCTAGAACTGAATATAGTACCATATTTTCTCTAACTTAACCCCAGGGGAACTAGAATTTTCGATCGACCTATTTTTGAAAAATTTCATTTTCATTTTAATCCTCATATTTTTTTCTATTGGGTCCGTGTGACTCGCTGTCTGTCTTAAGATACTTACTTTATTGTTATTCATTCAAATATAGCATACTGCGAGAATACAAGCCCCCAGGCCTGCTACAAATTTCGGGTAGGAGAGTGTGTCTAGAGAGGGAAGGCTAAACTGAGAAAAGATCATCCCAGTTCAACACGGTGCCTTCCCCCCATCGGTTAACATGGCACTGAACCGTATATTTTAGCCCGCTGGAGCGGTGGGCCCTCGGAATATCGGAATTCAAGCGCATATTCGGAAGTCGGAAGTGCGAGTTCTGTGCGATAATCGGAATGTAACCTCCATCGCAATTCGAACTATTGGAATCGGATTCCCTGATCCATTCCGATACACGCGTAAGCAGCCTACCAGTCAACGTACCGGTACCCATGCACTACGTCCCCTTCTAGCTACATATGTTTGTCGTACCTGTAGGCGAAGAGGATGTCATTCGGGCCGGCGTGGAAGTCGTCGTCCATGCTGAACACCGCGTCCGTCTGAATGAGATCGATCGGCAGAAAGCGGTTGTTCAGCGAGTTTTGCGTTCCGTTCACGTAGTACACGGGAACGTGTATCCGAAGGGAGGCCTTCGGATGGAGATCTCGTTGAATGTCGTTCCAGACGACGATGACGGCGCGAAGATGCGGCAGTCCGTCGAAGTTCTCGAGGAGAGGCAGCTTGGCGTCCCGCTGGTACATCACGATGACGACTAAATTTCACAGGGTTGCGAGGGCATCTAACTGCAGAAGAACAGGTCAGTAACCGTAATTCCTTATATTACCACTATTTTTACGAAATTTTTGGCATGTGGAAAGTACACGTGATGAGTTGGAAAAAGCTAAACCTGCGCCTCCCCTTTCTTCTTCTTGTGAAAGGGGGTACATGCACGAAATGGATGGGGCCACGAGATACTCGAAATGAACCGAGTCTTGCCCTCCGTCATAATTTTCACTTGCCTGTTAATTTTGAAAGGGCCCAGCCCAAGATTGAGGGAAGGGTCGATCCCCCCCATAATCTTGCCCCTATTCCGTTCATATTCCACACATGTAACGAAGCTGCAACTTTCCCCTTCTTCCTCTTTTACACCGATCTTCCCCTTCATTGCGGACAGGGCGACCTCTCCCCGCAAAAAGCACGTAAGATCCGGTCGTTTAATTGAACTTGTTGGTTGAGTTGAACACTGAAAGCTAGCCATGCTTAGACGCTACCCTAACTTACTCACTAGTGAAACCATCCGACGGCGAATCCCGAGCAGTTGTTGTCGTCGACGGCGTGGTCGCTACGCTTATGACAGGCGATGGAGCATCGGAAGGCTGCTCTCCATTGCTGATGAGCATTTGGCCATTTGAAAGTTGTCTCGCAGTCTTCATGGTCGGCGTCATTGACGTGCTCCGCGTAGTCGTAGTCGTTGGCTTAGTGCACTTGTTGGGTACCTGTAGCACGTAGGGACACTAAAATTCCTTCTTAAAGTGGACAAGACAGCGCAGACGTTGAGTAAGACGCTACGCTCTTCGGTTAGCCGAAGAGGAACTTACGTCCATGATTTCATAGTGTCGAATTGTGGCGGATACATTCATCAACGGTAGCGAAATGAGTCGCTTAATCGGCGACGTGGTTCCGGGAATCATGTCGCGGACTAAAGGCTTCCTTCGCATGAAAAACCGCATGCCGAACATCTGTTGTCTAAGAAAAGCTACTCGGTTTAAACTTACCGAACAACTCTCGAAGTACAAACGTGACGGGCAGCGCTACGACGAGCACAGCCTTGAAGAAGTACTGGAACATGGATGCATACGTGCCGTCGACGTGAGTCGCAGCCGTGACGTTCTAGAGCTCCTTTTTGGCGGTTATCGTACATAGAAAGGGACTCGATTCAAGACAGACCGACTCAAATAAAGCTGATCATGCCTAGTTCCGTACTTGGGTATGAGGGTAAGCACGTTATTGGCCTCAATAAGGGGGAGATTACTTTTGGTTTGCAAAAATAATACTTCCTAAAAGTGACTTGCGAGCTTCAGCATGGATTTTCGTTAATTCTATGATTTACGGGAAAAAATTTCTGACCCCGCCCCCCCGCCCTTACTGAGCCTAGTCATAGTGACCTCTCCCCCCACAATGAACTACCCTCCCACGCTACTAGTACCACTTGGGTAGTTTATCGGTCCATCTTTGGTCACTCACAAATTGCAAAACGCACATTTCGTTGCAGTAAATTACATAACGGTAAATGGCTTAACGGAGCGCGTAAAGGTACAAAGTCTCGAACGGATAGCCCAAAAATATGGCTTCTGAATTACCTCACTTGCATGCTTGAGCCCTGCGCCTTGGCGCTACTTGAAATTCTTAAAAAACAACAAATGTTCCCTACTTTCATTCGGCCTAGCGGCGGGCATGAATGCATCTATCGGAGAATCATTAAAACGACATTTGGCAAGACGGAAATTTGTCGCTGGTAGTGCTCGAGTCATGAACGCGCGACGATTCTCCATGAATAATGCGCCAATTGCTTAGCAACAAACGTTCGCCAGCGCCATGCGGAAAGTTTGGGGCAATAGTCGGTTTATACAAAAAAACGTCGGCACTCACCATTTTGACGGAAACTGGGCAATCTTGCAGCAAAGTTTGGGCCTTTAGCGAAAATGAATGTTCCGCCTGGCCACTTCGAGGATACCCGCGAGGAAACCCGCTAAAATGCTCTTGAAAGGGCGCTCTTGCTGCTAAGCATTCTCAGTTTACCTATAAATTTGTTGTTTGACAAGGTGAACCGGTTTTTCTAAACCCGCATCACGTACTAAACTGAGCAAGCCTGAAGAACGAGAGCTTAAAAATTGGTAAGTGTTGACTCTCAGGGTTTCCTCTTCAACTTCAACCCCATGGTTGAGATTGAGGATGAAGCTTTTCGGGGTTCGAGGTTGAGGTCGAGGTTGAAGCTGAGGTTGAAGTTTTAGCTGACAAGACAATTTTTAGTGCTTTAAACAGGTCATTTACAGATATGGACGAGGTCGAGGTTTTTGGGTTGGAGTCTAGGTTGAGGTTGAAGTTTTCCAGGCGTTCCGGGTTAGGTTGAGATTGAAGTTTTTTTTGGAATCCGAAAAGCCTCTTTACTATCACCCTTCTAAATTTTTTGTGAGAATTCCTCGCAAAATCATCGAAGCCGCCTTTTTGGCCTGACAAAAATATGGAAAATCAGGGAGAAGGAACTTGGTGGTGGAGTTGGAAAGTAGCGGAGATTAGTAAATTTTAGGGAGGATAGTAAAGATAGGGTGTGGGGGGAGGGGGGGGGGGGGTTCTAAATATGTAGCGGTCGGATATGAATAAACCAGAAAAAATAGTTCTCAACGTGTTAGTAGTTTAAAATGGCGTATCATATTTCCTCTAGTAATCCCCCTTCAGCCTCCCAGCAAACCATGATTGCTATGAGTACGTCGTCCAATCTTGGGTCATATTTGGGTAGATAAAAGCGACACAAGAATTTTAAAGCATAGAGCGAGGCGTAGTGCTAAGAATAAAATTTAAAATAATTATTAAAATTTCGGGGTTTCCAAAACTGGGGCTACGCAAATTAATCCCAGTGGAATTATTAGAGGAAACCCGCCGGTTTACTCGCCGTCGCCGTATGTGGGTTTACTCGCCCGTCGGATAACCGATGTAATTCTTTTTAAGAAATTGTTTGCTATGAAAGTTCGCTGCTGGCGCCCAGGGCGGGTCCAGAAACAGGGAAATCTTGGCCGGTTATCTCTCTCAAAAGTATGAGCCGGAAAATTACCTAAAACATCAAGCCTAAATCTTCGGTGTAGCGCTCTTCGCGACTCTAAAAAGGCTGGGCTAAGCAGCAGTAAAATTAGGGAAATCAGTGGAACGCCATAGAAAGATTCGTCCGAGCAGAGAAGGATTTTCCCGACGGGAATAGCTTGCTAGATGGCTTTTGGGTCGATGCGTTGGAGCAGACTGAGTATGTTGTTGTCGACGGACTATTACGCGTCTAGATTTGCATAATCCGCTGTCATCGTAACGCACTTTATTTCGCCACGGTCACCGGGACAGACGTGGTAGGCGGAAAGATCATAACACTATTCGCAGAGTGGTCGGGATGACGTTGTCTACGTTGGCGGCTTGATGTCGTCATGCTCCCGGCTGTCACAAAAGAACAGATTTACCTCTGACGGCGCCTGGTACGCGTTTATTTAGGTCACATTCACGCTAGAATGACATGTCTAAACTAATAACAGGTCTAAGTCTTACCACTTTTTCTAGTAAGCCTAAATAATCTGTCTGCCGACGACTGCGGCTCTTTGTACCGACCCTCCGTCGTGTCCTGCCGTCTATGTGCCGTGCGGTGTCTGTTGTCGAGTGTACTTTATCATCCTTCCGAACCACATCCGTGTTCATGATGACCGCCGCCCGACCCCTCCTCCAGAACGGGCCCACCGCCCAAGGGATAGGGGGATTTTTCTGACGACGGGGACCGGAACCCGTCAACCCTCACCGCCCTCTTCGATTTCAGAAGCTGTAACTATTTTATCATGTCATGTAAGCTCTATATGATTCGCCTTCTGTTTTCATCATCAGTCGTACGTAATCGCCGACAATCGTAAAATTTCCATGAAAATCGTAATTTTCGTAAGCCGCACGAAACTACAGAGTACACTAGCATTTTTTTCTTAAATTTATTGTTTTAACGAAGAAGGACCTTTATTTTTAGGTTTGCTTTGCGATTTGTAGGCGGTAGGTACCAGCCTGCAACAACGGGCTTTTCTTATCACTTCATATCCAATTTTTTATTTATCACACATTAATCATGCGACCTACATAGAACATTCCGCTAAAGCAATGACCCGAATAAATGCAACCCGTCTTTAAAGCACATTCTCCTCGCGAGCCTTGACGTTTAACTCGGCGGGCATCGAGGTAAGTAAGGCGACGGTGGCTGCAGGAAGCGGTTCCTCCTCCAGGGTGGCGGATTGCACGGCGCCGATAGGTCGTCATCGTTTGACGCCTTTACCTGTTCTTCTCCGGTACGACGCATCTGTGCTCCAGAATCCTTTGCGTCGTCGGCCTGAATGGAGTGATGCTTCCTCCAGTGATCGTTGACCGGCGACGACTGTGGCGCAATCAGATCTGACTGAGGCGACGCTATTATTGGCTTTGCCTCGAGGATAGCGAGAAGGGCATAGAACAGCGTAAGGACGAAGAGCAAAGTGGAATTCATCTAAAACTGGATCGTGTCTATGTCGATAAAGAGTGGTGACTGTTGAGGAAGAAGGCACGTGTTCACGCACAGAAGTCAGGTAAGTGGAAGGCTCTCCGTTTGCCTTCGGAATCCTAGCACTCTATGGTTCCCCTCCGCCCACCCAACCCCCCGTAGACATGTTTTCTTTTACGTTTCGCGATTGGTTAGAAACTTCCTGCAATTACAATAGACTTAGTGAGAATGCATCGGCGGCACATTAGCGAAAGTGACCAGCAGTGGGTTTAGGTTGGTCTTCGGATCCCGCACTCAGCCATCGTTGGAGCTCCGAATATTTTCCGGAAGCATTCGCGCAGAGCATTTAATGATTAAGCGGTCTTCCCCGGCTAGTTGCGTCAAGTTCACACTTCGATGGCAACCGAAATGGAGCCTTCAAAAAGTCGATAATCATTACAGGGGGAAGGGGGGGGGGTCAGGCCTCTGATTACATTTGATTACAGGGGGAGGGGGTCAAGCCCTTGATTACGTAATCGGCACTGGGTAAAATGAAGCAAAATGAAGCCCGCCGCCAGGTGCCGATCGACGAAATTTTCACTGGAAAATTCTTACCTAAAATTTCGTCGTTGGTATCGCCTGCGGCGGGCCTTTTTAAAACTTATTTTTCAAACACTTTTGACTGAGTTCTTGCTTAAAAATGCTAAAAAGTACTTAAAACTTGCTTTGTACTGCGCTTAAAACTCGATTTTCCACGTGTAATATTACAGCGGTGAGGGGGAGGGGTCCGACCCCTGATTACATTTGATTACAGGGGAGGGGGAGAGGTAAAAAAGGGCGATGTGATGCTTACAAAATTTCTGGACGTCACTAAAATGTTTATCTTTTCGTAGAAATAGACCTCGCAAAACTGAGCCGACGCAAGGGCCTGTTTATACAACGCTAGCGCACTTTTAAGTCTTAAATACATCAGGGACGATTCAACCAGCCTGTTTATACGGCCGTGGTCCGTAGAAAAACAAAACACCCTCAGACCTTCGCCTAGCAACCGTCATACACGACGGCAATGCTGAGTCAGCAGCCGCTGGGCCGAATATACGAATGCCAAGAGTATAAACAATACGCACATTTAGATCAGGCCAACAACAAACATATTTTGCAGGGCAGTCAGCTGCCCGGACATACACAAACGGCTTTCGAGTCTGCACCGTACGGTACTCTTCACAGAGACCACGATTCCTAATGCTCCGAAACCAAACATAGCGTTGCCATAAAAAGAACTTTCAGAAGGAGCAAGGCACCATTTCGGAAATTTTCCGATCTTTTTTGCCTTATTTTCAGATATTCTTAACTGTTTGTACTCGGTACGCCTAAGTAAACGTCTGAAGGCAGAATCTTGAGACTTTTTCCGGGGATCGTAGAGGGATGAGACATTTACTCCTAGCGGATCGAACGAACAATCGTGAGGATAATATTAAACGAGAGTAAAATTAGGAAAATCGCTGTTCATGCTCTGAAGCGCTACTAAAGCTCAACAGGAATAAAATTGACGTCCAGTGATAAACCGAAAGCTTCTCGAGTGTCTTCAAGCTGCAGATGCAGGCTCATCAGGCCCGAACCCATTCTAGATACACATAAGCTAGCGAGAAAACGAATGAGCAATGTAAATGTAACTTGCTTTTATGCAGGGTCTCCCCCAAAACGTATTGGGACGTTCAGCATCATCGTAAACAATAATAAAATCTGGATAACAGTGCCAGTTTTCAAACGCGGGGTGTCGTCAAAACACAAGCACTTTTGCAGATCCGCAAGCGTGGCCGGCGTAAATCGGCTTATGAGGACGCAGACTCAGTACGCAGGGAAAAATATTTGTTGCAGACAAATCTGCCAAATCCTTTTGATGGGTCAAACAGAGACCGCAAAACGGTGCAAAACAATTGGGCCTCATCATCAGGTCAGTACACCGTGATTCGATGGCGAAACCGAAAAACAGAGCCGAATCGAACGATGAAAAACGATAAAAACAGGATCGTAAGCATGTTATGAAGAGACAAATCTGTGTGAGCAGCTTGTATGGGCATGCCCATCATTAAGTAAAACTACCAGATTTCCTCTATCTATTCCTCGCCCTAACAAAACGGTTACAACACATTTATCTTCCAAATAAATTGAAATTTGTCAGGCGAAACTGTTTTTTCCTGGAGGAGTAGTTAGAAATAATATGGTAGTTTGCGACCTAAGTCTAAAAACCTTAAACCTATACGCGCGGTAAGCGTGCGTCCAGTAAATAGGCTGAAGGGGTCAGCGCGAAGCTGAGCAAGGCAGACAAGGGGAGGTTCAGGCCAGTGCTGACAGCAGTAAGAAAATTTGCCCGCC
>JNEY01000015.1:186284-201931 GCA_020875895.1 Aphelenchus avenae
GTACGGTACGGGGAGGGGGGGGGATCCGCGTCTAACTCTACGACAGATTTAAGTGGGCTTGAATAATTATTTTGTTCACACGCATGTTTTAGCCTAACAATGAATCACACTGGAGCTCTTCTCGTATTTGCCGTCGCGCTGACGATCATGACCGGTGGCGGCGCCTACGACTGTCGCTACGTGCGGCCGCTCGTCAACTGCAAAGCCGTCAGCGGCGCCGCTGCCTGTCTGTCCTCGTGCCGACAAGCTGCTTTTATCAGCGGAAGCTGCGTGGCGATTAACGACCCGTACGGCCGCTACAAGCCCTGTCCCGGCTACGCCGTCGGAACGCCGATTTGCTACTGCGACTGATGCGCGTCCAGAGACCTTACTTGCGACGCAGCAACGTCTTTATTCTCGTGAACGACGGGTTTTTCGATGAAACTATTATGATTTCCCATATGGCTGATCTTTACGACGTCACAATATCGGCTAGCCGATTCTCCCAGCAACGTGAAGTACCCTGCTTTTTTGGATTCTCGTACTGATTTGATCGGGCTACCGAACAACACTAAAAAGGATATCCCCAACATGCTCCTTGTTGCTACCTCGTAGTGTTACATGCATTCCGTACGGTTACACGCCGTTTGGGTCAAGACGTTTGGGTCACGGACGTTTGGGTCACGCCGTTTGGGTCAAGACGTTTGGGTCACGGATGTTTGCGTCACGCCTAAAATTTTTGAAGGGACGTTTGGGACACACTGTTTGGGTCACGGACGTTCGGGTCGCGAAAAAAAAACACTCAATATTTGAGCCAATATTACACCTAATATTTGCCCAACATTGCAGATATTCACGTCTTTAGCGAATGCCAGTGACCAAGGTTTATCTTACAGAATCCTGCATGGGTAAGGTACGACAAGCGCAAAAGCAGTGGCATGGACAAAAGTAGCAAATTAAATCGGGGCAAACAAAAAGAGAAATGCTGGCACAGCCAAACTACATCAGGGGTAACGAGTATAATCAACAACAAATTTGAGAGCTACGCTGTCAAATGGTATTTTCTACGCGACTAAGTCGTAGTGATTGTTTTTGCGCTTGCGAAAAACCCTAGAAACGGCGATAAAGTTGTTTTTTTTCGTGACCGAAACGTCCCTGACCCAAACAGTGTGACCCAAACGGCGTGACCCAAACGACTAGTAACCTTCCATACGTACGGTAGGTTTGTTTAGACTTAGACGCGACACCCCGTACCTCCGTACCGTACTGACTAGATTTTCAAGTTTTTTCACCTAAAATAACCTGCCATGGATGTTAGACTTGGCGTGGCCACGGTCGGGCCGTCGAGCCGTAATCACGGCCCGGCTGCACCGCGAGGGAGGAGGTCCACGGCCCGGCTCAATGGAAGGGGGGGGGGGGGGGGTTGGCCAAGTCTCGTGGATTTGAGCCAACTTTGGCAAAACCCCATTAAATTTTTGGCCAGGAGTTTGGCACGATTCCAACGATTGACGACCTCCCTCTCCCGGAAAGTCATAGGATACACTGGCTTAAGAGTGATTTATACCATGCTCAAAAGGCAATTACAAAAAGACACAACAACGTAATACGCTCAAATGGGACGAGTGAAGATGAACTGACGCTCCATGCTGTCCTCGGGAATCGGACGATGCTCGCTCTCGCAGGCGTCCGTGATCGAACGAGCCGCTTTCGAGAAGTCTAAAAGGCGTCTCATCTTTCTCTCACAAAGTAGGCAGTCGCACGAGAAAATGTTCGTAAAATATTGATTTTAGCCAGGTTTTCATCGAAGTGCTGCCTCGTAAATTCAAAAGTTGTTCAAGCGACGCCTGCTTAAGGATATGTTAGCTTAAAAAGCACGCTAAAATATCATTATTGAGCCTTAAAGTCAAGTAAAATTGGCAGGGACGAAAGCGTCCAAGAGGGACCAAGGAAAGTCTCGGCGCCGATCAAAGGCCGGCGCCACACGAAAGTCACACTATCAAGGCTTTTAGGCAAACTTATGGCTTACCCTGCGGCATCGGGCGAGTTGGAGCCTTATGCAGAATGTGATCCGCGAGATCCGTGCAGAGCTCTGAGCATTTGTCGTGCACGACTCGGTTCTTGAAGGCTTGATTCATGGTCTAAACTTTACGGTTTAGCTCGGTGCTTTGAACAAGAAGAGCTCGTGTGAAAAGTAGATAGTGCCCGGTCTTAAAAAGACGCTTAAAAGGCTTAACCACGGCCGGCATGCCGCACTAGGAAGTTACACGGCTTGCGAACAGCGACCGTTGCATTAGTACAGCAAAACACAAAAGCATAAATTTCCGTAACGGAATTTGGGAGCAGGTAAATCTGCGTTCTTGGCAGAATTTAGTGAATGGAAGGTAGCCGCTACGTGACGTTTGGGCGGACGGCGGGAGGCAAGGCGACGCGAAGAGCGCTTGTTTACGCCGCCGTGCGTCGTGTCGCAAGACCGGCCGCTGCTAGTCGTCACGGCGTAAACAAATAACAAGCGGAAAGGGAATCGATGCAAAAGTGCAACTGAGGAGCGTTCCCCATGGAATGAAGTCTTGTCACCAAAGACACAAAGATGCCCTGTAGTCAACGACATTTGTTTATTCGATCGTACCACAACTATGGCGAAAGCTATCCATAAAAGCACGATGGTACGAATGACATTTAAATCGTAAAAATCGAACAGTCCTAGTGGAACGTATCAAGTCAAAGTCATGTAAATGACGTCAACATAAGAAGGTGCGCTAGAGTGGTCGTATGAAGCTAGGATTGTCGTAAAAGCAGAGAAATACTTCGCACTTAGGAACCTGGCATGCAATCGTGAGCCGTGCAGTTTACTGTTCAGTTGACACCAAACAGCTGCGGCCCAAATGTGGCCTTGGTCAACCCTGGGCAACCGGGCCCTAGGCCCGCCGGGCCGGGCCGGGCCTCGATTTCCGCAGAACCAGCCGGGCCCCGGGCCGGGCCTGGGGTTGGCCCGGCCCGGCCCGTTTAGGCCCGGTTTAGGGCTAAAAAAGTGCCACATTTTGGTCAAATTTTCAATACATTTTTGCTAAAAGAGTCAAAAAGTCGCTCTAACGGTGCCTGCGGCAAGCTATTTTAGGTGAAATACTCGAATGTTGTATTTTAAACTCATTATAAGCGTACCACTTTAGCCTATGGAAAGTACCAAAGGGGGGACCACGGGGAATTTTCGTGTCTAGCCTAAGAAGTCAAGGCCCGGCCCGGCGGCGGGCCCGGGCCTCGATATGAAGGCCCGCGGGCCGGGCCGGGCCTCGACTTGAAGGCCCGTTGCCCAGGGTTGGCCTTGGTGCGACCCAGTTACATTACAAAAAGTACCGAAGTGATTCGGCGGATCCACACTTACATGCATCATGCATGCATGCATGCTTACATGCATTGACGTGCATCAAGATTGAGCAGCGGTTCCTGCCATGCATTTATTCTTAATCAGTGGCTTCATTTGAAATATTGAGCTTTGCCTTGTGCAACTGCCTGAGTGAATACAAATGCGGTCTCATTTTCAGTGCGCCATGTACGCTTAGATGGTCACCGTCGTCGAAGTAGGTCAGCTCCGTTTCTTCGTCGTAGAGATGGCACGGTCCGGTAGTAGACAATGCTCGCGTACAGAAAACATTCGTCCAGTCGATGCGAAGGCACTTGCTGCATTTCAACGCTGATATCAAGCGATAGGCATCGGCGTTCTTGCGGAAGTGGTCCTGAAACTTAGGCAAGTGGAGATAATTTTAGGAAATACATGCATCATACTAGAGATAGTCCCCCCCCACGCGTACCGTGAGACCGGTACGACAAAGACCGGCAAAAATTTGGGACCGTGTCGTGAGATGACCCGTGCTGAGATCTCGCGTGTCGAGAAGCCGAACCGTGAAACACAGGCCGGAAAAAGGGAACGGTTGTTTTCACGGCACGGCTAACTACCTCGACATCACCATTCTTCGGACATGCATGCGTGCATTTATGCGTACCAAGCGGTACCGGATGCAGGAAAATTCTGAGGCCGTCTTATGCTGTGCGCCCCAGCTTAATCAAAACAGTTTACAAAGCGAGTCTCTTGGGCTACCGAGCAGCCATTCGGGGCAAACGGCCGTTTGAAGCTTTCTGAAACCCCGCTAGCATTGCTGCGTAAGGGGGGACCCTTTGGTGAAGAAAGTTCGTAAAATTTTAAGGTAAAAAGGCCTATGTAGCCAAATTAGTTAATATTGCCTAAATATACCATGTTTTACGTTATTTTCTTGATTTCAGTCCATTTGACCCCTTTTGACCCATTTTAGGGGCCCACTCCCTGTCCCCGACCTGCACATCCTCCCCTATCCTGAAATCATAGCTACGGCAATGTAACGGTAGACAGTTTCAGCGTTAACCTCGAAACAAGGCTTTGACAACAGTGAGTCAGGCAAAGGATGGTTACCTCCAACTGGTAGTGTATTACAGCTAGCGGCCTTCGCTGCCACAACCGCTTCGCTACTTCAACGCCCGGCCGGAAGCCCACTTCGATGTTTGGGTCGCCGAAATAGATCACTTCAACGCTTTCATGCAGCGAGTCGAGGAAGCGTTGGTAGGCGACAAAGTGCGGACTGGCCTGCGGAGGCTCGCCTGGACCGAAGCGGATCGGATTGTCGGTTTCGTACCTGCAAAACAACATAGCCTATGGTAAAAGCTTAGGTGGTAAAGGAAGAGATTACCTGTGAATGATTATGAGGATCTCCGGCCCTACGTATTCGATGACTTGCCAAAACGCTTCGCCCACACCGTTGCACCAGTAGTACTCGTTGAGACCAATGTAAGGGAGGCAACCTAAATATGATTCGTTAAAGAGCATCAGTGATTATCATATGCCCTTCAAGACCTTGCCCAGGGGTGGCCTTGAAGGGTCTAGATTTCATT
The DNA here is from genome assembly GCA_020875895.1 of Aphelenchus avenae. Lineage (NCBI taxonomy): Eukaryota > Metazoa > Nematoda > Chromadorea > Rhabditida > Aphelenchidae > Aphelenchus > Aphelenchus avenae. Next base: position 191,181 of record JNEY01000015.1, read on the forward strand.
ATCAATCCTGAAAGCGCCTTTTTCTGAATTTTTGAGCTGCAATCTGAGTACTAAATGCTTAGGTTTGAACTACGAGTACACCCCTGGTTCGTCTCTGTCCTTGTCTCCATCGCACCGATCGTAGCGGTACATCGACGGCGTCTATAGCGATGCTATCCAAAACTTACCGCATTTTACCCGACAGCTTAACGCGTCCCTACGCGAAAATTATAGTTTTTTCGGCTAGGATCACGAACCTTTTTGGGCAAAACTCGGTGAATTTTCGGGTATTTTGGACGCGGGAATTTTCGGATAAGAAGACGGTAAATTCCAGGGTTCGAGCGCTATTTTGCGACATAGACCGCTCGCGACGGACATGCCTACCCGGCACCGCAAAGAAGTGAAGCGTCTCGTAGTCCTCCCGAAAGGCGTCGACGACGACGTCGAACATCTGCTTCGCGTGGCTGTTGCCGATCAGAAGGGCTCTCTTCGTACCATTGCCCTAAACCGCCGGCGTCTTCGGCTAATTTTTACCACTTTTGGGATGATCCGTAGATACGATTCGAGTGAATAAATTTGGTCCCATTGTGTCAGGAGCCGTTTCCGATCCAAAATTTAACGAATTCCCATTCCAAAATAGCCAATATTCTTGTTCGAGTCCACTTGTAATTCCAGTTCTAAGCCTACAAGCATGGGTGAAACCGTCTTTTTCACGGATCCGATTCTCGGTTCCGACTCCAAAAGTGACCGACGTTCGATGCTGATTTCTTCCCGGCCCTGAGGGTTACCTTCACGCGGCACTGCCACACCGTCGCCTTGATGTTCTTCGAGAACTGGTAGAAGTACGGGAAAGGATCGGGGCAGTTCCGCAAGGAGTAGTCGTACCACCTGTGCTGCACGTTGATCGCTATCTTCGTCTCCGTCGTCAGCAGCGGCAGTACCGACATCCGTAGCAAGGGCTCGTTCAGCTGATGGACCAGATGCTCTAGCGGCCCCGCACGTGCTTGAACGAGATATGGTGTCTAAAATATCGTATTTCTTCTACTAATGGGTTAAGCCTTTCTATGTTTATCAAGTCTCAAAATTGGCAAGGCTTGCGAAAAGTGCCACATTCGTCCGTGTAGTTTCAGACGTTTTTACATCGTTTACTTACATCGTTGATGACCCTGCATAGTAAGTCTAAATTAAGGCTTAAACGCATGCCTAAATTTCGATAACTTCTCGGAAGTGCACAGTAGAGCTGGCAACACATGACATGACGCGAAGCCATGACGTGACGTGAAACTGTAATCACGGCCCGGCTTCACCTCAGGGGGGTCATCACGTTCCGGCTCACATCACAGGGGGGGGGGGGGCGTGGGTCAGATGCTAGCTCTAATGAGAGCAGGCCTCATTTGTGGGGGACGGTCAACTAAAGAAAAATTCCGCAAATAGTAGTGGTACAGTCTGTGCTGCAAACTACGTAAACACCCTCCCGGCTTCGTTTTTCCTGACTTACATTGTCCGCCTTTGTGCATAGAACAAGATATGCTGCGATATTAACGGTGTAGAGAGCTAGGAGCAGCCGCAGCAGGGACCGCCAGTCGGGAACCCGCCGAAATAGCGGTTCCAGAAAGTGCTCTAAGCTGTAGGAGATAGCGAGCGTGAGTGACATCTGCATGGCAGCGCCTGAAACGTAAACAGCGTTAAAGCGTCGCATACGGATCACGGATAAATATAAGGCCACAAGAATTATGGTCGGGTAAATCATACTAGAGGCCCGCACTATTTGGAGAGATGATTGGTGTATAGTTTTTTGGGCTAAAATAACTTACTTTGCCCGATCTTGTTGGTTATAACGGGGTGGGGAACTTTAGAGGGGAATCTTTAGTAATTTGAGAGCTGCCTCCATCCTCCTCCCCCCCCCCACCCACTCATCTTGCAAACAGGTCACGATACAAGTAAGCTCTAGATTTGCATACAGTGATTAACCTTTCCCCAATCGAAAGTTTTCCCTTCTGTAAGCAACACGATTCAGTTTGCCTCTTGCACGACATTAGTCTGCACATATTGACAAGGGGTGCATAAATTTCAAGTAAAATTTTGATGATCAAGATTTGAACCTAAACATCATCATATTCGAATTTCGATTGTTTTCGTGTCTGACGTGGCTTACTTTTCGCCGTGTCGTGGTCGTCCGTCCAGTACTTCCATAGGACGAATAGCGGCCAGTGGACCAGATACACGGTGTACGAAATGTCTCCTAAGAACACCAGCGGGCTGCAAGACAAGACCGCCGAATGCACATGTCGGCCAAGAACCAGCAGAAACATTGTCGCAAAGGTAGCTACCAGTTGAGCAATGGTACCGTACATGTTGTGGGGTAATAACAGCGTAAGAACAAGCGCCAGTAGCGCAGAGTAGAAGCCGAGGGTAAGCGGTCGGGTGATGCGGCGAACCGTACGCGATCGAGTGACTAAAAGCGTTGGCATGTCCATGCGTAGGTAGGTATCGTCTGGCGCATACATCACCTCACTTGATGCAACGAGTAAGGAGAACCGTCCCTCCCAAAAAGATAAGATTATAAACGATCTAATAATTTTAACCATTTAATTTAAGTTTTATTTGTTTAAATTTAGTTAATTAAAAGTATTTAAGACACATGTTGCTTTCCCTTCTTGCCCTTCCAAGGCAGTCTCTTGTGAAAATGCTTGTAAAGCCCAATGATGGAGCATATCTTGATCACGGAAGGCCCGGGTAGGTTAAAACTTTTTAAACTTGTAACCTTGTAAAAGTCCTATAATTCTTTGGCCTCGTGTAGCTCTAGTACCTCCGACCTAGGCTCAGCGTAGGTAACTATCATAGGTCTTATCAGTTCTCTTCGTTCCGTGAGCCTGTCATGACAAAGGGAATACACAATGAGGCAGTAACGGATCACATGTGAAACGACAACGAACGATGAAATAATCTCTTGGCACTACTCGGCAACAGAAGACTAGGAGGACCAAGTAGCTCCCCCAGAATCTATTCCTCACACACCGATGCTAGAAGCTAACCGTATCCCGGTACTAGAACGTGACGAATGCCACTATACCTTCGTGAAACCGTAAGCCGAAAGCATAATCCTCGGAAGAATGTTCTCAATTACTAAACACATTTTCCTTCGAACACATACCAATCGCGTATCCGTCGAGCTCTTTGTCCGCCTTCACAGGATCCTTGGCGTTTGGCCCGCCCAGAACAAAACCCATCATCCCTATCGAGAACTGCCAGATGCGGCAGAAGAGAACGCCGAAAGCGACTTCTCTTCGCGAAAACACTTGAGCCAGGAACGAAGTGACGACGAGCATGCTGACGAAGAGCACCGTTCCGCCGTGTCGTAAACGTAATGCGAATGCGAACAGCAGCGGTGCGATCAGGTAGAACTGCATCTCCACGCCAAGCGACCACGTGTGCAGGAAGAGCTGGTAGTTAAATACCTGGAGAGGACGATCAACAAAGTAGGCATACCTACCCACGCAGAACTTTATCATGAAAATAATATGGCACCGGCCTAGCTAGGCGAGCATCTGCTGGGTAGCGGATTTAAGCTCGTTGAATGCAAATCGCCTTCAAGGATTTCGGAACGGGCTTGTCAGCAAAGACTCGCTAGCCGTCTAGCAGTGTCACTTTCTAACCTAAGACATTTTACCAAAGAAAGCACCGTTTGTTCCTTGCATCAGGTTTGTCTAAACAGAAACAAACGGAAGGCGAAGTAAGTCTGTTCACTTTAGGGTTTTGCAGTTCCAGCAAAAATGAAACGAAACAAGCTTTAAAAACTAGTTTTCCTCTTGATAGTCAAACTAAGAGCGTTTGACTATCAAGCCACGTAATAGCCGCGAGCAGTACGCTCTCCGGAGCGTACTGCTCGTGGCCAAGCCTGTGCACCAGGCTCTTTTTTCGGGCCTGGGCCCGGCCTGGCCTGGATGGCCCGCCCCGGCCCGGCCTGGGGCCTGGACACCAGGCCGGACCAGGCCAGGCCGGGCCTCCAGGCCCTAGTGCACAGGGTTGCTGTGGCCAACATTATTTGATCGTACCAAGTTAACTTGTCTGGAAAACTGGGAAGGGAAGTGCAACACTCAAACGGTTAAAACCTCGCCTCATACGGAACGACCCATTGTCAGCGTGGGCCGAGCACCCGCACAAGATGTCATGCAAAGTACTTACTTGCTTGAAGTAATCGTCCGGTCTCTCTTGGAAGAAATTCTTTACGTTCGTCGAAAACGTCAGTGCGTAGCGCGCTTCGTTCAAGACGCCCTCGACGTCCACGTAGAAGAGCAGGTGCGCTGAGAGGAGCAATACGACGCAGACGACCGTCAGACACATCGGCACAATGCGTCGAACGCGGCGGAAGTAGAAACGAGCAGCAACGTCGAGGCCTATGCGGCGCTCGCGCATCAGAATGCTGGCCATCAGGTAGCCGGATATGACGAAGAATCTGCAAAGTACTTGAGTTTTCGGCAGCTCATTTTAAACAGGAATTATATCGACCCGTCGGCAGCTCCGAACGGCGTCTGAATTCGCTTTTTTGAATTCCTATAAATGTTTTGCACAGCTTCGGGTTCGTCTTCGATGTTCGATGTTTTTTTGGCTTCGGTCTCCGGTTTTAAATTTTACCTTCGCTTTGGCTTCGGCTTCGGTCCTGGATCCTTGAGGTGCCCACCCCTAGTGCGTACTCAGCGGTACCGCCATCAAAAAAGCAGGCCGTTCCATAATGTGTCTAACGAAGAGCGACGTACTGCGCACATGTAGGAAAAAACGCGTGCTGCATGCCAATCTGTACGCATGCACGCATGCGTACTACGCACAGTGCGGTACCGCTTGTACCCTGGTACCTTCATGGCTGCGTGTGTACCAGGGCTGGGACCGAACTTCGGATTCCGGTTCGGAACTTAGGTACATTTTCCGAAGTTTGGATTCGGATTCGGTTTAAAACCCGAATATTTCCGAAATTTGCACTAGATAAAATGGCCCAACGCTAGGCGCCGAAAAGGCGGAACTTTTAACTGTTTTGGTCAAAATTTATTCAAATTTTGGCGGGATCGCGAGGTGCGCGCCATGTATTCGACACAAGAGCCTTAGAACATCCCGGCAAGACAAATGTTTTCACCTGAGGGTCCGGCCTTGGAAGACTTCTTCCCACTTAGCAAAAATTTTATCAAAACCGGTCAGAAACGAATGAATGAAAAACTTCGGATTCGGAAATTCGGTACATTTTCCGAAATTCGGATTCGGATTCGCTTCGGCTTATTTTTGACCCCAAAAGCGCCCAGCCCTGGTGCATACATGTCCAACTCTTGGCATGAGGTAAAACGGCACGCCCAGAAGACCTGGACTCACACACAAGGTTGATCGAGAATGAACGTACACATCAACGCCCAAATAGCCGTGAGGGAATCGGTTCGGCCACATGTGAAACAGAAGGACGGAGGCGATGGCGACGGCTCGTAGGCCCTGAATATCATCGCGACGACGACTTTTCTCGCGTTCTTTATGGCGAATTTTCTTCAGGGCAAAGAGTGTTTTGCAATAACTGGCAAAAGCATGAAGGAATGAAAGTAGTGAATTCAGAAGTGACCGATTAAGCCGGTAGACCTTAATCATCTTGCATCCAGCAAGTCTGCATCGAGCGCATTTTGCGCCGTCACAGAGACTGCGTGGCGATAGTTTCGTTCATCAGCTGTGTCAACATCGACGTCCACCCGCGTTTTGTGGGCTCAACGAAAACGGGGAAGCACTGCTAGCCAATAGCAGTCTTATGGGTAATGCTTAAGGTAAAAGAATCGTGGAAAAGTCAACGGTGAACAGTGGACCATCGATAAAGCTGTGTAGGATTTCTCGTGTTCGCGGTTGTTTGAGTTTTCTAGTGGCAGCAAAATAGTGTAAAACCGGGCACCCAAGTAGTATAAAATTCACCGGTAGCTCACGTTTCTGCTGCGCAACGCAAGCAAGAAAAACTTTTTTGATTGAAATTTTGAACATTCCTTCCTCCTAGTTTCCATCAGATGTGAGTGCTTCATCACCAAAAATGGCCCGTTTTGCCCATTTTCCGCTACCAGTTCATGCGACGATGCGGGTCCTCCGCGCGCCAAGAGCGACCCTCCTTCGGCGAGGCTTGTTCCGTCCTCGCGAGCTACGACAGCAATGTACGGGATTAAATTCCTCGATCTCCCTTAACTTCTCGATGGGTCCGCCACGTGCGTCGGAACCCAGAGCTTACCTGATTGGCCTTAATTTTATTCTTGATTGTGAAGGCGCCTGGATTTAATGTAGATTATGAAACGGAAATCCATTGGAGTTCTTCATTCGGATTGTCTTTGGAATACATTGGAATCTCAGGAATACTTTGCTGAAGATTTTATATTAGAGGTACTCTGAATCTTGAGAAATTGCCAGCCGCAAGCTTTACGAGCGCCGTTTCAAGCAAAATTTTATAAAGTATCACAGAATGTTTCCCTCATCTTTGTGATCATCACGCGATTTCTAAATAGGTCCCTTGCGATAAACAAATCGATGGCAGCCGGCCACTTGCTGATGCGATCTACGACGTCGACTTGACTAATCCGATCGGATTACGCGTGCGTGAGCTGCCTCGCAGTGTTTGGCGTGGGTGAAAGAACGCTACTGATAGTTGTACTTTGGGCTTAGGTACGACTCAGGTTCGTGGAGACAGAAAACGCGACAAGTTTCATGAGATCTCGTTCGTAGTTAGCACCGATGAAAGACTTTAAAATTGCTCAGCGTAAGTCCCTAAAAGGAACCCGATGTCCAAAAGACCCACCGCGCCCCCCGCGCTCTTTCATGCTGCGTTCAGGCCGCTCCGAGGAACATGAGAATCGCTATGAAACGTTTCTGAAATCTAATAAATTTATAAAATCGCTTGATCATAGAGGTCCGTTGTCGTTTCTGGGGGCATTGTATAGGTAGCCATTATCTCGCATGAGATTTATTCCTCACTCCCTCGCCTTCTACGCTATATAGGAGCCCCCTAGGGCGTCTGTAGGAGGACGGGTTACTGAAAGAGCAAGCGGAGTACCTCGTTACCGGACGCTGCCTACATACAACCACGGGAATTAGTTCGTCTTTACCCGGCGAACACACAGACAACTGATGTCATTCGTGTGCTCCCCTGACATTAATCCAGCCCATCGTCCACGTAAAAGTGCTTCGCGTTCCGAGCGCGGATTATGCAAATGCCTACGACAGACTCTCGAAAACATCGGTGACGTCGCTGGGTTAACGTTCGTGCCGGACCTCGCCTCGCACCTCACTATTCCCCTCGGGAAACCTCGCGAGTAGCCGCTCGTCACCGATGTCGCCGACCTCGCTGAAGCCGAGCACGCCGTGGTACACGGCAAAGTGCTACTTCGCCTCCTGCCGAAGGGCCACGACGCTGCTGGTGCTCGTCTCGCTGGTACTGATCGCGGCGGCGTTGTACTACAAGTGCTATAAGGCAAACGATGAGACGTTCATCGTCGTCATCACACCGACGCACAAACGAAAGGAACGACTCGCCGACATGACGAGGTAAGTGGAAGGGAATGTAAGGCTTACATTCTCTCTCTGAACACGTCGGATTTATGTCCAAGGACGCAGTAGGGTGGGGAGTGGCAGCTTCTCGGACCTCTCGAAAATTGCCTTGGCACCGCCATTGCTCGACTTCTAGCGGCTATTTTTACAACATTAATCGAAAACACGAATTGATATGACAGAAGTTACCAATTTCTGTCAACTTCGCATGGTTGTAGGCTTAGAATCGAAATTGAATGTTGGTATTTTTCAATCGAAAAGATTTTTTTAACTTTCGAAACCTGACTGGAAGCGGCTCGGCTCCGATCCAGGGATCCTCCCAGGCCTCACTTTGAGTCCTGAAACAGTTCGGCCCTGTGCTTACCCCGAGCAGGGATTATGCAAATACCACTGTGAGATCCTCGTAAACACCAGTGACGCCGCTGTGACAGCGTTCGTGCCAGGCGTACGTCCTAGCCTGGCACGAACATCGATTTGGGTCACGGGACCGACGTCCTTCCGACTTCCTGCCACTACGTTCAAACGGAGTTTACGGAACGCACAAAAAAGGGACCCCAGAGTTACGTTCGCTGCGAGAAATGGGACTATTGCCGACGCATGGTCACTAAGTGCTGATATGCATAGGGGGGAGGGGTCGAGGGGTCCTATTCAAGGGGTCGACATGAGACCAGTTCCTAATGGAGAATATGGACCCGAATTGCGCATGGCCATTCGGGGACACCCCTGGTCAAACAATTGGCTGCATCACCAGGAAAGTGCTCTAGCGGCACGTAGTTCTTTCAGGAAGATCCTACGGGAGCCACCTTCGCACTACTGCTGCGTCAGTTCACAGGACCACCTAGGCAATTTTCAGGTTTTCGCAGACCCTCATGCACGTGAAGAACCTGATGTGGGTGGTCATTGAGGACGGCAACGAGACGAATCCGATGGTATCGCGGCTACTCAATCGAACTCACATCCCCTACGTCTACCTGCACACGACCACGGAGAAAGGCTATCCGAGTGAGTTAGGCAGGACATTCCACCTTGTCCGGGGAGAGCCGGGGGGTATCGATATTTGAATATTTGTCGATGGGCATTTGCTGTTAGCTCTAAAGATCGCCATCCGGTAGCCGTGCCGTACGCCGTACCAAACTGTCCATCCCCGTACCGTGCGTTGGATCGTACTCCGTACCGTACTAGTACGTTAGAGAGTACAGTACGATCCGTACTAGTGCTGGATGTCGGGAAAACTGGGGCCGTATCGTATTCCATACTGGATGGACCCGCCGTACTGTATTCCGTACCATTCTAGTAAAGGTCGGCACCCGTACCGTATTACGGCCCGTACCCGTACCCGTACAGCCGTAATACGGTACGGCTGTACGGTACGGGGGGGGGAGGGTCAGTACGGTACGGCTGTACGGTACGGCAGGGGGTCAGTACGGCTGCCGTACTAATAGCCGTACTGGAAACATTAAAATTCGCACTGAAAGCCGTATTATCGGCAAAAATTGGCAAAAAATCATCAAAATGATTACTATTTCTATCGATATTCCGAGAATGTTTGTTAGTATACCTTGGCAGTCTTATAAAAGAGGCAATCAATGAAGAAATTAATTGAAAATTAGTCCAAATTTACGGTTAAGCAACGGTTTAAGCTTACGCTTAGGCTTATTTTAGCCTTTGCTACCGACTTAGTACGGCTATTTAGTACGGGCCGTACTGAGTACGGTACGGCTGTACGGTACGGGGGGGGGGTCAGTACGGTACGGCTGTACGGTACGGCCGAGGTTTGCCGACCTTTATCGATTAGTACGGCTTTACGGTACGGGTGAAGGTTTCCTACCGTAACACGCCTTTTGCGGGCCGTAGAAGCCGTGATTACGGCACAAAACACGGCCTTTTGTACGGCCCGGTAGGTCAGTAGGGTACGGCTGTACCGCGTGGGAGGGTTTAGTATGATACGGCTGCTACGGTACGAGTAGGATCATGTCCAAGCCTACCCATATTGGGGAAGATCCCATTAGAACGTACTCAAGTGGACCACCGCGTGCCTTTAGAACGGGGCTGGTCCCAGCGAAACCTGGCGCTCGAGTTTCTTCGGACCACCTTCCGCGACTACAGGGGCAATGCGGTCGTCTACTTCGCGGACGATGACAACGCCTACGACTTGCGTGTCTTCGACTACATCCGCCAGGTGGAGACCATCGGACTCTGGGCAGTGGGTAAGCAAAGCATGATTACCTAAACCCGATAGGAGGCCGATAGATGGCGGTTTGCTGGGTCGTGTTGGGCTGCCTTGCAATGCTACTGCACCTTGTGCAGTCCTCGTATAACGGACGCGTAAGGCATGCCATAGCCACAGACGTATGCCTGCCACGCATGGTGCATGAAGCATCCGAGTACGAACCTGGATTCATAAACGTCATTACCCCTGGAACGCGAATAAAGCGAATTCATCTTAAAGTCTGCAAAGTGCATGCTTATTCGTGTGGGATCGGTTAGTCGTACTGTGCGGTAACGCTTAGGGCGCATGAGGGCATGAGGGCGCATGCATGCGCGCGGCATGGCATGCTGGATGCACTTTTAAATCCTATTTTTACCCTGGCTACCCTTTGGTAAGCTGGAATGTACATTTTAAAGGTAACTTTAAAGGTTAAGTAATCTTCGAAGCACTCTGCCATCACGTGCGCTAAAATCACTAAATTTTTGGCACATCGCCAGCGCTTTCGTTTCTCGGGCCTGAAGAACCGAGATCTGGTTCCAGGTTTCGAAGAAGCGGTTTCGGTGCCGCAAAAAAAAGAAACTCCTCACTAAGTATTCCACGGGCCGGAACCGGGTTCACAGAGAATTCGACAGTCGTACGTGGCGCAAATCGCAACCTTTAATTCTTTTAGGCTTCGCCGGGCAAGCCCTAGTTGAGGCGCCGCGTGTCGAGAACGATACGATCACCGGCTGGGACGTCTACTACTATCCGAAGAGGAAGTTCGCCACGGACATGGCCGGATTCGCGGTGAATCTCCGGCTGATCTTGAATACAACGTAGGTCCAATGGGTGGCCGAGCCTTGTTCTTCGCACTAAGATGCCTCAAAACGGGGGAGAACGCTCCGGTCCCGATGCCTTAAGTTTTGAAGTTCGCTCGTTAATTTGGAAAGTTACCCCACTTTTCTTTTTAACCGTAATTTATTTTGAATGCTTTGGGTCGCATGAATGTCGGAACTTGTTAATTGCTTATTTGCGT
>JNEY01000015.1:224609-235935 GCA_020875895.1 Aphelenchus avenae
ACCCCCTCCCCCTCCCCATGTCAGTTATACACTTTTTCTGGACGCTCCCATGGGCGGATGCCCGTCCCAAGTGTCCCGGTCCAGCCCATACCTCACGTCTCAACCTTGGGGCTGCCCTCCCGCCTCTCCCACTTCCCGAGTCTCGGATCTGCTGAGCAACGCACACGTTGAAACCAGTTGCGTTCAGTGTCGATTTGCCTAGTTCTGACAGAAGCAGCAGAGCATTTATCGGTAAATATTTTACACGCAGAATTTAATGACAATCCAGCGGCGCCGATCACATTCATACAGGGAAATCCGCATTTTACAGGCTCTAGACAGTTAGTACCCAGTTGAAGGCTCCAGTCAGATGGGTTAGTTGAGGTCCGCCTCGAAGATGGGTCGGCACCGTTCGTTCTGGAAGACCGCGTACGCCTTCTTGAGGCACAGCGCGCCGAAGTCGGTGATCTGGCGCCGGTGCCAGTTCCGAGCGCACTGACGGAACTCGCCGTGCTTCACGTTCGTCAGGTTCGCCACGCCTAAAACTTTCGGAATTAAATCGCTGCTTGCGTATTTCAAAGAGAAAATTTTGGACATAAGATAAGTTTTTAAATTAATTTTAAAAAAAAATTTAATTTTAAAATTTCTTTAAAAAATTAAAGTTATGTACGTATTTTTCCAATTTTACAAAAAATTCAGAAGGTTTTTCTGATGCCCGAAAAAAGCCCATCCCAACCCAGCCCAATGTTGGAAACTTGTCCTAGTGGAGCCTGATGTAGGCCTAAGCCAGACAGTTCAGGAAAATCAGGCCGCTTTTCAAGCATCTTAGGACCACAGTCCTATTGAGGCTATCCGCCAATCACCAACTGAACAGTCCTATCATTGGAGACGGTTCTTCACGGTAACGTACCAATGGACTCGATCATAGCGCCCTCGCGAATGAACGCCTCCGCCGAGTGGATGTTGAAGCAGACGTGGAGCGAGATCACGCCGTGGCCGCCGTTCCAAAGCGAGATGATCTGCCGGAGCTTCTCAGATGGCTGGAAAAGAGAAGCTGCTAAGGCGCAATGCAGGTGGTACCTATCTTAGGACTCTCAGTTAAAGGTCGGCAGTCGTACAGGTAGTACGGCCGTCCCGTACCGTACTCCGTACTGTACTGTACGGAGTACGGTAGGGGTGGGTCAGTACGGGTGGAGGGCCTGTACGGCTTCGATTTTCTGGCATTTATAACGAGTACGGGCCGCACTACGGCCGTACCGTACCGTGCAGTACGGTACGGAGGAGGTCAGTGCAGTACGGAGTGGGGCAGTACGGTATGGAGTACGGTACAGAGTGGGTCAGTACGGTACGGAATTCGGTACGGCTGCCGATCCTTATTCGCGCGACCTCTCAAAATCGCATTGGACTGTCAAGTTTTGGGCAGCCGTCCTCACCTGGATGAGCCCTCTGTCGACGGACGCGCGGCACTTGCTCGCGTCCTTCAGATGCTGCAGGGGCCGGGACCGATTGCCCTTGCCCACGTAGAATATGGCGGCGACGAAGCGTCGGAATGTACACTGCGATCCCTCCGGCAGCAGTGTGGGATCGATGAGGAGGTAGCAGAAGAAGGAGACCTCGTTGTTCTTCGGCGACGAGACCGCGAATTCCAGGCGCAGCTGCCGCTCCTCCTTGTCGCCGATGTTGGCCGGCACGCCCTGCTCCTCGTAGCGGATCATGCGCTCCAGCGAGGAGCTGTACTCTGAAAAGCCCAACATTACTTGAAATCATTGATAAACAGCGATAATTTTTTGTAATAATTTGTAAATCAAACGATTTCTTTATTTTAAAATATATTTTAAAATAAATTTAAATTTATTTTAATCAAAATTTAGAAAATATTTTAATCAAAATTAAAATATTAGTACAAAACTAAATAAAAATGAGCCCAAAACGCATATAACTTTCGGAAATACTAAACAGACATAAAGCCTTTTAAATTTGGGTTTACAAAGGAGTCTGAAATAAATTTAAATTAAATTAAAATATGAGATACATACAGCTAAAAGAAAATGAATTCACTTTTTTCTGCTAAAAATGTAACGTAAAAAATGCAAAAAAAATTCTCCTTACTATCAGTGGCGCGCTCCTTCTCCTCCGAGACTTCGATGGCCACCAGCTTCTTCTCGTACAACGATCGGTTAATGGCGTTGATGGGGCCAACGTCGACGTTGTACTCGCGCAAGCGGCTTCGAAGGGTCGCGACGTCGAATCGGGAGACCTTAGAGCGAAGCTGTGCCGCCTTCTCCGCCGGGACGGGCGTCAGCGGCGTTGATGGGTCGTCGAGGAGTGGCCGGAGGTTTCGGCGCATCGACGCTGCTCGTGGAGTGGAATTAAACGAGCCCTCGGAGAGATTGCTCAGTGGAGTCCGCCGGATCGGCGTCGATGTAGACGGGCCTGGCACGGAGCGGTCGAGGAGCGAGTCCGCCTGTGAGGGCTCTCGCGGAGACGGCTCTGGCTCCTCCTTCTCCTCTTCCGCGTCACCGACGGCCTCCTCTTCCGACTCAGGCGTCGCGCGTCCAGTCGGTCCGGACCCGCTCGAGCTCTGCGAGTTCGGCTGCGTCGAGTACTGACTCTGCTGGGAGTTCAGCAAGCGCACGGACTCCGCATCGGAGGTGAGGAGCGAGGAGCGCGGTTCAATAGGGCTTCGCTTGGCGTCGATCGTTAGCGTCTCGAGCGCTTGTAGAATGTCAGGCGCGTGGACCGAGGGGCCTGAAATTCTGGAGTCAACTCGGCTTGGGTCACACGCAATTCTAGGCCAGGGATTGACCTAGCCCTTCCCGGACGGTCCCCTTCCCTAAGGAAACAGTACCGACCTCCGGGCCTTGGCTATTGGGACGATCGTCCAAAACTTTTCAAAGCTGGCTCTGCACATAGGGTCCTGGCCCACGGAGCCACAAAGCCACAAACCCCCTCCTCTATTTCCGCGTTGGATCAAGCACAAGACCGCAACTGACGATGGCCCGCTTACCTGCATGGTTCGCTCCGCTCGGTGATTGATGTGCGTCCGCCAGCAGCGTGCTTTCCATCGCCGATTTTGATGGCGTCGTCTCCTCCGCCTCTGCTTCATCCGCCGTAGCGTAGCGCGTTGACGCGGACTCGTTTGACGTCCGCGCGCTGGCCTGCGTGGAGCATTGGCTCTGCCTGGAGTTGGGTTCTCGTGCGGACTCGGCATCGGATGTGAGGAGCGAGGAGCGCGGTTCATGGCTCAAATTGTCGTCCATCGTTAGCGTCTCGAGCGTTTCCAGAGCAGCAGGCGCGAGGGCATCGACCGAGGGACCTGAAATTTGCGCAATGTTGTCTGGCTTGAAGGGACCGCGTCACGACCGACGAAGATTCACTTACATGGATCGTTTGCCGCGCTAGGCGATCGTTGTGCGTCCGCCAGCAGCGTGCGTTCCATCGCCGACCGGGACGGCGTCGCCTCCTCCGCCCCTGCTTCATCCGCCGTAGCGTAGCGCGTCGACGCGGACTCGTTCGACGTCCTAGCGCTGGCCCGCGTGGAGCATTGGCTCTGCCTGGAGTTTAGTTCTCGCGTTGACTCGGCATCGGACGTGAGGAGCGAGGACCGCTTCTCGCGATATTCCTTGACGGCCGACGCAGGCATTTCCGAGGCGATTGGTAGCGCCGGGTCCGAGTGCCCTAAATCGATGGATCACAAGGGTAGACGGAGATAGCGCTACTAGCGCATGATACTGGTAGTATCGCATGCTCCTAGCGGCACCCCATACTTGCAGAAGCATCTCATGCCTAGCGGTATCGCATACTCCTAGAAGCATGCAAAGCCTAGAGGCATTGCATGCGCCTAGGAGTGAACCCGTGATCTGAATTCAGGCAGACCCTGCCCTGACTTACGGTTCTCGATCGATCCGAGCGGCGACTGTTGTGCGTCTGCCAGCAGGGCGTGTTGCATCGCCGCCAGAGATGGACTCGTTAAAACGGCCGTTTCCCCTGTGGCGGCCAGTGAGGCAGGCTTCTCGTTGTGCGTCGACTCGGATTCATTCGACGTCCGAGCGCTTGCTTGCGTCGAGCACTTTCTCTGCTGGGAGTTCATCACTCGCGCCGACTCGGAATCGGGGGTGAGGAGCGAGGAGCGCATCGCAGGGTCCCGCTGGTCCGTCGAAGTTGGCGCTCGAAGAGGTGCAACCACGGCCGTCGGCAAAGTGACGGAGAGTCCTAAAACGTGCAAGGTCCAAAGATGATAAAGCTTCCACTGGGCCCAGGAACTGGACCGAGCCGGCCTTTAGCACTGAACTGTTTTCTTCCTTTAGCGCCATCTGGTTCATCGACTAGACGCACGCTAAGCGCATAAAAAAAACCTTTAATGTGCGACGTAAAATGT
Source organism: Aphelenchus avenae (assembly GCA_020875895.1). Taxonomy (NCBI): domain Eukaryota; kingdom Metazoa; phylum Nematoda; class Chromadorea; order Rhabditida; family Aphelenchidae; genus Aphelenchus; species Aphelenchus avenae. The sequence goes on from JNEY01000015.1 coordinate 228,967, forward strand.
AACATCATGAACATATACATAATATTTTGGGCGTTTTGCCAAAATTCGCTAATTTCTCTAGTAACTTGGCGCATTATGCTAACGCCAGTTTTAGCTTCACAATGCGCACATCTCTGGGTGCATGTTGGTAGAAGGGAGTATAATGCCCTACCATCATTTACAGCTGGTACGGTGTCACTTAGGCTATGTAACGCTGGGAATGGGTCCCAGCAATAGTCAACTTTGGAACGTTTTTGGCCTTGCTTCATTTTGCCGGTCATTGCGGCCTTTTGGTTTCGCTTCACTTACCGGTGCTCTTCGAGTGATTTGCAGGCGGCTCCGTCGCGAGCCGCACGGCCCGCATCGTCACCCATGGACTTGACGGAGGCTGGACGTCCGACGCTCCGACATCGCTCTCTGCGACGTCCGACGCTCCGATATCGCTCTCTGCGACCTCCGACGCTCCGACATCGCTCTCAGGTGTAGTCGAACGGGAGTGCTGCGCCGAAACGGATACGCCCGAGAGCCGAATGCTCGCTCTACTCGAGAAGAGGCTCGGTCGGGGGCTCGACGCTTGCGTGGAGTCGAAGTCGGTGTCGAGCAAGGCGGAGCACGTCTCGGAGTCACGCTTGAAGGCGATAGTCGGCGTCGAAGGCGTCTGCTGCGGGGAGAGTGGACATCCGGTTCGCGGACCTAAAACGTGGGCTCAACGCTGGATGAGAAACCATATATTTTGGCCTAAGATTCACATTTAAGCTATATGCAGTGAGGACAGGTCAACGCAGAACTTTCAGAAGAATTTCTAGGGAAACTGCCGGTTTTCCGCAAAAAAAGAAAACCGAACCATTAGTAAGCCAAAAGGGTTAAGCCAAACGTTGCCTTAGCGTTCGCAGTATTCAATCAGAGAAAGCACAACACTTGGTCTTAAATCTCGGTAGATTCTACGCGACTTTAAGACGTACTTTTCGACTCGTGCCGCGCTTCATTCGGCTTCGGTGGAGGGACGCGCTCTGCCGCCGACTCGACGAGAGCAAGAAGATCCGTGAGCGCCGATGGCGGACCGAGGTTCTCGCGGTTTTCCTAGAAAAAGACGAGACCGTTTTGTTAGGCAACGCCATGACCGACGGCGGACCTGCAACGTCGCTTTGATCTGGCGGAAGCGCCACTGGTCCTCCTCGATCTCGGCCTCTCGCGATCCTAGTGTGCTCAGCACCGCCGTCGTCTGTGCCCTGCTCAAGTTCAACTGGTTCCTCAGAACGTCGACTTCGGCCTGGAGTCTTCTAAAGACCATTGGCAATAGGTGTGAAGGGACACGATGCAAATGGACCTGTTCTCGCATTCTGTCCTTTCGTTAGCGGCCTTTTAGGCGGTCGGCTTCTTGGACACTCTTCAGCCATTCGATGCGTGTCCGGTCCAAGAGGTCGATCATGGCGAGCATCTCTAAAACGCGATCGGATTAGGCATATGAGCGAGCATTTTGGGCGGCTCCACGACCTTAGTCCGCTTTCTCCGGGATCCGTAAGCTTCAAAGACTGACTATGAAATTTTGGTCCTGTCGCAACCGTGAAATCTGCCTTACGTTGCTTCTGTAACTAAGCCTAGCTTTCTCATGCCAGAGAGAATTCTGGCCTGAGTCCTTCCCGCGCTAGCTAGCTGAGCCTTAACCTTGCTCACATCTTCCTATAGGCTATGGAGGTACACATGCTATTTTTTGTACTGACAGCCCTGCGTGGCCAGCATCCTGCCCACGCTATTGCCTGTTTTCTCGCTTGGTATCCAGTACATGTTGAGGAGTGGGAACGAGAAGCCAAGCCCTTACGATGGGGGCCCAACCTCGGTCAGTCCAAGCGTCCCCGGCAGTAGGCCTCTCTCTGAACAGCTAGTCCTACGAGTCCTACTAGCTACTAGTCCTAAGCGCTATCTTAGCCACTAGTCTGGTCACCTGACGCAGTACCGACAGACTACACTGTCGGACGACAACCACGAGAACAGAAAATCCATAGAACGGCCGGCATAAGCGCTTAACTTCAGAAAAAGCCCTTGATTAGTCAGTGCCGGCGGAGACCCGGTCGAGGCGCATCAGCATCAGTTCTACCTGTTTGATTGGATGTGACGAGTGCGTTGTAGCGGGCCAGTAGCTCCAGGTGCTGCTTCAGGAGGTTCGCACTTGCGTCGTTAGCGAATCGTCCTCGCGGCGCCGCCATGATGCGTCTGCCGTCGCGTCTGCTGCCTTTGCGCTAACGTCTGAAGTGAAGAGGTTTTTAAGGTGAAACAACGCGGCCATGGTGGGAAAGAAATATCAAGAAGACAGTGACAATGACGGTAACCGCAGGCGGGTCGGAAAAGGCGGAACCAGTGCGGAGCAGTTGAAAATGGGAAATATTCACATTTTGTGTCCGGAAATTTAATACTATATAAGTAGGTCATTTATTGTTTTGTTTAGTATTTGTTGAGTTTAAATTTACGGAATTTATCAGCTTAATTTTCACGCTGCTATACCCTGTTTTTCCCCAATAAAAGCGAAAGTTTTACGTAGATTATTCATAAAACTTACACTAATTAATGGAATAACAGTGATGCTTATTTCGTTCTATACCTAATTCGATATTTTGTAATACAGGAAAGAGTTAAATACAACGTAAGCAGCAAACTCGAGCGACGCCCAGACCCACTTCGAATGGACGCTAGCTTGGCGCAGCGTTCGCCGGCCGTCGCTTTGAGACTCGCCAAGCATAGAGGTCGCCGACCCGCGACGAGGTCAGCAAACAACACTAAGTATCGGACGGAAACGAAGTGCATTCTCAGGCAACATAAATGTCAAGATGATAGGAAATTCGGCAAACACAGTGGAAGGTAGTTTGCCACATCCTTTAAGCGTTGGTAATAAAACACGATCAAAAAGGTTCGGAAAGCAAGCTCTCTTCAGTTCAGTGGGAGACGGATGCTGCAAATAGAGCTAACACTAAGTGTATATTTCACTCTGAATGGCTCCCTTGTCTTCTTGCCTTCAGTCATATATTTAGTCCAAGACAGTGACAGTACAGCGTCTAGTTTCACTGTGAACCCGAAGGGACCGGAACCCCGAAGACTAAGGTAAAAAGGGCGGAGTAGCGAAGAGCCGTATTTCTTTTGCGTTTTCTGAAACTGCGCAGGATTTTCTAAGCAGCTATTTCCGTACGAATTAACCAGCCCTACGTAGAATCTTCTTGCCTTGAGTCCTATATTAGTCCAAGCGAGTGACACTACAGCGTCTACCGTATTGGCTCGAATAGAAGGCGACCCTTAATAGTGGGCGACTCCTAATAGTGGGCGATCACCAAAAATTTCAAAGTTGACTTGTCACAAAGACATGTTTAGAACACGGTTTAGGCCATAACTATTCATTCTAGACGAGAACTTTTTGTCACGAAAATTTCGAAAAATTTTACTAAATCCATAAGGGGGACCCTTTAGTACTTTCACGAAGGCCTCGCAAATTTGACCATCGAAAAATAGTGGGCGATCGTCCACTATTCGAGCCAATACGGTAGTTTGACTGCGAAACGCTCCATTGTATCTTAGGCACCGTTGTTCTAAGTATCCAAGTCAGTGAATGATTATTCATTGCCTTGGCCAGCCTTTGTCTGGTTCAGTGCCGGAAATCTTCATCACTTCCGCTATTTGCGGGAAGAGTCGACTTTCTCCGTGATCCCATCTGGTCGCTAGCCCTTTTCAATGGCTATTTCCAGGGTTTTGAGGTCCTAGAAAAACTTCACCCTCACCCTCACCCGAGTACGGCGGGAAACTTCGCCCTCACCTTACCCTCACCCGGGTGAGGCGGCAAATTTTGCTCTTCGTCACACCGTTTCCCGATTTGTGCACGTTGCCGAAACGGGTTTTGAGGCTGCTGGTCACAGACTCGCACGTTTGCGGCATTTTTCGCTCGTGGTCCTAGCTGCTACAGCAGTCTAATGAGGCTCTGGACGCTAGCTATGACGACTTCACCCATGACACCCTCACCCTCACCCGACTACGGCGGAAAACTTCGCCCTCACATCACCCTCACCCGGGCGAGGTGAGGGTGAGGGTGAAGCACCCGGGTGAAGTGCAAACCCTGGCTATTTGGTATGTACGTGAACGGCTTTGCTCTTTAATTTCTTCTTTCACGGTGGTTCAGTTTAATGCCCATCGCTCTCGCAGCGTTGGGCCCCCTCGAGAGCCTCCGGACTATTCAGCCTGAGAAGTCGTAGTTGTTTTCTGCGAATGGTTAAGGACGCGTTCCTTACCCGACTGATCTTTAGTGCCTTTCATTGACTCTCACACTTAATCGTCCCTGGCCCGATCTTTTACCTCTCCGCCTTCTTTGGACGGAACAAGTTCTTTGATTCTCAGAGCCCTCCTTTCCACCAATGCATGGCTAAGAATGACCACTTTCTTCACGCGGAACGAGCAAACAAACGCCCCGTTCGCGAGGTTTCCCTGCACGTGCTCACGTGGCGCCAGCGCCCCTCTGCTAGAAAGCACGTCCGCAAGGCGGTCGGCCCGCATTGCGCCTCGCTAGCGCCAGCGAAAGGCCAGCTGCGGGGAATTTTTACCCTGGCTTGTTTACGCCTTCAGCACACCCATCCGACTCGAGCCGCCGGTTGCCCTTTTAGTAGCAGTGCGGTGCGGACTATGGATCCTTCCGAGTGTGCTTGTTTTCCTTTTTTCCCCATAGCGGCCGGTTTGCAGCCGTCACGGGTCCAGGGTATGAATCGAAGTGTTTTCGCATTATTGGCCGTTCTTGAGCTCGGATTAGCCGTAATTCCTTTCGACTGCGAATTGTTGCCGCCCTTTTGCCTAGGCTGCTTAGGGGGTGTGTCACTACTTTAGGGGATAAATGGACGATCATGTCCCCAAAACCACAAAGTACTGCTCCGTGGGAAACCATGATTATATGACGCTGCAGAATCGTACCGTCGCGTGCCCTAAAACGAACAAATTTGTACCTACTTACCGGTTGTAGACGGTAGATGCCCGCACCGTACTACGGGCCGTACCGTAGTGCGTACCGTATTCTTTGGTACGGAGTACGGAACGGGGCCAAAGTAAAGTACGGAGCACGGTACGGCATGATTTCTAGCTAAAGATGCTCTAGTCGGCAATACGTCAGTATGGTAGGGAGAGCGGTGCGAAAGTGTTTTGTCTACGTCTGGAGCAAATGTCGTAAAATCGAAGTACTTTTGAGCCAGTGAAAATCCAGGTAAATTGATGAGTTAAAAGTAAACACAGCGAACTTTATCTTGTTTTTTTGTCGAACTGGTATTTTGTGAAACACAGGCGTTGGAAAAAACTTGAAGTTTTTGTTGCTATATGGCCCGGGAAAAAAGAGTGCTGGACAATCGACTTGAGCGTCCATTTTTGAGTATATCATGGCTCGAGGATGTCTGCCAAGACCAGTGCCTTTCTACTGGAGCTGCTTTTTCCCTGGGTATTGACTTTAGCCGTTTCACCTGCATAAAATGACAGCGACTACTCCACGTAACATGACGCATTTTTTCGCGGTTGCACCAAAAAAATTTCTCATCTTTAATCTTTCAGAACAACCTTCATCCTTCATGTTCCACCCCGAACACGTGCCGATGGTCCGCAACCGCGCCGTCTCGTCGGAGTCCGACTCGCCTCGATCCCGTCAGGAGAGCCTCAGCGAGCAGAAGCGCGTCGCCAGCGGCAGTGTCCCGTCGGTCGGCGCGGAGGAGCAGCCGCAGCGCCGCGACAGCGTCGTGCATCGCGTAGCGGAGAGCGTCCGCAAGGAGGCCCACGAGATCCGAAACGTCTTCCACCACTGCTACCCGCTCAACTGAGCCCTCTTCTCGGTCTTGCCCAAAGGGAACATTCCATTCGTATCGAAATGACAGCTTCCTTTAAGGCCGATTTGCGTACGTGTGCCTTCACCTTTACACATATTTTGTTCTCGTCTCAACCGGAATAAACTGTACATACCGAAGATGCTGGCAGGTCTGAGCCCGGTGGTCTGTAGAAAGGAAGGCAGCCGCTAGGAGGATGAAGGACTGCTAGAATTTCGAGAAGTTGCGATAAAAGTTGTCGCTTGAAACAATAAGTTCGACCACGGACCTAGCAATTTTTCATCGAAATTCAGTTGGTTTTAAGGCTTCCCTGACGTTCACTAGGGGCGCACAGTTGGTTATTTGCAACCTCTGAAGGCTTGTTTGAGGACTGAAGACAACTATTTCCCGTGTTGCTTAGGCTGTTCTCTCGGCGGCCATCACTGCTTGTTTTTAGTTCACTTGGGCTTACACTAGCCCGGTTTAAACGTTTTCTTCATTTAAGCTGCGCAAGTGAACTCGACCATCCCGATGTAGCGATCCAAATCGGCTCGGAACGGTACGGGTCACGTGGGAACGGAATAAGAACGCAAACACTTTCATCCCCAAGTTCCGGTTAGCAAAGCGACGACAAAAATGACACATTTGTTGTAAGGTGAGCTTTCGGGCACAAACTCCGCGACTTCTCACAAAAATATTGTCTTGTTCACATGCACTCTTTGCAAGAATGCGTCGTCGCCATGTTTACGATTGCTCATAGTCTGCCGAGGCCCGGAGTCATGCCAAGTGTGACGAATACTCATCGCTCGAAGCAACATTCGTCTAGGCTCATTCCGTTTGGCAGTCTTCTGGTCCGCACGACAATGGTGAGTACGCCAATAACATTTTGGTTTCGAGTGCCGATTGTGGTAAGCTGTACCGAGTAATAATAACGCACTTCTTCTCTATTGATTGCGGGTTCCCCGTTCGTCCCCCTTACTTCGTGTTGACGCAGCTGCTGGATAGGAATTTCCGGGATATCGCTTTTTAGTACTGTCAGCGCCGCAAATTACTGGAATTTACTGAAGAAACTGACCAAAGAAAGGAAAGGGGAATGGTCCTTTTTTAAAGTTAAGCTTTGACGTGAAGAGTACCGTGTTCTCTCCCTGGGCGTAAACCCTGCACTGCGGACCCCTCCCGATACGAG
>JNEY01000015.1:241514-252161 GCA_020875895.1 Aphelenchus avenae
GCGAAATATTCCACGCTTAGTACCTCGCCCGATAAACGTTTGGGTTCCAGCCGTATTGAGCCGACGGCGTACATCGATTCGCCTTCTTCAGCTGCTTTCGTTGAAGTCTAAAACAACACGCTGGGTCCATAACAGATCGGGGATCGAACTGATTTTGAGACTATGAAATTGGTCGTGCTCGAATTGTTTTTGGACCTATTTGGAAGGTCGGAAATTGGTACACAAAACGGCAATGAGCTTACCAATTTGGCACTACACTTCTCTTTATCTTCTACAGGGCAAAATACGATTCTCAGAAGTGCACAACGCATTCGATTCCAGTATTCTCGTTCACTTCTAAGTAAAACACCGAAACAATATAAAGCCAACTGTTCATATGGATTCGCGTTTTTAAGATAATTGGAAATTCGGATTTGACTTTTTCCCGGTCGTGCTTTGTTGAAGTGGCGTAATCTTGATGTGGAAAAAACGTGAACGACTTACACCATTATGAAGAGAATCAGCAAGCCGATAACGGCGATAATGTAGAGGGCAAACTGCATCAGGCCGACGCCGAAACCGCTCTTCAGGAACGTCCAAGCCTCGCGTAGAGGGGAACCATGCGGGAAGTCGACGCCTCGACCCTTTCTGAACTCTCCGGTCGACTCCTCCAAGTAGAAACTGTTCATAGTGTAGCGAGGTGGCCTAGAAAAGACAAATGTTTAGAATTACTCGCTACTGTTGAGCAGCATGTAGCGTAGCGCAGTACGAGTCAAATAAGCGTACAGAGTCGTCCGGAACGTATGCTATGATCAATGAGCAATTTGTGCCCTCAGAGTTCTTACCTAAAAGACGTTTTATTAGGGCTACTATGCTTTTGCAGTCCTCAACTGACCATCCTTAAGGATATACCTGTAAAAGGGCCACGAGATGGACTGGATTTCGGTTGCGCTCAGCGGAACTTTGAGGGATATTTTGACTTACATTTGCTCTCCGACTACTAGAAACTTAGCTTGTACTAGCTTCCGGGTTTTTGTTCCATTTTTCTGCTTTTCCGGAAAATTTTACGAGCCTTTCTCCGGACAATTATATGACTCTACTAATCATCGAAGCTTAGGCATTCACGTTTTAAGCTGGCCAAAACCGAACTTGTTTAATTCAGTCGAAAATTGTCTGCCCGGGCCAATTGCCTATAGATAACGCAACAAGGTTTGCCTAATGGAAAGCGCGTGTCAACAGTCCCGCGCGGCGGCTAAAAGAGTCGCTCATGACCACCCGACTTGGGTCAATGGTAATAATAGAGGACGACCATTGTCCACTGCATTCACGCGGGACCGTTGCTATGGGACCGCGAACTTTGATGGAATGCGTTGACCGCACGAGTCGCCGGCTACTCCGCGTATTAAAAGGATCAGCAACGACTATACGACTATTGCTTTCGTTCATGTCCAAAGGAAAAAAAACAAGGATATCATAAGCCTGCCTAAAGAGTAAAGAACTTGGGTTTACTACGATTTGACCGCTGCATTCTTTGTGCTTTCACCCAGATAGAGCTCAAGCGTCTTCAATACCGACGCATCTTCACCGACTTGTGCATCTTTAAGTCTATGCTCCTTGGTAGACATGGTGTTAAGTGTGGCCTTCTACTTCGTCGAGCCTCTCGCAACCCGTCATACTTTCCATGCCCCCGAACAATGTCACCACGCAACTCCTTTGCTGTGCTCTGAATAAACGCACTGTGAATCCGTTTTATTCGGCGCCAGTTAATAATCATTGCCAAGAGAGACACTACTTTAAGGCAAGACAAGAGCATGGAATGCGGTCAGGCGGAGCCAGCAAAATTTCGTATTAAATATTTTAACAGATATCGAAATTCATCGGGATGACATTTGGTGCAACCCTGAAGGATCCAGTAGATATATTCTTGGTAAGCAAGCCAGCCAGCCATCAACGTTCAGTCCGTCGCCGCAAGCACCCGCTCGAGCGCGTCGCACCACGCGCGACGGAAGTTGTCCTCGCTGAATCGCTCCACTCGGTCCTGTGCGTTCTGCCGAATCAGTCGCCAATGCGCGTCGTCCTGCTCGATGGCCCAGAGAACGGCTTCCGCGTACTCTAAAGGCATAAAAGTACTGGGCAGTTGAATGGTCTCGCACACCTTCGGCTGTCTCTGCCAGGTAGCCACATCGTTGGTCCTCGGGGATGCCCTCCGGACCGACGATGTCGAGCAACGGGCCGCCTAAACTGTGAGCTTGGCATGTGCTCGGTGCAATATTGGCTTAATTTCATTTATTTACGCCATGAGACGTGACGATAGGAGGCAAAATATAGGCAAACGGATCGGCACTAAACTACAAGTAAAAGTCAATTTAATGCAAATGTAGGCGTACATGGGATGGAGCAAAGTAGAGACGGCTTGGAAGACATGCAGTGAAGAGTTGCGGTATGAAAAGAGAAACTACAACGGAGGAAGTGAGTCGAGAACACTCTGAGGGAGAGGTGATACATACTCACTATTGGGGTTTGTACGAGCCTGGCCATGTACAAACCATGGCCATGTGGCCATGTCCACATGGCCATGTGGAAGGAGCCTAAAGATTCCGGGCCGTCCCGTGATGCCATACCGTACCGAAGCCTATAGGAGTCGTAATTTTGGATAGAAAACGAGATGGGATGAAACCCTTGGCGAATGGAGCACGCGAGTAAGAACTGATGAAGAGCACAATGTTTGTTAAATTTTCATGATAAACATTCTGTTTTGCCGGGTCGCCGCCTAGCACGAATGTCCGAGCAATGGTAGCCCTATAATATGGATCCCCTGCGAGAAAAAATGGTGACCCAGCCGCAACACCTAACGGGCAGGCTTAGCTGCCTAACTTGAGCTAGCTCAGTCTTACCTGACTTGTGCGCGACCATGATGAGGCCGGCGGCGAGGCACTCCACCACCGATATCCCAAAGTGCTCGTTCCACATCGTGTGGATGCCGAAGAGGCACGTCTAAAGCGGCCAAACGTTTGCTACAGAGCGGGGCGGAATTGGCAGCGGGATCGTCAACGAATGTCAGTGGTGTTTGGAATCGAGCGAGAATCGGCTTAAGTCCAACAGAGAGAATCACTCATTTTTGGAATCAGAACGGATAGTAGGAATTTCTTTTTTTCAAATTCTCGAATCGAAATCGACTACGCAGCTAAAGCTCTTGGTTGGTCGGTTTCCTAGAGAGAAGCCTACCTCCATAAGCTTGAGCATATCCGGGAACGGCATGTTTAGGTGGAAGAAGACGTCGTCTTCGAGGCCCAGGTTTGCGGCGTACTGCTTGAGGAGCTCGACTCGCGACTCGTCCTCTGCGTTGCGACAGCCGCCAGCGATGTGGAGCTTGTACTGAAAGTGGAGTACGTTGATAGAAGCACACTTACTCCAAACGGGTCGGCTGGATAGATGCAATTCGCTAGGGCTATGGGAACCATCTGGGCCAGCTGGGCCAACCTTCGACCGGTCCGCTGGAGGGGGGACCTTGGAGCCTCAAAATTATACTTAGACGCCCGTACCGTATTCCGTACCGTATTCTACGGTACGGGGTATGGTACGGCGCAGGGCCAGTACGAGTTTCCGTACCGTACCGTACCGGTGCAGTACCGAATACGGCAAGGCAGCATGCTCTCGCTAAAAATGCACTAGTACGGCCCGTAGTACGCCTTTAATATGGGTCGTACCGTACTCCGTACCGTTCTCTACGGTACGGAGTGCGGTACGGGGTATCAGTACGGTACGGAGTACGGTACGGGGATGTCGCGTCTAAGTCTACCTCAAATGGGCACAAGCATTCATGTTCCGCTTGGGCTAACTTTTTTCGGGCTCCCATGGTATCAAACCCATGTGCTACAGCGAGATTACCCCGTCTTTTGGCTATGGCCCACTCACTGGATCAGGATTGGGTACGGCATGCTTGGTCCGCTGGCGCAGCCCCGTCAGCCTACGATGGGGCGAGTCAATCAGGACAAGCAAGGTTGAGGGCAAATTCATCTGGGTCGGCTAGGGCGAGCCCATTTAGTTTCCAGGAGGTTTCTACGAAGCCCGGGGAAGCAAAGATTGAACCAGACCGTGCTCAAAAGAAGGACAAAATAAAAGAAAACAATACTTGTTTTGGAAGGGTCTAAACGGCGATTCGAGAGCCCGGATGGGGCAAAGCCTTCACGGTCCCTTGGGGCAAAGCACTGGGCCTCTGGGAGCTCGAATGGCAAACGTGTCGACGCACCCGAACTGTGAAGTACTGGTTCGCGCTCTCTGGCCCGTTGAGCTTGTGGTTGAGCCGCTTCAGGACCTCCAGCTGGAGACGATGGGTCTTCTCGGGACGGATCTGACCCACGGAGATGATGTGGACCTCGCCGGCTTTCCGCATGCCTTCGGCTAGCGCGTTATTGACTTCAGCGAATGTTTTGACGTCGCAGGGCGGGTAGACGACGGTCGAGTCGGCCCTCCATATGTCGCGTAGATGCTGGGAAGTCCAACTAAAACCACGACGTTGCCTCCCTAATAAACTACATTAAATCGCTTACGATTTTTCCAAATATTTTTATGAAAAATTCAGTTCATTAAATTTGCTAACTTTTTGTGCTCATACACATTTTTAGATCAGTCCGTCAAATTATTAAATATTAAACTCCTCACGATTAGGTTAATATAATCCTCAAAATTGATCAGTAATTTACTATTTTTTAAATTTAATAACGTGCATAAAATCGAACGTTTAAAATTTCAGTTTTCTAAAATGACCTTTTTCGGCAGACTTACGTTCCGTTAGCCATTACGACGTTAGCACATTTCCCGCACAGTAGGTACACGAACGCGAATAGTCGATAGTAGAGGATCTTGCCCGCGCTAAGCACGCTGTTCGTCGCGATCCACTTGGCGTTGTTGTACGAGGCCTTCTTCGCGCCGACCAGGGCGAGCATTTCTGGAAATGGAATGAAGTAAAACGGACAAGCAGACGCGTTAAGATAGTAAGGCTATGAGACTGAGTCAGAGGCCTGATGGAGGCTGAATGGCTGACGCCAGATTACTGAGCCGTCCGTCGAGTAACAAAAAGCTTTGGAGGCATCACATGATCAAGGTAAAGACTGATAGCCAGAGCCTCCTACGGTTCCATGAACAAACTTAACCGGCAGTTAAGACTCCATTTGAAAATGACATGACACGTGTTTTAGCAGCTTTTTTTCGAACAGAGAACCGGTTGGAAGCGGGTCCAAGGCAAAGTTATGAGTTTAAGCCGATGATTCATCGTCTATTTTACCTCATTCGTAGTCAAATTCAAACATGCAGTGCAAAAACTAGGTTAACGTGACTTTAAGAGACGTTTATCTTTGCCAGAATTTATTCGGTGTTTTAGACTTTTCTGGGTAGTGTTGCCAAAGGTCACCGCTTTTGGCTAATTGACTTGCTACTACTAGTGGCTGTTGACGTGACATACGACTATCATTTGTTGGGTGGTACGGTGGCTTAGTCCGGCACAGCTTTAGACTAAGGGGAGTCTTGCGACGAGCCTCAATGCAAGACCAACTTACCTTTCGTAATCGTCGGGTAATGGACATAGCAGACGACCTTCGAGCCGGCCAAGAACCGGAACACCGGATACGTGAACGCAGCACCCGTGGTGTCGACGTAGACGGACGGGCTGAGCTTCCAGAGAGCCTCGAGGCCGAGCAGAACGGAGCCGATGCTCTGCAGGAGGAGCGTGAAGACGGGGTAGTAGCGTGCCTCGAGGAGCCAACGGTGGCGGACGTAGACGAAGTGGAGACCGTTCTCGGGCACTGTGACGCCGAAGCAGCGCTTGGCCTTGGCGAGGATCTCCGCAGGCGTGGCGTCCACGTCTCCGGTGTAGACGCAGTACTGCCAGTCGTCGTCGCCGAACCTGAAAGTTTTCGTTGTGGTGAGATGGAGTAATTGATTTGAAAAGGATACATGAGAAGCGTTACAGCGTACGCAACAGGGCAGGACTAAGCCTAAGGACTGAGCTTACAACAGGCCTAGGTAACTGTATGGGCAGCACTAGTTTAAGCCGCGTAAAAAAACCAGCTTTGCCGAAATATGCCTTAGCGACATTGCCAGACAAAGACATGTAGGCTAGACTTGCAATAGCTCTGCTGATCTACAAGTCAAAGGCCTTAAGAGACGAAAGCCTAGTCTATACTGACTATAGGTCTCAACAATTTAGACCAAACAAAGTCTACACGAAGAGCCTACCTGGCCAAACAGATCACGCCTAAGCCGAAAGATGGCTAAGTCTAATGTAACCTAGGCCGAGCTAGGCCAACCGGGTTGACTAGGACTTTAGACCGACGCCTGGTACCGACTGTGTTTCCGTCCTAAGCGTAAAAAATACAAAAGTCCTCAATCACTAGGCGCTATCTATAATCTCCGCTTTTACTGGGTTCACATCAAGCCCTTCTAGGTCCCAGGACCAGGAACGAGACCGCCAGGACCACAGAGACCAGGACTATACAACACCAGGACCTGCCCAGCCCTGGTACGCATCTTATTGGCCCTTACCTCTCACGCATTGCCGCGATCGCGGACCACAGAACACGCTCACCACCGCCGCCAGCGTTGCAGTACGGATGGAAGAAAGCGATCGTTTTGCGGTGCCGCTGCATCCGGAGAAACCACGCGACGCCGACGAGAAGGAGAACGAGGAACACTGCGACTGCCAGTAACGTCATCGTCGAAGGTAGTTGTGCATCAGAGGATTGCTGCTGAAACATGAAGGTTTTAATCGAGAATGGACTGACCAATAATGAGTAATTTGGTAAATCTCCTCGTCGTTTTTGGGTCTTAGGAGGTATTGGTTCTTTTTTCTGTATTTTTGTTAACAACCCAAAACGCTGGTACTCTGCGAAACGTGTCGTCTCTCTTTTACATTATTCGACGATAAAAGAAGCTCGTAAAGCTCAGTTTTATTCACAATTCTGAAAATTGTGCTTGGTACACCGACTCATGTCTTCGCCCTGGTTCAGTCTTAAACGCGCCACTGGCACGTGGATGGTTGTATAGTGCATGTCGTATACTTTAACCGGCTTTCTTTGCGAAGCTTAGATGAAGTAGTCATATTAGCGTACGGAACATCCGATCAAAACGAAGCACGCTTTCGGAACAGATTTATTCGAGCAAACATGAACTTAAACTAGCAATGTCAACTCGACGATTCTTAACGCTTTGTGGACAAAAAAGGGCAGATATTTTCGAAACACCTAACAGGCAACAACAAGGTGTACTACACGGAATTTTGAGCCTAATGATCGTCGAAGTATTTCTGCGCAGTCGAGTCCTCGAGCAAGATCTTCGGTCGTTCGCGGACGTAGCGGCCCTTGTAATCGACGCGCGGCGCGTCGATCCCGTGGCGGACGTTGTACGGCTCGTAGGGGTCGTCCACGTAGTGCTTCGGGCGCAGCCAGAACGGCGTCATCATCTTGTCGAGCATCATCGACTGCTCGCGCGTGCACGTGACGTAGTACTCGGAGGACCGCTGCCACGTGTCGTCCTTCGCGTAGCGCCTCGTGTTGCGACCCTGCACGCCGTGGATCCACAGGCCTAAAGGGAGTCAGGTGAAGAGGAAGTACGAAAGCGATTGAAGCCTTGTTGATTTGTTTCCTCCGCGAGTTGTAGCTTAGACAGTTAGTCTTGAGCTTGCGAGCTTAGTCTTAAGCCTGCAAACCACTTAGTCTTAAGTGTTAAGTGTATAAGACTGCATCCTTTAGGACTGTGTTGCCACATTGCGGTAGCCCCGCCACACCTACTTAGTCTCAAGCTTAGGCTTACGCACGTTATAAGACTGCACCCTTTAGGACTATGTTTCCACATTGCAGTAGCTTCGGCACAGCTGTCACTTAGTCTTAAGCTAAGGCTTACGCACAGTATAAGACTGCATCCTTAGGACTTCAGCATCCGCTACGGCTTGGGCTTAGAAATACTTAATGAATTATCAAGGGAACCGTACAAAAAGCTATGTCCAGCACGTTTTAATGGAGGAGTGGGGCTAACAGGATAGCGCTTGACGGGTTTAGGCTTATTAAGCCAAGGTCCAAGATCCGGCTTGTAGACTGCGCGCACAGAACAATGATACGTTCTCGGTCCACGACTACGGCAAAATAGTGTGCTTAGCACACTGGATTTACGCATTGATTGAGCAATGCTTCGTCGGAATTACGTGGCACGAGAAAGCTTAGAATTACTTCGCTTCCAAAGCTTTTATTGGCTCATTTTAGTTACTTCTTCTTACTCCGTAAATCACGAATCTTGTCAAATTCAACGCTTCCAAAAACGCTATCAGCCGGCCATTCTTATTCCTCTTGTTGCGTACCGTTATTAAGCCGCTTGAAGCGGTCCAACACGTCCATGCAAGGACGCTTCCGGCCTTCCTTCGGGTCGAAGCGAATGTGGTGCTCCCAGTGAGGGATTCTGCGGATTCCACGGACCGACGTCGTCGTCGCTGCCGCCGCGGACGGCGTCAGCAAGTTGCGGGCCGTGCACAGCGCCATCGTCTCGAGGCGAAGGAGTTGCCTAAAATCTGGGTTTCATAGTATCTCAGGAATGAATTTTGACGAATATTTCGCGTATATTTGCCATTAAATGACGTTTTTATCGGGTAATTGTGACAAGCTAAGCTCAAGCGAAGACACGAAAAACGTCGGCTCCTCAGGGACCACAGCGGGCAGTACGCCACACAATTCGCTGCGTGGATTCCAAGCACACGTGCACACCACAGGAGGACGCGTGAGTTACACACAGTCATTCGTGAAAACAGCGAAAAGCACAGTTAATCCCAGGGAATAATAAGGGCAGAAAATTAAGGGCTTGGTGACGCGGCAACAAACCGACAAATAAGATGTGTGCATGTCGCAAAATAAGTGGGTGTACTTTCTTCAGGCCGGCTATTTCTTGAAAGCGGCTAAATTTGTGTTTTGTGCGGCTAATATGGGGGCCCGATGGGCCCCACTTTGGTGGGCCCGGCCCGACTCGGGCATAATTTTCCGTTGGCCAGGCCCGGGCCCCGGATTTTGTGTTCGTTCCATAAAGCAATTTTTCTTCTTTTGAATTAGGGACAAATTGCCTTGGTCCTCCCTTTGGTACTTTTTTACAGACGAAAGAATCATGCCCTTTTAAGCTACTTAGATTTCTGCAGTGAAAAGATTCGCAATTAATAAGGATGCAACGGGGGTTATGAGGTAAAATATGATCATGAAATGGCCAAAAAATGCCATAATGTGGCCTAAGCTGGAGACGGGCCGAACCCTTATGTGGACTGGTACCTAGCCGTAGATTGCGATGCGGGCACGGCTTCCGCAGCTTAGGTAGGTGGCACTCAACATTTTTAAGCACACTTTGTCCGAATCTTCTTGAAAGCGACGTACTGAGCCGAGCGTTAGAGTACTCCAACCCGACAAAAATGATAGGATTCCACACACTTCGGCTAAACGGCTGCTTGCAACTTTTGGCGTCAACGCGTGCGAGTACACCTGTTTGCGACTAGCATCAGGCTGCGCTCTCGGATGGCGCCAAAGCCCTAGTTACGGCCCGCAAAAAGGCCGTCAAACAGGCAGCACTATTTTCTGATTGTCGTAAATCTGTCGACTTTACGGCTTTTACTACGACTCAAACCGCAAAAAGACAGCTTCCGGTATGGCGTTGGGTATGGTCCGTGTATACTTGCGCTCCAGCGTTCATTCCGTGTCGGTCTGTCAATTTAAGACTATGAAACAAATGGGTTAACCTAGAAGAGTAGGCAACACTCACCGTTACCACTGGTTAGGAAGACAAAGAGGGAGCACAAGGTGGGTCATGGGATGTGAGTTAAGGTAGATTTTATGGAGTGTGAAGGAAAAGAGACCGCTTAAAGAGCCTGATGGGCGAGGAAGGGGAATTTCCCCCTGATTAAATCCCCTCGTTAACGTTGGAGGATCCGGCGTTATCTACAACAGTTGCGTTTTTCGCCTTGTTTTACGGCTTGAAATGAATCCAACGTACCGAGCCGTAGAGCAAGTATGGTCACGGTTTGCATCACGCCTACGTCTTAAGGTACGACCGCGTATCCTATAGTAGTACAGCCAATGCGTTCTGCTTAAAATTCTCAGTATAGCTTCATTCTTCTCCCGCGCAGCTAGCCTACTTCGGTATTCAAGTGCCGGCCGGCCGGCTTAGTGCAGACGCCAACGTCACAGAAGCTCATCGCATATGCGGGCGCGGCTGTTTTCGAGAAGTGTTTGGCTTGTTTTGAGTTTGGATTCTTTCGCCTCCAAGACTCATACTTTTCGTCGCACTGCTCTACGGGTTGGAAGGTGATGGAGGGAGAGGAGGACCCGTCTGTGGTTATCAACATAACGATCGTCACCATCGTCGTTCTCCTCGTCATCGTCTGCTTGTAAGTGCGGTGGCGAACCTAGGAGTAAGGGGAAGGGGGCAACCCTAGTTTTAAGTCCCAGGTTTTGAGTCCCGAAAAACAGCATGTTTAAAGGCTTAAACGCTGGTATTCCACCAGCTTAGTCCCAGTTAATGAGCCATCGTCCACGCCTTAGGCTAAGCCTAAGCTCAGGCTTAGGCTGTTCAGTTTTGGCTTAGGCTTAGTCTCAGACGTTTCAAAACCGGAATATTATTTTAGCTTTGAACTTAGTGAGGCCCAAAACA
>JNEY01000015.1:252194-268106 GCA_020875895.1 Aphelenchus avenae
AAATTTTTTTAAAATTTTAGTAAGATTTGAAATAATAACTTTCTTCGGAGTCCGAACGAATGATTACTGGCCACTTGTGGTCAGTGGATGGCCACTGTACGACTGTGGCCACTTTCCTGGCGACTGTGGCCACCTTCCTACAGGAAAAATCTCGTAGAATTGGCTGTGGCCAGGTCTCCACTGGAAAAGGGGGTACATGTACTACTTACGCTCTAAGGTGGCGGCAATGCCCTTGTTACGGGCCGTAAAAAGGCGCAAAATAGTCAGCACGCTTTTCTCTACTGCTGTAAATTGCCCTAAATCCGGTAGACCACAGCTTCAATACGAATAAAACTACGAAATGCGACATCCAGTACAGCGTCAGCGACAACGTTTGAGTTTTATCCGCTTGTTTTACGGCTCGAAACGGACCTCCCGTACCGAGCCGTAGATCATGCATGGTTATGACTTGATTTAGACTTCGCGGCCCGTCTGGGCCCGGTTCAGGGCTCAAAAATTGCCATATTTGGTCAAATTTTCAATACTTTTTTTGGTAAATTAGTCAAAAATTCTCTCTGGCGGTGCCCTACGTCAAGCTATTTTAAGTGAAAATACTCGAACGTTGTATCGTAAACTCATAATAAGGGGCAACATTTTAGCCTATGGAAAGTACCAAAGGAGGGACCAAAGGGGTTTTCCTGTCTAGCCTAAGAAGTCAAGACCCGCCGGGCCTTATAGGCCCGGCCCGGCCTCGATATGAAGGCCCGCGGGCCGGGCCGGGCCTCGACTTGAAGGCCCGTTGCCCAGGGTTGAAGCCGGGCCGTGCCGGTGAACCGTGATTACGGCCCGGCTCTCCGGCCCAGGGATGGGGCCGCCCTCGCATCCGTGGAACCGGGCCGTGTTTTGGGCTATTTTTGGCCAAAGTTCAGGCAATTTTGCCGCTGCCAGCATCGTTAGAAATTTCTCTCGTTTCGCCTTTTGTAAGACCAGTCGCATGGACAGCAAGATTGAACATTAACAAAAACCATTTCATAAAAATTCGCCCAAAAAAGTGCCAGAAAATTCCCAGGTTTTGATGCCGTGAAAAGGTACCGGGCCGTGGCACGACCCAGCTTGCCGACCCGGGGGAAGGGTGTAACCGCGGCCGGCGCCGGCCCGGGTGAGTCATATGGCATCTATATCGCACAACTATACCGTACACTTATACGTCCCCTGTACTCGTACGCCGTACCTTTCTAATTATTAGCGCCAAAGATTCAAGAAGCTCGTTGTGGCTGTATTGCGTCACGCCTACGTTTAAGGTACCACCGCGGTATCCCATAGTAGTACGAAAAATGTGGTCTGCTTAAAATTCTCAGTATAGCTTCATTCTTCTCGCGCGCAGCTAGCCTACTTCGGTATTCAAGTGCCGGCCGGCCGGCTTAGTGCAGACGCCAACGTCACAGAAGCTCATCGCGTATGCGGGCGCGGCTGTTTTCGAGAAGTGTTTGGCTTGTTTTGAGTTTGGATTCTTTCGCCTCCAAGACTCATACTATTCGTCGCACTGCTTTACGGGTCGTAAGGAGATGAAGGGAGAGGAGGACCCCTCTGTGGTTATCAACATAACGATCGTCACCATCGTCGTTCTCCTCGTCATCGTGTGCTTGTAAGTGCGGTGGCGAACCTAGGAGTAAGGGGAAGGGGGCAACCCTAGTTTTAAGTCCCAGGTTTTGAGTCCCGGAAAAATAGCATGTTTAAAGGCTTAAACGCTGGTATTCCGCCAGCTTAGTCCCAGTTAATGAGCCATAGCACACGCCTTAGGCTAAGCCTAAGCTCAGGCTTAGGCTGTTCAGTTTTGGCTTAGGCTTAGTCTCAGACGTTTCAAAACCGGAATATTATTTTAGCTTTGAACTTAGTGAGGCCCAAAACACAGGGACCCAAAACAGAGGTCCCAAAAGAAGTGCAGCCGGGAGGGGGGACCAAGGTATCGTTTTGATTTGCATGATTCATGTCTTTTTTTGCTTAGTTTGGCCAGGTTTTCAACCAATTATTGTCTCAAATGCCACAAATATAGGGCTCTAGCAGCGCCTTCGTCGGGCAGAGTTATAGATCAAACCATGCTTCCTACAATTCGTTGCAGGTTAACGGCGGTTCGAACATCCGAAAATGAGTCGCTGACGACGAGTTATTCGTCGTCAAGTGCTCGATCAGAGTGGTCCAGGAACGGTGCAGCGGACCGAAAACAGAGGAGGTTCGACGAAGAATCCGGCGTCCCGCTATAGGAGAAGCAAAGTAAGTCTCAGAAACGGACCAGTCCTCTTTTGCGACTTGTCGGACGCAGGAGACATTCGCCGTTACACCACCATTAACTATAAGTTAAACTTGGCAACGACCCAAACTACCCACCCCGTGACGGGGCCCCGGCTCGGGTCTATAACGGCCGGATTTTAGCACCACCACGGCTCATTTAGGTCCACTTTTAGGACTCGTGCCCGAGCCCAAGCCTGGGTGATTTCACTCATGCCGGGGACCCGCGGCGAGACCCCGGCTTGGAATCCCGACACGGCTTATGGAACAGGGCTCGGGTCCCAAATTTTAATGTAAGTGACATGGCGTGCCGTGCCGTTTTAACGTGATCACGGCACGCCAACCAGTGGCGTAGCGAGGGTCCGAATTTAGGGGGGGGGGCCACGAGGTTAGGGTGGGCCAAGATTTTGACCGCCAAAAATCTCCCTTGGTCTCCCCTTACCTATAATTTTGCGGCGGCCTTCGGCCGCCGCAATAATAGGGGTCCCCCCTTTGCTACTTTTCGGACCCTCCTACGCCACTGACGCCAACGGTTCGCCAGCACGAGGCCGTCCACGTCGCTGGACCTAAACCTGCGTTTTGTGCTGTGTTTTGGCCTATGGGTGAATTCTGAGTGTGGGTGAGTGAATAGTGAACGAATAGAGTGCGTCTGAATCCTGGTTGCCTAGGCGTTAGCTAGTGATTTGAGCCACTTCAAAGCGGTTACACTGGTCTTCACTTTAGCAAAGGTCAATTTTTCCTTCGATCAAATTGAATCCATCGCTTCCACGTCCATTTTAAGACGCCTGAGTCGGCTAGAATATTCCTGCACAATTCCCGCCCAAACCGGCAAATCGTAGCCGGCTACAATCAGCGGTTTCCACTCGGACCGGTTGCCATGCGATTCCGTATTGCGTCTTAGGCTCGCCTGCACTCACAGCGTGAAGTGAAGCCTTACGTGCCCATTATAAATGCAACCTGTCAATTAATGCGGCTTTGAGCCGACGTATTTTTCCGCAACATTCGCTTACCCAAAGCTTTAGCCGACTTCATTTAGGGCTTTGTAGCTTCGAGGCTTTCCTAAGCGGCGTGAAAGGGTGCACGCGAGTCCGTCACGTGAATGATCTGTCTGTACGTATGCAGCGACACGCAAGTTTGTGAGGTGATCTTCATCGCGGTCGTCCTGATCGTCATCTACGCCTGTGTTCTCTGCATGTAGGCATTTTCTATACTTGACGCCCGTGCCGTATTCCGCACCGTACTGTTCTGCGTACAGTATTCTACGGTACGGCGCAGTGCCGGTACGGGTTTCCGTACCGTGCCGTACTAGTACAGTACGGAGTCGGTACGGCAACCTTCTCTGGCAAAAAAATGCAGTAGTACGGGCCGTAGTACGGCTTTAATATGGCGGCGTACCTAACTCCGTACCGTTCTGTTATCTACGGTACGGGATGGCCAGTACGGTACTGGGTGTGTTGCGGGGTTTCAGTATGGCACGGAGTACGGAACGGTGGGAGGGGGGTCTGGCGTCGAAGTCTAGTATTTTCTCAGATGTAGTTAGATGACATTCATCGGAAAAAACTAAAGTACCTAGTCCCCTAACAAGCTAGCTTTCAGAGTAAAATACATGTAAATACAACTGTTCTGCATCGCTGTAGTATTTTCTCCTTCTCGTTTCGCTGGCGGACGTGAAATTATAATGCGACAATGTCATCTTCGCTGCGAAAAAATTATTTCCGGTTCCGAAAGTCATTTGAGTCTTAGAGGTTCGAGGCGTAATGACCACGATGAATGACGAACACTTCCGGTTCCCGCCGGTCGTTGTTGTCAACGTATTCATTGGTCATGAAAAACTGTAGCATATCAGACGAGCATCGATGTTCCTAATACAGTTTTGATCTTTTTCGAAAGACTAGCCCCGACTTAGTTCAAGCGAGGACGAGCTTTTTCAGAAGAAATATACATAAGGACGGATTCTTAATTATTACCAGGGTGAGAATGCAATTTCTAAGGTCGTCCTGATTATTTACTGCTGGATTCTACCCAGTCCCATACCGGGGAGGACGGAGACTAAAGTGATACTTTAAAGCCATTAAGAGAAAAACCGGCATGAAAAAGTACCGAGAGGGGCAAGGCCTTCCAATGAGTTGTGAATTTTCGAAAGCTGGAAAAATAAGGGTTTTAAAAAAAGAAAACCTTGAAAAATAAAAGAAAGTAATGCTTACCATGCGACCTCTCCCCCTCGTCTGCTTGGTCCGAGGTACGAAACGGATTCTTCTTAGTGTTCTGTTATCCGAAGGAGGTCGGAAATTCATTCTGAAGCAGGACAAAGCCTTCGGACAAAGTCAAACTTAAGAATTCCAAGTCGGCTTCTCGCAATCTAAGCCAAAATTATAAGTTCTAACTTAATTATGTGCAGCCCGCATGCGAACCCGCTTCAACCTGGCTACCGACCGTTGCGCCTTGGAGCGACCATAAGCGAGCAAGCAATTCCAGTGTCTTTTAGCTTGACGAAGGGATGCTCACTGCCTGCTCAAGGCGACGAAGAGACGATCGCCGCAACTGACCACCTCCCGCGATACCGCAGTTCATATTCTCCGGGGCGTCTGGATGATCAATGGTACCGAGTGTGCGAGGAGACTAGCGACTACGACGGCGAAGACGGCGAAAGGACGCCTGCGATACCGCTAGAGGACCTGAAGAGGCCTGTGGGTGGCGCTAAGCGTCCGTTGAGTAGTTGTGAAGTTGCTTCCGTCATGTAATCTCTTGTGTATTTTATGCTTTTCTGCTTAAATTCGATGTAGCGGAATAAAACGGGATCGCGTTTAAGAAACTAGTTCTAGATGTTCCTAGCTCATTCCACATGTTTTTGAGCTTTTAACGCAAAACGCAACTCTGCCGCGTTTGCTTTGACTGAGCTGCAAATGAGTGGTGCACAACTAAACATTTTATTCGCCTTTTTAAGGAGATAGCTCTTTGCGGAACAAGTTGGAGGTCTAAATCGGAACAGGAACCCAAATTGGCACAACGGAACGGTAGCGGGGAATTTCGGTAGAAGGTCTCAGCCAGGCTGACACAGGTTTCATGGTAGCAGGACCAGGACCTAGACCCTCAGGTCAACAGGGCCAGGACCAGGACCAGGGCTCACCTCATTTTTTCTTTAGGCCGTTGGCAAAACTCACCGGTCCATGTAGGAACTTCGACTCCTAGAAATTCAAGCTCCAACTTTGAAGCAAAACGTGACAAACCGCGCAAACTTTCGTGGGCCTACACCCGGTCCGTCAGTAGTCAGGATGGGCATCCTGTTTTGACGACCAAGACCAGGACTAGGACTGCCTAGCCCAGCCTGATATGAGCCCTAGCCAAGTGACAACATATCCACACCACAGGCTTTGCTTAGTCCACAAGATCCATGAAAAAGGCATTTTAAATTTCGCAACAATCCACAAAGATCTCTTCGAAGACGCTCTTCGCCAATGATGTTACAAACTTTTCCCTCGAGCTAAATGCGTTTCCGCAGTGACGTCCCGGCATGCGTCAAGTCTTGTTTACTCGCCCGAGCATTATGCGTCTTTCGTCAGCCGGTCCTTCCGCGATGACGTCAGCCATAACCTAGCGGCTCAAGCGCCATGCCGGCTTCCCGGGAAGCCCCTCTTCCCTCGAGGAGTCCGTCCGGCGGTCGAGCAAAGAGCAACGGAGTTTCGACGACAGCTGCCGCTGGCGGCCGCCGCGCTAAGTGACCACGAGTGCGTCTCGTGGAAGGGGCGGTCGTCGGCCGGCGACCCCGCGACGACGACGCGCGTCGATATTCGCCCCTCGACGCAGAGAGTGCGTCAGCGAATCCAATTTTAACCGCTGCGGTCGTCGTCGGTACGGACCGGGTTTAAACGGGGTGTGCTCGCGAGAGCAGTCGTTACTTTCGCGAATGAATCATCCGCGATGGTGCCGCGCTAAGGACGTTCGTGGCGCGTTCCGTTACCAGGAAGCGGCCTTGACCCGCATTACGTTCACTGTTCGGTGGTTGTGTACGAGGCCATTTCGAAACTGCGTAAAGGTCACGGATTGTGGTGAACCCATTCTCGTTACGAACTCAAAATAGTCCTCTGTTTTGGGTCCAACGCCGTTTTGCACCGTTTTGCCACCGCTTCCGACCGCTTTTTGGACATATAGCCTTTTCAGCCAGCCAACCATGCGCTACGGCCATTTACATAGGCGTAGGCGGTGGGACCAAAATATCAGAAGCAAACTTTTTACATCCGTTACGCTTAGATTTCCTCTCTTATCAAGTCACCTCGAAACAAGCTAGATGGTGCGGTCCTAAAGCGGGGCCAACTAGCCGACCTTTAGTCTGAATTACCGTGCGCGGAAGTTGTCTCGTAGTTACCCATCCCAGAAGCTTTGTCTCGCTGCTATGCGACCACGTAAAATCGAGATTTTCGCTCAATGACGACATCTCTTTTCGGTTAGAGAGATCGTCGGAAACGGGGTCTGTATCGGTGCTGGGAAGATCGTGTCACGTATAATTTGGGAGACCCCTTATGCCGAGCTCCGTTCCGTTCTCTACAAACGACCGCAATGTCCGTTCATGACGGGACGGCGTAATTTTTCGAGCTGTTTCGAGCTGAGTTCCGAGCTAGTCCGGAAAGGAACACGGCCCGTTCTAGCCCATCGCCGTACCGAGCCGTCGTGCTATGAGAAGAGCAAACGGCGCGGAACGTACACGGCTCGGCTCCCCAAGTCTACTGTCGCGCTCGGATCCGGGTATCCGATTCTCGACTCCCAGCCCTTCGTTTTAAACGCTCATTTGATTTTACGTCGGTACTTCCATTGCCACACCCACGTGTTCAGGTAGATGTACATTGCGCTTACGCTATGCGCTCTGCTACTCTCTGAAGTGCTCTACGTCGATGGCAAAGGAGGCCGCGGCGGTGGTGGCCGCGGCGGCGGAAGTCGTGGCGGTGGCAGAAGCGGCGGCAGCCGTGGCGGAAGCCGAGGACGCAGTGGCGGCGGCGGCGGTGGCTTCTACTTCTTCGGCGGAA
Organism: Aphelenchus avenae; assembly: GCA_020875895.1. NCBI lineage: Eukaryota > Metazoa > Nematoda > Chromadorea > Rhabditida > Aphelenchidae > Aphelenchus > Aphelenchus avenae. The sequence continues at coordinate 259,478 of JNEY01000015.1, forward strand.
GCAGCAGCGGCGGCGCCTACGGCAGCCACTACGGCAGCAGCAGCGGAGGCGGCGGAAGCTGTGGCGATGACTGCATGGTCGTCGTGTGGATCTTCGTCTTCTTCCTCATCCTCCTCGTCATCATGTGCATGTAGGTTTTTCGGGGTGTTTTCCGACGACGTAGTCCCGAAATTTCGCGATGTATTGCCTTGGATGATCCACGGTTCAGGGTGGGGGCAGTTGCGTGAAGTACACGGCCATGATGAGGGGGGGGGGGGGGGGGGAGCACAAGTAAGGGAGTGGACGCCTACCCGTTTGTCGGCGTCGGTCGACGGTACGCCAAGCGAATGCCTTGGTCTGCCTTTGGTGTTTTATGCATACCAAATTTTTACTTTTTAAAATAAATTTGATTCTTTCATGCGCGTTTTAACAAACTGATCACCGCACCTGCCGCAAGAGGAATTTTTGTGCCTTATGTGGCAAAATTAGTCCAAACTTAGGCCACTTTAACAAAAAAACAGCCAGCCGCAGGCGTCCCCAAGCAATTTCAGGGTTATGGGGCCGATTCCGGGTCAAATGGAAGGTATTTGAGTATGCTCAAAGTGGATAATAGTCAGACTAATCTGCCACTGGGAGAGGGATAAGCTTTTTGGTCGGAACGTAAATATGTTTACAGTTCTGAAGAACATTTGCCGATACGTTTTTTTTGTTTACTATAAGCAGCGGTGCAATTTCTTCTTGTCCGAAGACGGCTGGCCCGAAGTAATCGGCACTGAAATTGTGGTTGCATATTCCTGGCTCTACGGGGCCATTCGCGTCAGCGAACGTCGAGTAACACGGGATAGCCGTGGCCTTGTGCCGAGTTGCCTTGGTGCCTCCGGGGAAATCAATCATCGTTAGGCAAATTCGCGGAACCTGCTTAACACAAAAGTACTGAGGAAGTCTTGGACAACGATGCAAAATACGGGTTTTTCTGTTGGAAATGGCGGCCATGCGAAGGTGCGGAGCAATGCTGTGCACGTCGACGTTCTTGTACGGCACAGTACGGTATGCCTTAGGTCATGTACGACACGTAAATATAGGAAGGAAAAAAAGCGTGGTTCACAAAATTGAACGCAAGCTTCAACTTTCATTCTGAATTTTTAGTTTTTTTTATTTTTCAATTTTTTTGTTTTGATAATTTGATCTAAAAGTTTGCTCACTTAGAGAGACAGCCTTCACGGGACCGCTGCCGTAAAATTCAGCCAAAACTGTGTCTATCCTTTATTTAAATTTATTGTGCGGCACATACCGCTGTTAAATAGTGTCCAGTGTACACGAAAAGGCAAAATATTGCGAGAAATTGGCCAGATAACTAAATTTATTCCGGCAATTTTATATTTGATCGCATGCCGCTAGGAACCGGCTTGGAACACATGGGTTATCAGTAAAGAAATTTTTACTTAGTAAAAGTACAACATGCCTACTCATTCCCTTTCAGCCTTACCGAAGGATGCAAAGAAAGCGAGCCGAACACGTGGGAGAGCGTGCTCAGAAACGACTCTGAGCGCAACCAGTACTCGCCGCCGGCTCGCTACCCGGAGAACCCATCGAACATGGAGCGTGGCGAGCGCTACGTGCCCATCCATACGCCGAGCCTGGGAAGTCCGAGCAGCCCTCCGCCGTACGCCGAGGACGACTCTCAATATGTGCCGTCGGATTCGTACCCGGAGAAGAAGGGCTCTTCCTTCGCGGACGTCGTCGAGGAGGCCCAGAAGAAGGATCTAGAGGACCAAGAAGAAGACTATCGACCCGCGCCTTCTGCCCCTCTAGTAGGACCGCGTGAACGTGACGCTTCACTGGACGACACTCTGGCGCAGTGGAAGGCCCACGTGGCCAAGCAGCAGTCGTCTTAGCAGCGTCTTTTTATCCTGTTTTGGGCCCGTTATGTAGTAGAGATCAGCGCTGGTACCGCGTGCCGTACCCGTACCCGTGGGACCCCTTCCCGTGCCATGTAGCCGTGCCGTGGTGGACCAAAGAATGCCAAGCCGTGTACACTAACACGGCAAAAAACACGGCTTGCGTTGGTACGGCTTGGTAAAACACGGCTTGGTTTTTTTGCACCCGTGCCGTTCCCGTCCCCGTGGCGGACCTTCCCGCGCCGTGTTGCCGTGCCGTATAATGCGGGTACGGGTACGGGTTTGGCCCGTACAACGGCACGGGCGCTGAACTCTATTTCTAGTGCTTATTAATTTGGATTTTTTGCGAGCATTTCGAAGTCAGAACCAAAATTTGAAACAACCAGAATCATCAAAATCCTGGATGAAATTCCAAGAGACCCTCGGTGAAGTATTATCGGCTATCACGGCTTAAGGCGTACCGTACGCCTGGTACGGCTACGGCTACGAGTTTCCCTACGGCCCATAAGTACGGTATGCCTGCCGACCCCTAGCGCTGTAGTTTTGCAGACCTTGTAGATGTTAGGTCCTTCTCTCTGGGCCTAGTGCCCAGTATTCCGCGCTATTTTCGCATAATGCTTGTCATCGTTGAAGCTGCGCCGAAAATGCGCGTCTATGTATACCCATTCCATGCCTTGTTTTCGAGTAGGAGTTTCTTATTTACAGCATGACTGAATGTTGTAGATGCCATATTTTTGTTATATCCTTACACTGTTCTAGTAATTGCAAGCGATTGATAAAGAAGGGTACAACGGAACGTTGTCTCAGTTTAACTGCTCTACGTGTCATTTTATTGCGCCAGTTGCACGGATTTTATTCGAGAAGTGACCACAAAAGCTTCCGCGTCGTGTCAGGCCTCTAAGTGAATGAGAATCCGAATTTTACCTCTCAGTAAGACAGACTCTTAAGCGAACAGTGCTGTCAGGTCTTTGCCCGAATACTCAAGCCAACAACGTCTATGAAATTAGCTACATGTAAAGTCGTAGCTTCGAACACAGTCTTGCGCTTTCCGATCAAACCTGAGCCGGTCTGAGCCGGTATGTTTCTGTCGGAGAGTGCAAACATCGCGAAGGTGCGAAATGCGGAGGCCCCATTGTTCGAACATCGGGTGGTCGGCTACTGACCGGAGGACGTCAAGGAAAATATCACACCGTCGGCCGAACACCTTGAGATTTCGTCTGGCCTAGCTGGAGATGTCGACGAAACTGTTGTTCCTGACGTTGCTACTTGCACCCACTTCCGCGTACCAACTCGGAGGTCAATGTTCTACGACCTGCCTGACGACGATACTCGTCGTCGTCGCTACCGCGTTGCTAGTCGCCGTCGTTTGCATGTAAGTGACAGAGCAGGAAAGTATCGGATGCATCGGCACGTACCATTATACCGCTGTATCGGGTAGGATCGCTGCCATGGCCAGGAAAGATGGCAAGTCCGAATACCCGTGGGCATCGGAAAGATGCCTCGGAGCCCTTCTTTATGCCACTAACTACTTTCCTTCAAGGCATTTTATACATTTCAGTCTTGCCGATGGATGTCGAAGAGGTCGGGAGGTGGCAAGAGATGACGAAGCGACCGAGCTCTACGTCGAAACGCGGACGCTTAAAACCGAAAGCCTTACTGAACCGCTGAACGCTCTTGCTAGCGATCTCTCTGGCAGATGGACCCCGAATGAAAGGAGGCGGACTCTGCCGGAGCCAAGCGCGCCACCGGAAGCGGACGTGGACTCCGAGTCTCTTATTAGCGACGATAACACGAAAATTGCTTCATAAAGCTCATTCACTATGCGACGGCTCGGTAGTCGCTTTTATTCAACCTTCCATTGGTAAAACACCCATGTGTTCGATGTTAGTGGTAGAGATTAACTCGTATCGTTTAACGGAACGTACCCGAACCTGTATATTTTTGTAAAGGTTGTACGGGCCGGGAAGGCTCTGTATGGGCTGGCTGATGGCCCGGGTGCACCGTCTGTAAACGATTTTCACCAATTATATTCTCCAAGTTTTGGGTCTACTTTTAGACTGTGCAAAAGGGGGGGGGGGGCAAAAGTGCAAAAAAGTTCCTTGTCACGTGCAATCCACCACATTTAATTCCCGTAAGACTTGGCGAACCGGAAAAATGGTATGCCGAAACTTACTAGGATTCATGAGGTGCATTCATAATGACATGCGATGAGCATACCGTACATGCGCGCACTTATGCGTACCAAGCCCTACTGCTTAAAGCAAAAAATGCATTTAGGTATATAAATTAAAAAGAGCTTTGTTTTATCTAGATTGCGTGATAAAGTTTATGTACACAGAAACGCGCTCTATGCAATTCACCTGATGGCCTTACGACCCTCTAGGCTTAGGCCGCATTCACAATGACCCAACCAAACCGGTTGGGACCCAACCTCCATACCAACACCAAACCTCGCCCAACCAAACATCGTTTGCAGTTCACAATGTCCAAACTTTTTGGACGTTTGGTTGGGTACCAACCGGTTAGGACACTCCGCATCGGGAATGCGCAAATAGCGAAAAGTGGTTGGGTTGGGAGGGTCTTCCCACCAAACTTGGTTCGGACCCAACCATTTGGGAACCAACCCAGGCAAAAGGGGCACCAAACCTTCAGGTCCCAACCTTGCGATGAGTAGAATGCTGTTTACTGCACGAATGCATGCAAGATGAAATCGGCAAAGCAATAAAGCACAATTATTACATGGGGGCGACGATGCTGAGCTGCTCGGTAGTCAGCTCATTCAGGAAGGAAAGTTCCGCGTAGAACTTCGGCTTGCGGCTCACGCGGCGCATCTTGTACGCGTAGAAGGAGCGGACCCATTGGCGCCACATGCGGCGAATGTCCTCGAACGCCCCGTTTCCGTAGAGAGCGTCGCGCAGAGTTCGTATGTGCCCAAAGGCGGTCGGCGACGCCGTCGAAGGCGTACTTGCGGGCCCCACTGGAATGGAACTGCGGCTCGGTTGGGTGCCAGATCGCGCGCCCGCGGACGTGAATTTCACGGATGACGTTGCGTCGGTAGTTGTCCGCGTCATAGTTTCTAAACTTGGCTCCTACCGACGAGCAATGAGCCCGAGCAGTTAGTCGAACGATGCTCATGCGCGTGTACTGCCGGAACCTCTCGTCGTCCTCCTTCAGCTCATGCACTAGTGCGTGGAATTGACCAGCTTCCTTGCGACGGGCGTTGATGGGATGAATGCCGTACTGCCATGAGGACTTGCTTTTGCGCCACTCGTGGTACAAAGCGATGATCGAGACGAGCTGGGCGGCGGTTTCGGGCTCCATTTTAGCTGAAAATTGCGAAATTGAGGAAAATTGAGAACGCGAAAAGCACCAAACAACACGCGAAGCAAGCCGCGATAGATCAGCAACGCAAGCGAAGGAAGCGAGATCCGTCGTGTTTGCGCTGGTCCCCTGCAAACCTGTGGAAAATTTCAAAATTTCCGACCCTGGTTGGGAGGTTTGGCAAACCTGGACCCAACATGGTTGGGAGACCTAGTTTGGAGAGCATTCACGATGCCGGTCTCCCAACTAAGTTTGGTCCCAACTCGGTCTCCCAAGCAGGTTGGGAGGCATTTTGGTTTTTGGTTGGGAGACCAGGTTTGGTCCCAACCCTCCCAACCGGTTGGGACTAAATGGTTGGGCAAGGTTTGGTGATTGTGAACAGAGGGTCCCAACTTTTTTGGTGTCCCAACCGGTTTGGTTGGGTCATTGTGAATGCGGCCTTAGGAGGACGAAGCGATAAGGCTCTTCACCGGTACGCCGGTGCTTAAAACCGAAAGTGCGCTGGGCACAATCGCGGCGATCGCTCGAGCAGATGGACGCCGAATGAACCGAGGCGGGCTCTGCCGGAGCTAAGCGCATCACCAGAAGCTGAAGTTAGTTAAAACTATATTCGTCACCGAATTCCAACTTCATTTATTACAGCAGATAACAAGAACATGAACTTTAAAACGCACGTTTCGGTTATCACATTTGCACCGGAATAATCGACAGAAGAAAGACTGCGGATATGGCGGGTGGATGCAGCTAGGAGAGGGAAAGTGGCGCAGTAAATGCCTACGCATTGTCCAACAATAAGTATCCTTTATCTTAGCGTCGATTGTCCGCAGGCACATTTTTAGTGGTTTATCGTTTCTTACGGCACGAAATTTAAAGAATTCGGTTCGGACCTAGCCGATATTTGTTGGAGTTTTAGTTCAGTGGAGACCATCGATGGTACGCCCATTGTCACGTACAAAAATGGCTCTCTAACTATAAAAAAGCAGACCAAAATCTGGGAGTATTCCATCAAAAACGAAAAAATATGGTCTTATACTGGACGAGACCCACTCCGGCTATCGAGCGCCTTTAACCTTCGGACCTCGCGCTCGTGGTGGCCCGAGATCGCACGAAGAGCGAGCTGTTGTCGACGAACTTGCTCATCACCGGCACCTTCTTCAGGACCTCGTGGCGTATCGCGCGACTCATCAGCATCAGGAACCAGGGCGTCGAGCAGGTGTGCAAATCGGCCGCGCAGTTTTGCAGAGTAATGAGCCGGAAGAACATCGCCATGCTCATCTTGTTGCCGAGCGTGAAGAAGAGGATCTAAAATGTACCGCTTGGCTGGAAAAAATGTCGCGTTGCTCGCGGGTATGCACATGCGTTCCGTACCGTCTTTTATGGTATAAACGCGATCTGTCTTTGGGTCGCTGCGGCCCGCTCTCCATGCGCGCATTGAGCAAAGTACGCGCCTCGAGGCCATGCGTGAAGTCGTGCATACCAAGTGATACCGCATGAAGAAGCATAACGTGCAGTCATGCAATGTTGAAGCATGCATGCGTGCCGTCATGCGTACTTTGCTATACTGCATGCGTCTGACGCATGCAGAAGCATGCATGCGTCAGTCATGCGATGCAGAATCACTCATGTGTGCAGTAGTGTGTACGTGGCTGTACTGCACGCAGAAGCTTGCATGCATGCATATTAGGCTGTACCACATGCGGAACCATGTATGCTTCAGTCATGCGATGCAGAATTATGCATGCGTACAGCGTGCGTACTTAGATGTGCCGCATGCTGAAGCATGCATGCGTGCAGTCCTGCGTACTAAGCGATGACGTATGCAGGAGCGTGCATGCATTCACGCATGCGTACTACTCTGCCGTACCGAATGCAGAAGCGAGCATACAATTAGACATGCGTACAAAGTGGTGCAGCATGCAGAAGCATGCATGCGTGCAATCATACGACTAAGCCGTACCGCATTCGGAAACATGGAACATGATGAATTCAAACGTGTTTGTAACGAACTATACATGGCCGGGCATGTACTTATATGCTTCCTGGTGCCAGGAGGCTTCCCGTACCCAGTCTATGGTGTCGAGCAAGCGCTCTCTGAGTAGCAGGGCTAGCCGAAAGCTGGGTCGGTCCTCGCTTACCTGGTTTACGAACGTGATTACGGTGAACGAGAAGAGTATGACGGTGAGGAGAAAGAGCTTCGCTTCCGTGTCACGAGTGTCTTCTTTGTCCGCCTTACCGCTCAAGTTCAGTTTTCGCCGCCGGTACAGACCGATCGCGATGACGAGGTTCATTAGGACGAGGAGTACACCGAGTACGAGCGAGCCGACCATCATGAAGAGGGAGTTGCGCCGCTGAAAGGGGGTAAAGTTGGGTCGGACGAGAATCCACGGAAGTGCGGTCCGTTCATGTCCAACCTTGCTAGCTGCAATTCAAAATACTAAAACGCTCGCACCCTATTCCGTACCGTACCGTATTCTATGGTGCGGGTTACGTATGGTACGGCGTGATGGCAGTACGGGTTTCCCGTACCGTACCGTACTGGCGCATACGGAGTACGGTACGACACCATAATCTGTCTGAAAATGCACAAGTACGGAAGCACTAGGGCCCGTACCGTACTCTACGGTCCAGAGTACGCTACGGAGCAGTACGGTACGGAGCGTGGTACATGGGGAGGGGTGTCACTACGGTACGGAGAACGGCACGGGGGAGTCGCGACTAAGTCTACAATACAATGACGGCTGGCGCTGCTAATCGAGAAGCTAGTGGTCCTGAAGTACCGCCTGCGAAGACCTACCCCGGTGCCGTCGTCGTTGACGTCCAGTCGGTAGCCGTCGTTGGGGTTGCCGGGATTGTTCCACGCCAAGTAGCCACCTGCGATGAGAATGTGATAGGTCAGCGGTAGCGGACAGACGAATATGATGAAAAGTAAGAGCGGAAAGTATTTCCGCCAGATCTAGAAGGGAAACTGGGGTTAGTGCGAAAAATAGGAATGGTATAAACTTGACGTGTTTCAGAAAATTTTTTAATTTTCTTTTTTGCCGTTTTTTTTAAATAATTATCGATTTTTTTTTAGCATTGGCACAAATTTAAAATTAAGTGTTTTAATGTTTTAGGCCCGGATGATACAGGTTTTTTTTTTTAAATTTTTGTTGCATGATTCTGTTTAAATTTTCGCGGTTTGGTCTGCCTTTCCGGACACACCTGCAAGAACGCAGAACATATTTGTGCAAATATTTAATTACAATAATAAGGGTTTTCATTATTCTAAATATTTTCAGACGATGTGTTAGCCACTTCTAACTGGCTTGCCTTACCTGAGCATACGCGTACGGTAGCGTCATGACGCTGAATCGGTTCAGAGTCAGAGAAAACGTCGTTCCGTACTGGACGTAGACGAGGTAGTACATGCCGAAGCAGAGGAACGTCAGCAG
>JNEY01000015.1:295345-307133 GCA_020875895.1 Aphelenchus avenae
TTGGTTAAACCTCTAAACCAAGACTTGTAAAAGAATGTCGCACAATTTCAGGAGGAACTGGTCGTCCTACGGAAGGACTGCTCCGTGGATAACGAGTACTACGTGATGCAGATCGCTTTCTTGAACGTCTCGTACCTATTCCACGCCCCGTTCGTACCCGAAGACTTCCAGCGCGTCGACGCTGAGAACATTGTCAAGAAGAAACGCTTGTTCTTCAAGCAACAGCTTATGGTCGTCCGTAGCGTTAACAAGGTACCGACAAAATCGGTAGGAAGAATGCGCCCGTTTTCTGCTTACCGCTGGGACTGTCCTTATGAGACCCGTTCCAAACCGTGGTTGTTCGCGGCGGTCAACGACATCCATCGGCATAAGGGGTACATCACCGACCTATTTACCAGTCCGAACTGAGTATTTTAGAGATATTTTTTTAAATTTCATCGGTTCCGAGCACAGCAGGACGGTACGCGGGAAGAGGGTCAGTATGGCACGGCAGTACGGCACGGGTAGGGTTTCCCTATCCATAATGACGGCACGCGTGCGTCCTTCTGCATGCGGTACCGGTTAGTACGCCGAATTATATGCATGCATGCTCACTGAGCTGCACGCTGCATGTATTTTCCTAGCTCTACTCACCACGTCGTTATTTGCAGGACTCTAATTTGGGGTTATGTATTCTATGTTGGAATTCATGTTTATCGCGCGGTGCATGCTTCTGCATGCAGTACCGCTTGGTACGCATGCATCTACAAGCCATGGCGTGCTGCATGCATGTTTATAGAAATCAAATTTCCCCTGGATTAAGTTCGATAAGCTTTATTCTGGTTCTATTGCACTCTGTTCAGACCAAATACCTCCTGCCGATCGAGGCGACGCGGACCGCGCGCTACTACGACGAGGTGTACAACGTTACGCGGAACTGCGAGCTCTACCACTGTCACTGTCCTTGCTGGTACTGGTACCAATACTTCACCTCCGTCTGCTGCTACCCCGTGGTCGTGACGGTCCCGGCGCTGTTCATCGTCAGTTTGATACTCTTCGTTGGCGTCTTGTTCGTCTACCACTTCAAGATGAGCGAGTGGGAGCAGCGGGACGTCGAGGTAAACACAGACTGAAGCCGGCTGCAAACTTGAAGGTTGAAAACCAAACCAAAATCTGTCTGAACCCTGAAATTCCTAGGACAGCAACAACGGTCCAGTTTAGCCTAGCCATGTACTTGGCGGGCCGTACCGAACCGTGCTCCGTTCCATGACGGTTTCCGTTTTTTCTTATGGAACGCGAAGGGGTAAAACGGGCCGTATCCAGTTCCGTACTATGCGGAATGAAGAACGGAACGGTTCGGAAATTAGCGCCGTTCCGTGCCGTTCTAGTGGAGAACGGCCGGAAAACGACCGTTTTTGGCCGTTCACTTTTCCGTCCCGTACTCTACGGAATGATGTTCGCTACGGAGAAAGTCAGTACATACATTGACGCAAAACTTTAGCCGATCATTTTTTTGGCGATTAGGTTAGCTATCGTTCTCTATTCATTTTAAACTAGCCTAATGTTATTCGCCATGTTTCAAAACGGTGAAATGTTAAAATTATGTGCCGTTAACAACATACCAAACCTGTTGTGGCTCAGTGTACGAAAATTGGGTGACGCAAAACTTTAGCGGAGTCCACGATTCCGCCTATTCCGCAGCCATGAGCGCTATGGTTATCGTTACTTTTAAACTACCTACCAATAAGCTTTAATGCGGAGATAAAAGAATTCCGCTGTTCTTCTTGGCGGAGCCGTACTGGCATGCTCCAATTTGCACTGAAATCGGGGTTTTTCGGACATTTTGCGCCATAACTAATGTTGCATTAAGGTCAGGGCGTTCTTATCTGGTTTATTCTAAAGCTGACAATCTTGTCAGGCTGTTTCAGACGACGGTGTCAAACTTGAAAGTGCGAATTTTCCCGGTTTTTCAATGGAAAAATTTGCGCTTTCAACTTTTATGGCTTGGCCTGAATGAGCCCGTCAATGTAACCCCGAAAGTTTGGTGTCAACGTGTTGCGCTATGCTTTAAGATTAGTGCACATGCGTGAACGACCATGAATCGTTCATCTAGACGAAGTTATAGAGCGAAATGTTCGAGATACCTGCGATTTCAGTGCAAATTGCACTGGATTGCGTTTCACTCCATTAAACTACAACTAAGTACGGCTACACTGCTACTGTGGCTAATTAAACAATAATAGCTTCTCAGAAACAAGTTTACTACAACTAAAATGGATGTGCATGTGTTTTGCGGCTGCAACTTGTCATTAACTTCGCCTCGGCTAAAGTTTTGCGTCAGAATAGCGGAGTTCGTTTACGACCGTGTCAGTATGGAATGGAGTTCGGTACGGACGGGGGTATCCCGCAAGTCTTCCTAGCCCTGCCTATCCAAAACTTTAAACGCACATTCAGCGCTACGCTCGTTTGAAGCAAGCGGAACCCGACGAAGAATCCATGGCTCCATCCTTCAGCGAGTTGGAGGTGCTCGAGGAGGAGTCCCTACTCTCAGCCTTCGAGGAACAACTGCGCTATTCTTCGATAATGCTGTGACGGAGGAGACGAAACAACATACGAAGCCGTTTAAGCTTGACTATGGCTTCTGCCTTTGATGCGTCGATTCTTTTGCCAATAATATCCCGTTCACGATTTAAGTCCGCTTTATTTTATGAGCGTGAATAATACAGACCAAATACGAGGCTTCAGTTACACAATGATGCTAGTCATATGAATGTCGGTCAGCGGCGAGAACGCGAAATGACGAGCGAGTACGATTATTCGACGCTAAATTTCAAAGTCGTAGCGATCTTTATGTATGGCCCATTTTTGGGGCTTGCTAGAAGCATGATTTCAAGAATCTTAAGCCTAAAGGTCTAAGCCTTCTTATTTCTCCTACTAGTGAGACTACAGAGTCTGCCATTACCGTCCTAGCGATTTTTGAATATTTTTTCCGTTTTGGACTTGGTCCATGCGACCATAACCTCTCGTAAAACTTCAGAACGAACGTGCATATTCAAGATTTTCGCCCTTCGCCGTCCCGCTGAAATAGTTGTGCCCTCCGAAACAGAATACGCTGTTCTAGTGGCTTACCTCCGCGACTTTAACACGCCGTGCTCGCCAGGCCGCAGCCGTGAATCCACTGGATCACGCGCGCGTTCTTCTCGATCACCGACACCGGCTTCGTCACGACCGCGATCTCGCCGTGCGTCGACGCCGCGTCCGTGAACGCGCTCGTCACGTCGACTTCCGCGATTCGCTCCGTCTTCCGCGGCGCTTCATGCAGCGCCGATGCGGCGCGTTGCCGCTCCACGCTGATCGAGGTGAGCGCGGAGGAGCAGGAGGAGAGCATGGAGACGACCTCCGCGGACTTCTGTCGCTCCTGCGCCAACGTGTCGGCGTCGAGCCCGCTCGAGTCGAAGAAGCCGTTGTCCAGGCTGGCGTCTCCGACGGAATCGGAAGCCTGCAGGCGGGCATCCGACTTGAGTGAAGGGGCGGATGCGGTCGTCGAATGAGCGGATTGCGTCGACCGGAACGTTGATAGCTTCGGTGAGGTGCCAACTCTAAAGCGGGTAATCACTATGACATGCTAAAGCGCTGGGGTCTAGAATTCTCTAGGTCTCTTAATGTCGCCATAAAGGGGAGCCGGCTTCCTGGGTGGAGCATCGTGGCAGAATTCTAGTAAGGCTTATCGAAATGAAATATGGATATAAATGAACTTTTGGACAAAAAATGAATGCAGCATACGTACCAAGCGGTACAGCATGTAGAAACATGCGGTCTGCCGAAGATACAATCTTGCATGAGTCAAGACATAGCCTGGGCATCATGCATGTGTTGCAGCCGATGGTGTTTTTNGTGACAAGACCTACGTTAGTGAGGCTCTTCGGAGCTAGGCCGGAGTTACTAGGGCTGCAGGAGACTCATGGATATCCATTTATTACCGAGGAAACAGCGCTACTCGACACAGCCTTCGCATGTCTTGCATTCCAGAAAGGTATACACCGTGTACGCATATTCCGGCCTTTCATCCGCTTGACCCTTACCATTGGAGCGCTTCAGTGGTGGCTTGACACATTCCCGTCGCCATAGCGTGAATAGAACGCTGGTAGACGGGATGCATGGTAAGATTCTATAAAAAATAAAAATAAAATAAAAATAATTCTTCCCCAAAAAAACTGTTGAATTCATAAGTACGCTTGACCGGAAATAGCCGTTCAAGCGGCTTTGTGGCGTTTTCATATTTCGGGGAAGTCCAGTCGACTTCAGCATGCTTTTATAACAGGCATGTTTACTAAGTAGTTTAATAGCATCGTTTCTTCAAGTAGCATTTCGGCTGGCGAATTACAGGCAAACCGAACATCACCTTAATGAGAATCCTGTAAAAGGGTTTTCACATGTTTCGTACGGAGGATTTCTTCTCGTCAATAGACGTCCTTGCTTGATGAGTCGTATAGATCTGGGATCTCGACGAGGCGTTGGACAGTGACCAGCTGCGCGCTTCGGTTTTCGCCATGAAGAAGAACGCAAAGTTGGCGACGAGGACTAGGCCGGCAGCGAGGTAGAAGACCAAAGTCCACTAAAGGCTTTATCCAGTGAAAACCATTGCAATGGACCCGCAGCTTCACGTTCATTCATTTTAGAAAATGAACGGCTCGAAGGTTTTTCCTCAAAGCAAGGAAAGTGGGATTTGGGATAACAGAGGCTCGAGGAAGGTTACTTTTCCAGGTAGTTTCGGATGTTCAATTCCTTAAGTCGAATACGTCGCAAAGTTTCATGTAATCTCATCAAACTATTTCCATTTCGCTACCGAAAACCGAATAAAAGGGCGAACCTCCGATTACCCAATGCCAAACAAACGCCGAAATTTCCGATAACCCGAATATCCAAACGGTCCTCCGCTAGGCGCGTCCAACGCATACTTTCATGTCTTATGCCCATAATTACATTGCACCATGCCCGAGATTTGTCTCGGAGAAGTCAACCGAGGGCACATGGCGTGTTCTGAGTTGTTAGCTGTTTTCGGCTTACTTCGTACCAAGCCTAATGAAAGAAACGAACCTGATGAGGGCTGAAGTCTGGCGCAATGAAAGCGATCCCGCTAGGGAGTACGATCACCACGATGCTGTTCGTGAGCGCAATGACGGCCATGATAAAATAGGAATGGTGACGAGCGATCTGAAAACTGGCGGTATCAAGTAGGTCACAACATTCCAGCAGGATCGTTCATCGCCTACCGTCACTGCATTCTTCGCGAGGCCGATGAAGCTGAAGCCGTTGCCCGCAATGATGATTGTTATGGCAACCTGCGCTACCGCAATCGAACCGCTTGTCGTCGCCCAGGCGAGTACCAAGAAACACGCGACAATCACCAGCTAAAAGAAGCGCATATCGCTATAAAATGAGCGACGAAGGATGGGCCGAACCAACTAAATGCCGTACCGGTACACCTCCCCCCTAGCCCTGTGCCCGTAAGGATGCAGCCCAGACTCGTGCCATCGCGGAACGCGAGCAAGCCAGTGCAGAATACACATTACCTGACCTTAAAACGTCAGTAGAACGACCCGCATGCGAACACTCAGCGAAGAGCACCTGTCCACGATCGGCCCCACAACGAGCTTCGCTAGCATGGACGCGATGTAGGGAATCGTGATGAGGAATCCAGCGCCCGTGAAGTCGATTTGGAGTACCTAAGTAGGCTATCGATTCCGATAAATAAAATAAAAGAACCACCAGAAAAATCCTCACTTCCGAGAAGTATGTAGGCCCATACAGCGCGAAGATCTGAAAGGCGACCGCTCCAGAAGCGCCCGCAAGGAACAGCGCCCATACGGATGAGTCTTTCAGCATCTGCGCGAGGGGCAGGGGTTGACGCTTGACGAAGTCCTTGCCCTCTTCGATCTTCTTCAGCTCCTCGGCGGTAACGAACCTAAGTTATGCCTTCTCAGATTCCAGGGAAAGTAGCATTTCCCTTTTCAAATTGTCGGGAAAATGGTAAATGTTTTATATTTTACAAACTGGAAGGTCTAGTTTTACGTTCGATCTTGCTCGGAAGGACCCCCGCCCGACGGACATCCTCCCGAGCCTCTAGCTGAAAAAAGGTACTGAGGAGTGAAGTCATAGCACGTACCAGCATCTTTCAGGCGAAACACGATAGAAAAGAACGTGGAGCATGAACGCTATCGCTGTAACGCCGCTCAGGATGTAGAAAGTTGCAGGCCAGCCAAAGCGAGATTGACAGAGTTTCACCCGCCATCGGCATCGTGAAGATTTGTGTCAACTAAAGCTTCAGGCTAAGATACGATTATTTTCCACAAAAAATGGCTAATTTAGGGCTTCAGCTCACCTGAATATGGCAAGAGACGATCGCCAGATAGATGCCCTGTCCTTCCAACGTGGACCACGCGGTGCTAACAGCGCTCATCGCTGGGTAGGAGGCGGCCATCGGGATGCCCTAAAGCAGACGGATGACGGAAAAAGCCGATTAACGATCACGATCCCTTCGTACATATTACCCGCCGTACTGACCCTCCCCGTACGGTACGGAACGCCAAGAAAGAGCATGGACGGCACTTTGTGGACTTGTACCTTACTGCTAAGACTTCAGATATCCCCCCTGTGATACTCTCACAAGGGGGATAGCTGAAGTCTTAGGCTATAGCCGTAAACTTCAGTTATCCCCCCTGTGTAGTTCCCACGTACAACAAACACCTGAGCCTAAGCCCTAATCCTAAGCACTAAGCCTAAGCGTTGACGCCGGGTGAATGTTCCTAAGCTTAGTTGCATGAAATTGATAACAGCGAAGAATAACTGAAGTATACGTCTATAGCCTAAGACTTCAGTTATCCCCCCCTTTGTGTGTGTGTGCAATTAGTACAGGGGGGATAACTGAAGTATAGCCGTACTGACCCTTTGTACCATATTGCCATATTACCTGAAGCAGGCGAACGACGAGCAAGGGTACGAAGCCGAGGGACGCCATCCACGGAAGCAGAAGTGTGGAAATGCACGAAAGCAAACCGCAAAAGGCGAAGACCGCTCTGAAACATAAGCGCTTTTTTCCTAATCGTTGTCGGGGTAGTGCTTACTTAAAGCCAAAGTAGTTTACGGAATAGGTGAACGGAAACGTGCCCAAAATGATGCCGATGGCGACTGCTGAAAAGAGGTATCCCTCTTGCGACGCGCTGATTCCGTGCTCCGACGTGACTGGGTCTAAACGGAGGACTTTATGCAATATCGTGACCCGGAGTGACTAGGTTGAATTTCGGTTTTTAGCAGGCGGCCGGAGATAAAAAAAATACAAAAATCCATGGAAAAAGGGTGCTTGTTTTAGTCCGCAGTTAGCCCGCCGTGGGTGGTGTCACCTTTTTTGGCCAATGCTCTACCCATAAAGTAGACATTTCCGCCTGCTTAAGGCCATATCGTGAGCAGCGGTTAGTTCAGACAAGCAGGCGCTTCCTGCTCAAACAGGCTTCTGCCCACACTGGTCGTGACGCTTTTCTAGGATACATTCTTTCTTATTAAATTATTTTGAAAATTTTTATCTGTAGACAAATCTCTGATAATGGGCGCCACAGGCAAACAGGAAAGTAAAGTTTGGTCAAAATTACGCAGAAAAATTAACTGTCTTTTTCTTCTTTAGGCGCTCGCAGAGGGCAGTTCTCCAGTCCCGGTCCCGCCTGGTCCTGGTCGTCTAAGAAATCCGTGGGACAGGCCCTGGTCCTGGTCCTGTTGGCGTGGGGGTCTACGTCCTGGCCCTAAAATGTGCCAGTCCTGGTCACCACTGCGACTTCTTGCTACCTATACAGCTTTAAAGCATTCGCACGCACGGACGCAGATCCATACCTATTGACCTCGTATTCGCGTTCTCCGTTTCTGCGACGTACATATCGCCGGGACGCATGCAGATCACGGTGAACGTGAAGGCCATGCAGTTCGCGACGATTGTCGTGAGGCAGAGAGTGGCGACGGCCAGTATGAAATAGCGCGAATGACGTCCGAAAAGCGGTTTCTCGCGGCAAACGTCCTTAGCCTTTAGGGCAACTTTATTGAGGTCCATGGCGCTGATGAATAAGGACGCTTCTCGCGGTAGAGAATCTAAAGAGTTCCTCTCATAAAGGGATTTTATAAGCTGAAAGTCACTGGTCTCGGTAGGAACATTCCAGAAAGCTGTGGAGTAGACTTGGCTTTTCCTTGTGGTTAAGCGTCCGTCCGCTGATAGGTGCTGGGGCAATTAATGGCCGTCTTGAAAGAGATCAGAGGCAACCATGGGCAACTGGGCCGGGCCGGACCCGGGCCTCGATTTCGGCAGAACCAGCTGGGCCCCGGGCCGGGCCGGGCCTGGGGTAGGCCCGGCCCGGCCCGTTTAGGCTCGGTTCAGGGCTAAAATATTGCCATATTTTGGTCAAATTTTCAATACATTTTTGGTAAAGTAGTCAAAAAGTCGCTCTGACGGTGTCTGCGGCAAGCTATTTAGGTGAAAATACTCGAATGTTGATCAGCGGGCGGAGCGTAACACGGTCCGTACAATGCTCCGAGCCCGAAAATCGCTTTTTGGCTTCAAATTCGTGATGGATCATCAGGGGTCTTAGCTCCCCCTGTCGGGCAACGCCCCCAACCCCTAAAGGGTCTGCCCAAATTATCAACAGAACACTTTTCGTGACGTGCCATGCACTTAGTGCAAAAGTCGCTTTTGTGGCAAAGTCTGAGTCAGTGGTGTCCCAAAAACGGCGTGTCTGTTATTGCAATAGGCCATCAACTTCGTTGGATAAAGCCCGTATGTACAAGACGATCATGCATATAAAGGGCCTAGTTTCAGGAATTGAAATTGTTCCGCAACTGGCCGACCGCCGTGAGGGGGGAATATTCAAATGGGAGAACGTGCTGGAATGCTCTCGCTGACCCGTTTCACGTGCGTTCGCGCAGAACGCCGGTCACTGGAATGCGTCCAAGTCCATCCCCTCGTCATTTACGTGACACGCAATGCGATCATTATCATGCGATATGGCGTCAAAGGCTAGCCTAGATTATAGGAAAGTCCCAAAAACTGAGTAAAATTTAAAAATTTTAAAATAACAATAAATCGCTTTAAGGATAACCATTGCCCGCGGTAGGCCAAATGCGGTTAGTTCGAAATTAAGGATTTTGTTGCCAAGCTGTGACCGTAAGGGCTCCGGAGGAGGCGGACGGCGGACTGAACGCAATGCTACAGGGTAGAGGGTCCAAAAACAGGCAATCTAACCGTTACGTATTTTGCGGACGCTCCCCGCTTTGTTGCTGGACCCCTAAGGCGCGGGAAAGGTTTGCAGCAGCTTCCGCGATACCAAACATAAACGTTAAAACTCAAAAATTTAAGCAAAGCGAAGCTAAGGATACTTGTGTAGGGGCACGACTGCACAAACGCGCTTAGTCCATACGCACCTTTTTGGGGACGCCATGACAGAGGAGCAAGCCGAATCTCTGGGCCAACGGCCGTCCGTTGTTTGCTCGGAATTTATGGCCTTCCAAATGCAAATGAGGCCAGCGACTGTCTGACGCTGCGGATGAAATCCGAGGCCGGAAAAGGCGCAGTGATTTACCAAAGATTATGTCCAAGAGCGTTGACATTTGACGATCGAGACGGTCCAAATGGCTAAAATACCCACAAATAGCATGTTTAGGGGTAACTTAACTGTTTACCATCATTTTTGGTCGAAAATATAAGAACGTTCCTCTTTTTTCTAGAGAGAAAGTCAAATCTCTTCACTAAAACTAAAAGGTTCCCGCACCCTATCGGATACGGTGGTCAGCTCACGATATCGGGCCGATTTTGGCACGGACGAAGAAAAAACATACGGAAACTCGAGGCATGTTGGGTAGGTATGTGGTTCACCTCCGAGCGGGCCGAAGCAGCGCCCTTGTAGCCCCTACTCCGTCTAGTTCCGCCTTAGCAAAAAGATGTCCGCTGTCTCTTTTGAAGCTTTAGTTCCGCGATACGTGTGCCCAGTACAGGTATGTCAGACGAGAATTCCAGTTCATTCTAGGGCAACGTGGCCACCACGTTTGGTGCCTATTGTTAAGAAAGTAGTCTCATCTAGCGTTAGAGCACTTTTATTAGCATCAAAGGCACACTTAGTAACAATCAACACATCATCTAACAAAAAAAGCTTGCGAAAGGAACCCTCCAACAAACCAGTTCATCGTTCACTGTCCTCCGCCTCGGCAGGTCCTTCTTGCAGAAGCGGATGCTTCGGCACATAGCGTTCGGTCGTTATCCTAAAGAAGGACGATGAGCATCGTTTACGCATCCAAAGAGGGGCATTAAAGCTGCCCCGGCACTAGCGTTCCGCCGTACCTGCGCCAAACGGGCTCCGGATAGTCGATGTTCTCGTCTTCGATTCGCTGCAGCTCCGTTTTCGGCTTCGTAGTCCTCGGTATTTTCGGTCTAAAAACGGATATTGTGTGCCAAGTCTGCTGATTTTTGCCAATTTTTAGGCAATGCCCTGGCTAGGTGGACCTCCCATGGCTTAAATTAGACTTCGATGCGACACCCTCTACCGTACTCTGTACCGAACTGACACCCCTCGTACCGCGCTCCGTACCGCAGCGATCACGCCGTACCGTACTCCGCACCGTAGAGTACGGCACGGCCCATATTAAAGCCGTATTACGGCCCATACTAATGCCGTTCCGTACTGTGTCAGTTCGGTACGGCACGGAAACCTGTGCTGGATGTGCGCTTTACCGTACCGCGTATTGTAGAATACGGTACGGGATACGGGACGGTCGTCTAAGTATAGCTTAAGTAGCCTAAGAGGAACGAAATGGCCCCCTGCCTCCAACCCTGCATCTTCCCGGTGTGCCATTGCCTACGAACGATTTTTGACTTGATAGGCCCTATACACAGGCGTACCTCGCTCGAGCCCACGCCGGCCCATCGCGGCTCAGACGGGTCTGCTCCATATCGGCCATGGTGTCGCCGCTTTGGATGAGCTCGTTGATCTTCTCCGCCGCCTTCGCGACGTTCTCTCGCTCGCCGAAAATGAACAAGATCCGCCGCTGTTGTTCCGTCTCGTTCCCGATGAGACGATTGTCGATCCAAACGCTGCATTCTTCCTGAAGAAGGACAGAATAGGGTGCGGTATACACGGAAACGTACGGCAATGCCCTTGAGGTTGACGTTGGAGCGGGTGTCGTGTTTGCCCAGAACGCACCAGTAGCCTTCCTCGGGGATCACGAAGCGCTCCGCAACGAGGTTCTCACCTGAAAGATGGCTGTGAATATAAGCGTACCATAAACCAACAAAAGGACAGTGGAATAATCATTTATGGCTTGTTTTGGTGGCGAACGGGGGGAGGGCTAAGATCCGTGGTCCTTGCAAAGTGTCGGCGTCATAGGTGGGCGGTCTTGACGAACATTGTTGGGTAGACCCGCTGCTTGCGGCAATTGGTTGACAAATTTTAGACGGTTATCTGAGAAGCCCGTTCTAGTGATGCTACGACACAATGCGAAGACGAAACCTTTGGCTCGCTTTGCCAGCGCATACCGTATTTTCTCTAATAAACACCCCCCCCTATTAGACCCCCCCCCCCACCTAATAGACCCCCTCCCCTAAAATTCACAGCTGCGCTGGGGCAACGGTTACATCCAAACTAAGGCCTTATTTGAATAGATAACGACGAACCAAGTATTTTAAGACGAAGAGAGAGTCCTGCGGACGCAAAAGAAAAAAGTTACGAGCATTTAAAATTTTAAAATTTCCCGAAATTCATCGATCGAGAATTAGCCCCCCCCG
>JNEY01000015.1:310489-324498 GCA_020875895.1 Aphelenchus avenae
TCACGATAGCAAGGGGCCTTTAACCACCAGAATTAAGTAGGAAATGTCGGAATAATTTAATCTTCTTCTTAGGTACAACCACAGCAAGCAGATATGCTGCATAAAAGTGTCAGTGCATCGTGTCATCGTCTCTACGTGGAAGATGCAGAGCCAGTCTCCGCCACTCGCTGAAGCAGTTGTCGCGAGATAACGAGTCGCTGGATTTGCGAGGTCCCTTCATAGATTTGGAAGATCTTTGCGTCACGCATCAGTTTCTAAAATACATGAAGTTAAATGTGTTCCATGCTGACTGGCCTGTTGTCAATAGCATTACCTGCTCATGTTTAAAGACGGGAAGCACGCAGGGTCGCGTACCGAAAGTGCCATTATTCGTGCCCTTCCGTCCGCTTGCTCGTCCGTCAGCCACTGCGACTTGCTGAGGTCCATTTGGACTGTTCGGTGGCGCAGTCTGCCTAGAATCCGACTTGTAGTGTAAGGCAATTCGTTTTACGGTGCGGCACAGAAAATGTCTTATTCGGCATGAAATAAGTGAACAGCCGTCCAAATCGCCTTTCTGAGATGGGGAGGGAGAGGGATAATAATTTTTTCACCTACGTGAAATTGCCTAATATTTAAATTCACATTAACTGATTTCGGTTTTTTTAAATTTAAAAAATAAAAAAAATTTTTTTTCAAATAATATCAAATAAATGTCGAACAGTTCTTCAAAGACGCGACGGACCCACTGGAATGTTTCTGAGCGGTCAGAGCAGACCTCTAGAAGAGGGAAGAAGAAAAGGTTGGAGCGAACGGTCAGTTTCGCCATGATGGGACATGTGATAGAGACGTGCTCGTGACGTACCCACGGAAGCGGCGAGTTTACTGACGCCTTCCTCGTCAGTTCCGACAACCCACATCGTCGTCTGCCCACGCGTCGCACGTCCGGGCAGGTCGTCTTCGAAGAAGACGGTCGCATCGGTGGAGGCCTAAATGGCTTCTATACCTAAGCCATGGTCGACGGACGGTACCTTTATCCGCTCTATTCTCGCGGTCTTTCCGCTGGCGTCGTTGTTCTTCAGCCAAGCAGAGTGAAGTAGGGGCATTCGAACGGCCTTCATTCGAAGTGAACCTGTAAGAACATTTTTGGAGGATACGTTTGTCCGGTTTGCGTCAGTTCTTAGCGAGTTTCCTCAGCGTAATGAGGTCAAATGAGGGCGCGTGCGGTGGGAAAGACCTAGTCGTGCCAGTAGCGACGATTTACCTAGTATGCGCCCACTGCCGAACGTGCTTTCATTCCGGATGCCGTGCTGTTCCGTACCGGAGGGGTCAGTTCGGTACGGCAAAGACATCAATGCGGGCCCATATGCCGCACCGTACTTTATCCCCAACTATCCAAATATTGGTCAAAATTTGAACCGTACCGAAGTGTATGATAGTACGGCGGTAGGTACAGTACGAGGTATGGTACAGGTGCGTGAGACGAGGCTGCCGTATCACCTCTAGTGTATCATGTACTCAAAAAATGCGGATTTTTCCAGGATAATGCGGCACGTTTTTCCAGAATACCCCTGTTTTCGGTTATGTGGAGTGTATACGGTGCGGTCAGTACTGAATCTTCAGCCTATATCGAACCTGGCTCGCGATTGAACAAGATTGAGCATCGGTTTAGGTTCAGGAATGCCATAAATACTATTCCGCTAGCTTACAGTCCTTTTGGACTCCCACCAATAAATGCGCTTTTTTTCGCTATTCTCAGAAAAAAACTGTTGGCTTTGATTTCGAATTATCCAACAATCTTTTCAATTTCATTAATTTTTATGCTAATTATTTTAATCGGTAAATTTTAAAACAATTTTTTGTATTTTAACCAATTTCGTTCATTATTTTGCGAAAGTCCCCTCTTAATTGCGATTCACGAAAACCGCGTCCGATCCGCTCTTGCCGCATGTGCTGTTTAGCGTCAGCTTTGAGTCAACGGCCGTCTCTTTAAGCTTTTCTCGGGTCCGTTTTACGCTCACTGAGCTGAGCTTACTTAGTCGCTGGAGCACTTCCTCGACCCGCTCGTGGGGCCCTGAGACGGCGATGTTCCACTCGTCCGCGTCTCTCGACGCGTCGACCCATATGTGAACGTTGTGCTTCCTCTGAAGCAGAACAATTGCTCGCCATTCGTCCGCTAGTGACCTACCCCGAGCGTGAACTGGCGGTCCTTCTCGAGCAGCCAGCACCCGACCGGCTTCTTCACCGTGGTCTTCTCGACGCGATCGCAGGCGGCTGAAAGTTCTGGGGTAAATCAGTCGAGACTTAGAACTCCTTGTAGTACGTCCAGAGGTCTAAGGTTGCTTGGATCGGACACATTATAAATTGCTCCAAAGTGATGGGTTTATTTTTCCAAAACAAATAACGAGACGCGAGATAAGTCATGCCACGAAAGCCTAAAAATGCGGTGTATTTTAAGCGGTCATCGGAACGTTATTTGAAGCAAGCATGGCTGGACGAATAGAGGCGCTGACTGACGGACAGTTTCATTAGGCTACCTACGTCTACATTCGGCTAACCACTATGCTCGTACTTTATGTCAAACTGAGGTATTTTTCATTTTCAAATATATTTTAAAATTTACGATAAAATTTTGTAGAAATGTGGGAAGAAATCGAATAAAGAGGACAAAATATTTCTTTAAAAAATCAATAAGTTCTGGAAAAATAATAAAAAGGCGCGGAAAAAAGGACTGGAAAAAGCTGGGAAAATTCATGATTAACGGGTCTTTCACCCGCGAACGTACCGATCATCCTTTTAGCCTCCACGACCTCATCGCTCAAGCCGAGCACCCGCACCACATTAGTGCCGTCGCTTCGCTGGATCAAGCGCACCTGGGCGCCGGTCTTTCGCTGAATTGACTCAGCGTTAGACGAGCGTCAGCGGGTGGACACTTACTCGGATCTCAACGGTGCGGACCTCGCTCGCAGCGTTCTTCCCGATCAGCCATTTGCCGACCTCCCTCGTCACCGGCACGTCAACGGTCTCGGTGTCTGCAAAGTGATCTCAAAATCAGCGTCAATCTGTAGCGGACTAACGCATTAATCGCTTTGCCTCCTCGATCTCTTCGGGGAATCCCAGAAGTAGCAGCTTCCACACTCCCGGGCGTTCCTCGTCGAGGTCGATGAATGCGCCGGTCTTGTTCTGAACGATATGATGGTGAATGGCTTAGTTAACGTTTAAAAAATTCAACTGGGCATTTGGAGGAATTTAAGAAAAATTGGAAAAAAACTAAGTATTTTCGATACAAAGAAAATGTCTGAAATAAATACTGGATTGCGTCTATGTTACGTCATGTTATTGATGCTATCAGTTTTATACTACCGTAAAAGCTCTAATATAAGAACTGTTCTTATATTTTTTCATTGAGACCTAATTGTGTTCTTAAATTAGAGACGTTCTTATATTAGAGACGTTCTTATGTATTTTCAATGGTCGTTATAGCATTAAGCCTAAGCGTAAGCCTATGGTTAAGCCTAAGGTTTTGGGAAGTATATGACATAAACTACCAAAAATTATTGAAAATGTGTCTGATTCCAGTATTTAATGACATTTACTTGCGTCATGAACATCACGTATTGCTCTACTTAAGCATAAGACGCAACTAAATACACGTTTTATCAACAAAAAGGCCCGAAAATTTTAGGCATTGGCAATGCAGTTTTTGCCTCTTATATGAAGTGTTCTTATATTAGAGGCGTTCTTATATTTTTTCGTTGGGGTCAACAAGTGTTCGTATATTAGAGACGTTCTTATATTAGAGACGTGCTTATATTAGAGCTTTTACAGTATTTTGCATTTTTGTTCTTTGTCTTATTTCCCTTTTTAGCCGGAAATTTTCCGAAGCATTTTTTGGGGCAAAATATGCGGTTCACAAAAAGCTGCTGTCTTACCGCTATTTGCGTGAGGCGCTCCTGGTAGGCGATCCACCGCTTGAAGCCGACCGTGATCGTGTACACGCTTGGCTTGTTATCTAAACCAGAGGTGAGAGGACCTACCCAACAGTACCCTTCTGGTAGACACTTGCCTAAACGATCAA
Organism: Aphelenchus avenae; assembly: GCA_020875895.1. Classification (NCBI taxonomy): domain Eukaryota; kingdom Metazoa; phylum Nematoda; class Chromadorea; order Rhabditida; family Aphelenchidae; genus Aphelenchus; species Aphelenchus avenae. The sequence goes on from JNEY01000015.1 coordinate 314,544, forward strand.
AAATGGCCTTCGCCTGCCCTCCCGGGGATGGCGCGCCGCACCGTACCGATCTCCGTGACGTGTTGCCGTATGGATGGTACGTCAGTACGATACGGATGGGAGAGAGGGTACAATCAGCACAGTACGGAGTACGCTGCCGTAAAATGCCACATTTCATGACGTACTCTATGTAGCCCTGCCGCAGAGCATTGCACGCAGTACGTGAAGAGAGTGAAATGAACCGACTTCACTTTCAGTTCACTTCGCTTCATTCTGGCAACGATTCACTTGTGTTCACTACACCATTCACCCGCAAGGGATGGGAGATCCTGAAAATCAAACGAGACCGAGACCGAGACACCAAAATGGACCGAGACTCTCGGAAAACCGAGACCGAGACCGAGGGCGGGTCCCATCCCTGTCACCCGCCATGAAGCGTCACCGCAGCGAATATTCGCCGCAATCTTGGTTTTTTTTTGCCGAACAATTGGCTGTTTTTGCCTACGGTGGTCCAGCTCGTTGTATTTCGGGCGTAACGAGGCTCTCTACGCAGTTTTTCCTCGACTTCGCTTGACATTGACTTCAGACAATCCTGCCTTACTTCACTTCCACTACACTCGATATCGACGTCAACTCCACTCCAATTAACTGAAGCCGGGCTTACTTCTTTTGCACTTCACTTCACTCAGGCAAAAACACATTTCATGGGAGCCAGTGATTATGTCTCATGCACACAATGGGACCTGGTATCGGTCACGCCCAGGCTTTCAGTCGGTACGCCCAGAAAACCGTACCGAGCACTGCCGCGAGCCACGCGACGCTCTCCGGCTGCTCGCTGAATCCCGCGACGGTCCATGCGTTGAGCGTCGTGTCCTTGTCCACCACGAGGAGAACGTTCTTGAATGACTGAAATTTTTTCTCGTTAACGTCCAAGTCGACATGTGGGCATACCGCAATCGCCGGCTGACGCCTACTGCCGAAGATCACGCGTGCGCGGAGACGTGGAACGTGCCGAAGAATGCGATGGCCCGCTGAAAGTCAGCGAATTGCGCAGGGAAAAGACGAGTTTTGGAATTAGAACTTCGATTTCCGGTGTTTTTGAAGTCCCATTTGCGAAAAGTGCGTCAGTAACGTGAACTTATAAGCGCAGCAAAATGGCCCGTCCTTAAGCGTCGCCCTAGCACAAACACGTGTTTTGACAGAATTGTGTTTTCGACTTTAGCCTCATTTTCCAAGCCTTACTTATTTCTTTGCAGAAGACTAGCTATCGTGTTGAAAGCGCTGAATGTTACTACCGGAAAAAGCGGTTACCGATTTATGCGCTTTTTCGAATTTTCGTGCGTTTTGCATTTCCGAATTACAAGGAAATTGCACTTTCTTGTTTCCGAGTTTTTCGTTCCGATTCCGATACCATAGGGCGACGAGGAAGTCGTCGACTTTCATAACATAGAGTTAGCGGGTCGTAAAACGGAACGGACCGTTCCGTGATCCGTGTCATCCTAAGAACGGAACGGCCCGGCACGGCAGTGGGATCAGGACGGGCCATTTTCCCTTCCTCCTAGCATGGGACGGATCACAAACGGCTAGAAAGTTCATGCGTTTTGTACGGAAAACGGCCGTCTTGGATGCCGTTCCTGCTGGGGCCGTGCTGGCACGGCGCGGAGCCCGGCACGAGGGGTCTAGGGCGGAACGGAGGACTGCACGGAAGGGTCCAGGACGGAACGGACCCGGCACGGGGGTGTAGCCGCTAACTCTATCATACCGAAAATCCTCTGCAGGTGGTCCACGCCTTCCATCGGTCCTCGGAACCGCATGTGGCACGTTCCGGCCCGCAGCGCTTCAACGTCTATCTGCGCGTTGGTGAGCTTCTGAAAAGATCGGCGAGTGAATGGGGTAAGAATTCGAAGAGATTACCTCTAGAATCGGCTGCCAATGCTCCCTGTGTGGCATCAGTACGCGGCCGTACTCCGCCGGGATCATTATCTCGCTGGCCTTAATGCCTGAAACTACAAGTTAATGGCGTTAAAAGCGACTGTGTCCTTCATAGACTAAGCTTAAGCATATGTCAGAATGAGGCCTAGTACTCGGGCTAAGCTTGAGGATAGAACAACGAAAAATCCCCGGAAACCTGAAGACCTTGAGCTAGGTTTAATGGGGCTAGCGCTGTGGCCACGAGCCGGCTTCAGTGCATGTCTGGAACAGAATGAGGAAGAGGTCCACACTTTGCAACACAGAACCATCCGTTTTCAGTCGTTTTGCTCACTATTTTCAACTAAAATTAAGTAAGCTTTTCTGCCGGCTCGAAAAGCCGATGTCCAGCTCAGGATCATTTTTGAGTTTTTGTTAATCTTAGGCTTAAGCTTGGACCATGCAAAATTTTATCAAATGTTAAAAAAGCTGAAAGTAGAAAAATCAAAGTAGATCACTGCGCTATAATTCTGAGAAAGACAGCAAGCTCGGTGATGCTCCAACTCATTTTAGCCCTGTTCATACAACACTTAACGTACCAGGCTTGCTGACGACGGGCTCGCAAGCTGCGGAAGGTGGTTGAACTAGTTGTCTAAAATCAGCTTTCAGAAAGCTAGGTCGAACTGTATACGTACACTAAGCTCTCCTCATCCTCCGTCTGCTGCTTCCATTCTTGTCCTCTCCTCGGAGGCGTCGCATTGTCCGCGAACGTCGCTGACGTCGACGGAGTGCGGGAACTGAGCCATCGTACGCGTAGAAGGTGCCTCGGACCGATGGTGTTGACGGGCCGTAGTCGATGGCACGAGGAGTATCTTCTGAGCATCAGTGGGCATGCGATCCGCAGGAGACGCATTGAGTTTCGGCAGCTGAAAAGAGTCCGTTATTCAAGGAAAAGTCGACGACAAGAAAGAATATTTCGGAAATTAACGGCTTAAAGGATTTTTGAGCACACTTAAAGGCACATGAACTGATAAAAGCATTTAATCGAGAAATAAATTTCAGTTGCACATTTTACATCAGGTGGTTTCGAGCTCATAGGGTGCCCAAATAATTCGCTCCTCACGGGAAGTTGTTATCAACCGGCTAGTTTTACGTTGCGCCATAAGGCCCCAACGTGTTCTAAGCGACACATGATATTCCTACAGATGCAGCTAATTGTACGGCTTATTTTCCTGCATAAAAAGATTTTGTTTTACAAGTAGTTATAAAGTTATTGCTTGATTAACGAGACTAACTAGGCTAGGAATACGCAACTCGAGAGCTTGCCCGGCTACGAAGCGATCCAGAGGGCACAACGCCAATGAAGGTCACCAAGTTAAGCGGAGAACTTCGGCTTGTGATGTAGCTTATGTGAAAAAGGGACTCATGACAGGAAAAATGCACAACCAAAAGGATAAATCACCGGAGAATAAGTATCCCTGTATACCACATCATGAGGTTGTCGCTAAGGCCTTCTGAAATTAGTAAACTCGACCGGAGAAGAAGACACGGTCTGCTTAAGGCGCAATCTGAAGCAATTCTTCGCTGCTCTCTGAGGATGTGCAGTTAATAAAAAGTCCTGCAAATGCCGATTCTCGGTCCCTCAAACGTAGTACTAAATCCACGGTGAACGAAGGGCTACAGCTTGAGGTAAAGAATCCCTAAGTTTATGCCTGTAGGCTTCCTCTGCAAGGTGAAGTCTTCAGCAAGAAGATAAGGCAAAAAGATTCTTGTGTCCGACCAGTAAAGCGCTTGTTCTACCCTCTTTACACTGTGAAACATAATTACTATCAACAGGACGACAATCTTTAACAGCACTAGCTTAGGTATATCTGTTGGATTTTTTAGCGATGTGCAGGGCTAGCGAAGCACCTACTTTATGCTCATCCTCATGATGTTTTCCAAACTCTGCTGTCTGCTGCTGCAAGGTCAGTGCCACATTCGCTGCGCAAAATTCTTCTGGAGAACTTGCGCAGCCTCGCTAATAAGGCTCAGATCCACACACTAATTCACGCTAATCGACGATAACTGGTCGGCCCACCTGGCGCGAGAAAGTGGCGGTATACATTGCGTAGCGTACCATCGCCGCCTCTGCGTCTGATGCTTCTGTTACTCCCTCTTTTAATGCTTCTCATCAACGTTAGCCATGAAATCTCACTGGAAACCATCAAATTCGAGCCGAACACGACCTCAAAACCGCGGTACACGACCACTCCTCGGCCCACTAAGCCGCGCAGGACGACGATGAAGAAGATCATGAGCACGTTCCCGTTCTTCGGGAACTTCTCCGCCGAGAAGATCCGCTACCTGGTGTTCACGACGCCGCCGCCGACGACGCCGGTGCCGGAGATGCGCCACCTCTACGCCTGGGGCCATCTGAACCTGCGGAAGGCGCGCTCGGTGGAGCCCAAGGACGTGTGCAACTATGCGGACAACACGCTCTGCAATCAGCACAATCCCACGCTGGAGTGCACCTGCCTGAAGGTGCCTGGAAAGGCAAGTGCTATACATTTGGCTTAGCTCGGCTTTGAGGGCACAGACAGAGAGAGAGAGATGGGCCAGAGAGAAGCAGGTAAGTTTATGTAGAAGACGAAATTCTTGGGCTCTGGAACAGGAAAAAGGCATTGTTTTTCGAAGTGGTAACGACTCTCTAAAGCGCTACGATTACGGCAAGGCTCCAGGAAATTTTCGGGTATTAACAGTATTTTAACCTGTCGAGTGTGTATTCTGACAGGATGGCCTCCAGCCCAAGAGACTCAGGTAGAAGGCCGTATTTAGGGTTCCAGGATAGGGGGAGGCGGAGCTCGGTGGCACGGGGCGGACCCTTAAAAAGGGTCAAAAAGGGGTCGAAATCGCCTAGGTTAAAATAATCTTCAAAATGGCACATTTAGGCCACCCCTCCCCCATCCCTAAATAAGGCCTGCTCTGATATAGACTTTCCACAGCGGGATGAGTAGGTTGCTGGCTAGGTCACACGCCGGTGCCAGCATTCATGAATGCCACATAGTTATGTTTCCACTGTGGAAAACAAGACTACATGCATGCCCTCCAGTGATGGGCGGTCTCGGGTCTCGTTTTAGTCTCGCGTCAGGGGGGTGAGTCTCGTGTCTCGGTCTCGGGAAAGAAAAAAGTCTCGAGTCTCGTGTCTCGGGTCTCGGTCTTGGCCCACGAAAAAAGTGCCCAGCCCTGATGCCCTCCACTGATTCAATTTCGGCACGCGAACATTGCATTCTTCTGTATGGGGAAGCGCTTAGATCGCATGACTTCGCACTGCATGATGCCTGGATTTCCTCCATTCAGTAGCATGCGGTACGGCTTGGCATGATGCGGGCAAGCATGCATGCTTCTGTGTGTCATGCCGATGTGTATGTATGACTGCACGCACGCAGTTTTCTAGAAGCGGGACCCGTGATACCGGTTGAAAAGTTCTAGTGATTGCCCCGGGCCACACTAGGCTTCTGGTGGTCCAAATCAATAACCGGCCTATAAGTGTGCTAAGGAGGAGTCTGCTCTATCATTCTGCATGGAACGATTCCCACAAGGAAACCATTCGGTTCCTGGATTTTCCTATTTTCACAAGCATTTCGTCGCTTTGCTTCGCCTGCGTACTGCGCAGGCGAACTCGTACGGTACGCTGTTCGGTACGCGTGTATGGAGGGGCAGTACGGTACGGAGTTCGGTGCTATCGTACCTTGCTATAGCACACCATCGGACACTGTGAACAGCCCGAAATCGCTTCCGTCTAGGACCTCGAAGTGCCGATGTGCAACGAGACTTTCGACCTGTACTATCCGAACGTCACCAGCCATGTGCTCACTATCTTCATCGAGTTCCCGCTGCCGGAGGACTTCATCTCCAACCAAGACGTACCGCTGGCGGCGAACCTGCGGCACTACCTCGGCAGCAATCCGGTGTTTTAACAAAACTTTTATTTTAACGGCAAATAAATTCGGAAAATTGAAGTTCTTTGTTAAATATTATATATTATTTTGCCGCGCCTTCAGTTTAAAACATTTCGAAAATTTATTTTAAAATTGCTTATTATTATTGCTTATTTATTAATTGCTTAAAAATAAGAGTTCAACGTCTAAGCCACGAATTTTTCCTTTTAATATCGCACAGTTTCAGGAGGAACTGGTTGTCCTACGGAAGGACTGTTCCGCCGATAACGAGTTCTACGTCATGCAAATCGCTTTCCTGAACGTCTCGTACCTGTTCCACGCCCCGTTTGTACCAGAAGACTTCCAGCGCGTCGATGCGGAGATTTTCACCAAGAAGAAACGCTTGTTCTTCAAGCAACAGCTTATGGTCGTCCGTAGCGTTAACAAGGTACCAACAAAATCAGTAGGAAGAATGCATCCGTTTTCTTACCGCTGGGGCAGTCCTTAAGAGACCCCTTCCAAACGTTATTGTTCACGGCAGTCAACGACATCCATCGGCATAAGGGGTACATCCCCGTCCTTGTTAGATGTCTGAGTTAGGGCTGGGGCAACTTCGGCTTCGGCTTCGGTTTTTTGGCTTCGGCATTCGGTCTTCGGCTTGGGTCCAAATGGTCAAAGGAACCGAAGCTTTTCGATGTGCTTCACAGGCTCGCCGCAGGCCATACCAACAAAATTTTGGTCGAGAATTTGGCATTTTTAGTGAAAACTTGCTCTGGTGGCGCCTAGCCGCGGGTGACGTCGGCTTACGTGAACATCGTGTATTTTCTGGGCGATTCGTATAAACGTTTTGCACAGCTTCGGCTTCGATCTCCGGCTTCGGTTTTAAATTTTACCTTCGCCTCGGCTTCGGTCCCGGACCCGAGGGGTCTCCAGCCCATGTCTGAATTAAGCATTTTAGAGGTATTTTTTGAATTTCAGTACGGTTCCCAGTTCAGAACGGTACGGCGAAAGGGGGTCAGTACGGCACGGTACGGCAGTACGGTACGGGCGGAGTTTTCGAATCCTTAGTGACTGCACGCGTTGTACTTCTGCATGCGGGTTTCAGACAAAGTATCTCCTGCCGATCGAGGCCACGCGGACCGCGCGCTACTACGACGAGGTGTACAACGTTACGCGGAACTGCGAGCTCTACCACTGTCACTGTCCGTGCTGGTACTGGTACCACTACGTCACCTCCGTCTGCTGCTACCCCGTGGTCGTGACGGTCCCGGCGCTGTTCATCGTCAGTTTGATACTCTTCGTCGGCGTCTTGTTCGTCTATCACTTCAAGATGAGCGAGTGGGAGCAGCGGGACGTCGAGGTAAATACGGCATGAAGCCGGCTGGAAAGTTGAAGGTTGAAAGCCAAAGGGAGCGTCAAAACGAAACCGAACCCTGAAATTCCTCGGAAGGCAAAAAAGTTCCAGTTTAGTCTAGCCCTGTACCGGAGCCGGGCCGTACCCGTCCGTACTTCGTTCCGTGACGGTATCCGTTTTTTTACGGAACGGAAAGCGAAACGGCAAAGGGGTAATACGGACCCTATCGCGTACCGCTTTGGTTCGGAACGGAGAACGGAACGGTTAGAAATTGGCGCCGTTCCGTGCTGTTTTAATGGAGAACGGCACGGAAAACCGCCGTTTTCGACCGTTCCGTTCTCTACGTAACTGAGTTCGGTACGGAGGGGAGGGCAGTACGGAGCGGGGTTCGGTACGGCTGTTTCAGTACAAAACGGAGCTCTATACGGAGGGGTATCCACCAAGTCTACTTAGGCCTTCCTGTCCACAAACGTCAGTCCAGTTATGACGCTTGAGAGGACCTCGTGCAAAAGCACAAGCGATACTTTCGGAGATCCACAAAATGGTATGGGCCCAACCGATAGCGACCACGCACGCGACATAATGCGCTGGCTTAAAGCATAACATTCAGCGCTACGCTCGGCTAAAGCAAGTGGAACCCGACGAAGAATCCACTGCTCCATCCTTCAGCGAGTTGGAGGTGCTCGAGGAGGAGTCCCTGCTCTCAGCCTTCGAAGAACAACTGCGCTATTCTTCGATCATGCTGTGACGGAATTACAACCAAGCTTAGCAGAGCAACATGCTCAGCCTTTCATGTTTCCCATAAGCAACTGCTTTTTAACACTATTGTGTTTAGCTAAGTCTCCTAATCATGGTTTAAGTCAGCTTCATTTTATGAGCGTGAATAATACAGAACAAATACTAGGCTTCAGTTACACAATGATGCTAGTCAGATGCATGCTGGTCAGCAATGAGAACGTGAAATGTCGAGCGAGTACGATCCTTCGACGCTAAATTTCAAAGTCGGAGCGACGTTTATGCAGCGATCTTTTGGGGCTTGCTAGAAGTATGATTTAAGTAGTCTTAAGCCACGAATAGGTCTAAGTATCCTCATTCCTTCTATTACTGTGGAGTCGGACTGGCTAATATTTTTTCAACTTTCTACTTGATTTCAGGTATCCGTAACTACTCCTAGTACTTGAGAATCTCCTGGCTTCTTGTTCTTTGTCGTACCACTGAAATACGTGCCCCTCCTTTCTACAAAAATCGGCGCTGGTACAGGATATGACTATCAAGTAGAGATCGGAATGGAGCACCCGCACCTTAAAGCCGTACTGCGGGACCAGACCCGTACCCGTACTGACCCCTAGCGTACCGTACCCATGCCGGCCACAAACAACTGTACACGTTTTTTACGGCTAGGGGTACGGGTACGATCCGTTTTACGGTACGTTCCGATCTCTACTACCTAGCGGCTCACCTCTGCGACTTCAACACGGCGTGCTCGCCAGGCCGCAGCCGTGAATCCACTGGATCACGCGCGCGTTCTTCTCGATCACCGACACCGGCTTCGTCACGACCGCGATCTCGCCGTGCGTCGACGCCGCATCCGTGAAGGCGCTCGTCACGTCGACTTCCGCGATTCGCTCCGGCTTTCGCGGCGCTTCATGCAGCGCCGATGCGGCGCGTTGCCGCTCCACGCTGATCGAGGTGAGCGCGGAGGAGCAGGAGGAGAGCATGGAGACGACCTCCGCAGATTTCTGCCTCTCCTGCGCCAGCGTGTCGGCGTCGAGGCCACTCGAGTCGAAGAAGCCGTTGTCCAGGCTGGCGTCTCCGACGGAATCGGAGGCTTGCAGGCGGGCATCCGACTTGAGTGAAGGGGCGGACGCTGTCGTTGACTGAGCGGATTGCGTCGAGCGGAACGTTGATAGCTTCGGTGAGGTGCCGACTCTTAAGCGGATAATCATTAAGGCGCGCTAAAGCGCTGAGATCTAGAATTCTCTAGGTGTCTTAATGTCGCCCCACACGGGAGTCGGCTTCCCGGGTGCTGCATGGTGAGTGAATTCTCACATGGCTTATCGCACCGTAACATGTGCATAAATCATCTTTTGGAATAATGCATGCAGCATACCATGCTGTAGGCACACATGTGTGCAGCCATGCGCATACTTGCGTACCAGGTACTGGTACTCCAGGCAGAAGCATGCAGCCTGCGGAGCATGAACTCTTTGCATGCGTCAAGGTATGCCTGCACGCTTGCACTATGCGTACCAGACCATACCGCATGTAGAAACATCACCATGCTAAGGTCTAAAAAGATCCGTTTGATCCGCGTTTAGATACAGGTAATGAAGGCATAAACAAAGGTACGTCCCCGGAAGTTTCCACGTTTATTCTCGGCAGGAACTGGTTCATCCTACGGTCACGCAAGGTACCCTGTCATACATCAATCCATGCTGTAGGCATGCATGCTTGCAGTCATGCGTACAAGACAGTACCGCATGCAGACGCATGCGCCTTGCAAAAGTTTAAAACGAGTTCGTTTGCTCCGCATCTAGGGTACCGTATTTTCTCTAATAAACCCCCCGGGGGGTCTAATTCTCGATCGATGAATTTCGGGAAATTTTAAAATTTTAAATGCTCGTAACTTTTTTCTTTTGCGTCCGCAGGACTCTCTCTTCGTCTTAAAATACTTGGTTCATCGGTATCTATTCAAATATGGCCTTAGTTTGGAAGTAACCGTTGCCCCAGCCGAGCTGTGAATTTTGGGGGAGGGGGGTTTATTAGGTGGGGGGGGTCTAATAGAGGGGGGGGG
>JNEY01000015.1:331551-348533 GCA_020875895.1 Aphelenchus avenae
CCATAACGAGCTCTCCTCCCACAACGTAATGCATTAGTACCAAGAAGCCAACAAAAAATTGGCCCTTGAGAACGCAACTTAACTGAACGCAACGCAACGCGCTTCCAAACCGAAACATTCTCTCCGGACGGAACGAAAGACGATAATCGATGCCACCGTGAGAGGAGGAAGATATTCGGCTGGATCTCGGGATCATTAATCCCGAGCGCGCTCGGGAGGAACATAAACTCCGAAAATGGATCAAGGTGGCGATCTTATCGGCGAGGTTCGCAATAAAAAGTTGCGCATTACTGCGCTTTACGCTTGAGTAGCTCGAGATACGATCGAAGGAATATGAAACGCCTTTAAAGTTTTAAAAGGCTTGCTTTCGGCTCTAGCTTTTCTGATAGACTTAAGAGGTAGACGTCGCAAAATGGCTTGGTCCCCCCTGATATTTCTGCGCGCCAGATTGTCTCCTTTTGACGCGTTTAAAGCGTTTTTATTTCAGCGTGTTTTAACCTACAACAGACCGCCGCAGTTGGCGTCTGAGCAATTTTCAGGCTTACGAGACAATAAGTCGCTGCAAACTTGATAAAAAACGTGGATTCGAAAATAAAAAATTTGCCTGATGTTCTCCCTAAGACATCTTGCCCTTCCCGCCGCTTTCAAATTAATTTAATTTGCTAATTTAAATTAGCTTCGCCAGAAATCCGAGCATGCCATTGCGCATAGCATACGGGACGATCCTAGGAGCAACTCTGGACTGAATTCCCACCTACGGGCATTTTAAGCGACTGAAAACACGGCTATGGTTGCCGGGGAGCTTAATGCAAATCGCAAAAATCCAGGACTTTGGATTATTTTAGCAGGAATGTCCCCGGTCGGGTTCAAGCTCACGGAGATTGCCATTTGGGCATCCCTGAAGACTCGGGCCAGGCCTTCACGGACCCCGAACACCGAACCCATTCCACCTTATAAACGGAAATATAACGCGTCGCAGGCGATCGCCGTTAAGTCGGCTGACACTGTGGCTGAGGTACCTGTCGGACAAATCCTCGCGTTGATGACCCGTCTTCGATGCCTCTTAACCCCATCACTTTGAACCGAAAACAAGTACGGCGCGCGGCGCCGCGCCGCAAAGAATCGTGTCGTTCGAGGAGCACCCGGCGCGCCGCAGGAGAGGCAACCTATCGCCGGAGGTGCTCCTCCTCACCTTCACCACCTCCGGCGATGAGGAGCTGGATTACGAGGAGGAGTGAGGTTCGGCCTAATTTCCAAAGGTCAAGACCGGCGCAGCGCCGCGGCGGCGCGGCAGAAAAAAATGCAGCGCGAATGCGAACGAGCCGCCCGAGACGAGGTGCGAACGGGACAAATGTCAGAGCGTGAGGAGCAGGAGGAGAAGGTGTCAACGGGAGGAGAGAAGCGCGCTCCTCCAGGTGTGCGTGAAGTGCCGCCGGCGATGACACATCTGCGCGCAGGATGGGATACGCGATGCGCGCATAATAACACCCCGTAATTCGGCGCGCGGGAATGAGGCTTCCGCTGGCGGGTGCGCGCCAGCAAACCGGTGGCTGTGGGTCACTCGACGGCGGCAGCTTTATTGGTTCCGGAAAACTGGAACAAAATGTGCGTGCCGACGAGTGTTATATGCCTTCAATCTTCGCCGGGTTATAAGCGCGTTCATAGAAGCCGGGGCCAGCCAGAATTCTGATCGAGTTGGTTGACCGTACTCGCTCTTACTTTAGTTGAAAACACTGAAAATCTCTTTGAGCGCGCCTGCAGTGGGCCACAATTGGTCAAAAATTGCCCAAATTACACAAACTTTTTTGCAAAAATTTTTTTACTGCTACAACCACGCCAAAGTGCCAAAATATGTGTAGAGGCACCCAAAAAGTGCATTTTTTTGTCATTTATGCAGTTGGAGGGAACCAGAGAAAAATACTGGGCTTTTTTTCTCAGCGGTGTGTTCTGCAGCACAGAAGCGCGTATCGTCTACAGAAAAGTTTGCTCTTTATTCCGCAAAGCTCGATTACGTCCGCATAAAAGTCCTAAGACTTAAAAGGTGGTTGCGCGTGTTTATCTAAGGCGAATTCAAAAGTTATAATGAAGGAGTCTCCTTTACCATCCCCCCCTACCGAATGGATCCTAGAACCGCCACTGCTTGTCACTTCAGGAAACCTCTGACCTTTCCTTTTAACTAACCTCCTAAAGCCATTAGCCGGCCAAGCAGGCCGGCTTGCTTGCTTGGCCGGCTAGCCAGCCACGCTGCCGTGGCTACGTCCATGGTCACAGCCAGACATAGCGTGTGACAGCCAGTCACGTGTATTTTGCCTATCGACATACATCAGGAACCGGGAGCGGAACCGATATTCCTGCCGAACCCGGAGACCTTTCGGGTTCGGCTATCGGTTCGAGGTGCCCTCCCACCGAAATCGAATGCCTTTGAACGGAAATAAGGTACTAAAATCGTTTCGGCCGTCAGTTAGGAGGGGAGGAGGTTTCTTGTGGGTCCCTGTCAGACATTTTTTTTGCTGCAATGGGTCAGCACGAAAAGAGGACGATGGAGAAACGAATGAGTAGAAAGTGCGTCCAAGTCCACGGCTTACCGGAAGAGACACTAAGCTTGACGACAAACAGTCGCGGCATCAGCAGTCGCAGCGCAGCTAGCGCGCGAAGCAGCGCAACGCAGAAAAGACAAACGAATACGCGGACGCTGATTATAATCTCTTCGCCTTCACAAGCGTACAGCGCCGCCGCTGCACGCAGCAAAAAGCCGCGTCGTTCGCTTCCGCAAGCTGGAGACGCGAGGGGAAACCCATTTTTCATGGGGTCCGCCATGCGGAAGGGACGGGGAATGAACTGCCGAGCGGATTACGTCGCGGCGGCGATAGCTGCCCGCCGCTGGAGGCGGCGGTGAGGGAGGCGAATCGCCAGTTAATGAGCCTCGAAAGAAGCGAGGCACAAACCGGTGGACGAACGATGCGAGGAACAATTGGTTCCGGATCAAGGGCAATTAATAAGCGCTGACTTGTTTGTCCAGGATATGTAGGTACGCAGAAAGGCATTCTGAAAGTAAGCCCTGGAAGTTAGACGCGTCCTAGAGGCTTGGAGAAGGTACTGTGAAGGTTTTTGGGATGATACCAGACCGACATTTGGGAACCGCCGGTCTGAACATCAGCAAATCTGGTGTGCGCCATCTACTCACTAACGGTGCAGGTCATTTCGGTCTCTGATATTTCGAGTCGCGCGGCTTTTCAAATTTGAACCACGTGAATACCTGTTTAGGATTTGACGTCTTAAGATAAGAAAGCCAACAGCAAGGGTATCCCTAGCGGCTTAGCAAATTGCTCGTGAAAATGCGCATTTAGTATAGCTCTGGTCATAGCTTAGACCCGCCCAAAGTGTGAGCTTCGGCGGCCAAGTAGACCTGTTCGAGGACCACGCGCATGTAGCTTTGGGTTAGGCCCAGTTCAGTGCCAATGGTGCTTTAAAACGTGGGTGGCTGATATTTAGCCAACAAAGTGGTTGGCTGAAAACATTGGTAACCGGCTGCAACATCCGCATGGGGCAGAGAGAGTTGCGCGACAGAAAGGGCTTTTGGGATCCACATGATTCCATGACGCTCTCTTATGGTGGGAGGGCACCCCGGATCGGACACCGATTCGGCCCGATTTTCAGTTGGGGGCGCCGATCACTAACCTGGACCGTCTTGGTAGCTGCCCGTTAGGAGTGCGCATGTCGCTTGTGGGACTGAAACATCCCCTGGAATGGAATGTCGGGCAGCGATAATGCGGCTTGATCTGTCTGAAAATGGCAGAGAAATTGCGGTCCCGTGCACCATATGGAGACCGTTCGCCACGTTCACCACAACAGGATCTCGCACCAGGTTCGAACTCTCATCCCGTTCTCCCTGCGCGGCGATCAGTCATGCTTGTTAGCGCGCATGTTCCACTACGTTTTCCTCGCGCAACGAACGTCCACGTCGCGTTCTTAGCGGATCCCCATAAATAACGGTCAATTCCATCGCGTGCATCGGGTCTCGAGAGAACGGACAAAAAATGCAAAGTGACCACGCGCTAATGAGACTTTATGACCGAGAGCGTAATGACCACACGCAAGAAACTGCGGCCAGCGAAGCCCGCTGGGATACAGATGCTACGTGTAGTCCTTCCTATCAGTGAAAGCAGACATACCGTATTTCCCCCAATAACTCCTTTGGAGAGATATAGTTTATAATTTTCGTCTCAGTATTTCGCAATATTTTAAATTTCAAAACTTTAAAAATTTTATTGTTCAGGTTTAGGACTATGTTGCTCCTGGATATTTTTATTTTATCGCTACCCATTCACACATGACGTTAGTTTTGTTGTCCAAGTGCCCCGGATTACTACGGAAAATTTGGGAGGGGCAGATAATCAAGGGTTTTTTAGGCTTGGGATCAAAGAGCACTACCAAGCAGGCGCGAAACATAAAATCAAAATATCGGGGTTCGATAGGGTTAAAGAGCCATGGTTCTAGTTTACAGACCAATGTTTCTCTTGGCATGGACATGTCGGCTTATGAAGCATAAAGCCCTTGTGCCTCTTCCCTGGGGCACAGATCGGCAGGATAGAAAGGAGAGTTCGGACAAGGCCGAGATAGCCCCAAAAAGATCAAATCTTGATATCACTTGCATCTGAATGGCAAAAATAACGTTAAATTATCATGTTCTTGCCACATGGTTTGGTTAAAAGGTGCCTGGGTTTCAAGTATATCCGCTCGGTTTAGGCCGGCCAGTCGGTCGCCTGGTAGCAAGCTAAGGTAAGGTGAAAGGAGCGAACGGATGCGTTCCTTCGCTTGCAGGATCCAATGATTTAATTTCATACTAAGCCTCTATCAAGCCGCGGAGTCGGATAGTGCGCGGTTTGCGCAAACGCGCATGGCAACACTAAGCTGTCACAGTGCGGAAATTCGAGCGGCTTCCGCTTTTGAACGCCCAACGAGCCCATTTAAGCCATCCGAGGGATTTAAATGTGCACGGATTCCCGGGGATTTCCAGCGTGCACTTCACAACAAGTCGCTGTTGCGAGTGGCCGCCGTCTGGCGGCGCTCAGCGGGCGACACACTCGGACGCGGATTACGTCGCTCAGGGCGCTCGGACAAACAAATCTCTTCCGAGCGATGCGTTCCGGTGGATTTCGGCCGAAATTTAGCGTAAATCCAGGCATTTGCGTCGCTGCGGACTCCCAGGGACAGGTGCCGATGACCGCCAAAGAAGCAATTGCGGCGGCTAATTAATTACCGAATGGCGACGGTGGGCGAAAGCGTTCCGACAACAAACGTCCGATTCACTCGCCACCGGAGGCCTCATTAATTCAAACGCCTGGCGCCGCGGAAGAGAAATATTGCGTAAGACGAGCGTCCGCCCGCTTAAAAGGTGTCGGTGACGCATAAGGAAACATCGGGCAAAGACTATTTGGGAGGTTACTGAGCACCTTTTAGCAGACTATTTCAGGAGAAAATGACTTTCATCTCCTTCGAGGAATTAGGATGAATAATGGGGAAAACACAGTTGTCGACAGCCCTGGGCAACCGGACCCTGTGCCGAGCCGGGCCTCGGTTTCAAATATAGAGCCGGGCCGTGGGCCGGGCCTGATGGGCATAGGCCCGGCCCGGAGGACCGTTATAAAGCCTGGCCCCTCTTGGAAAACTCGGTGTTTCCGGCAAAATTCTCAAGCATATTTTACGTCAAATTTGCCTAATTTGATTTTGGTCATTCATCCATTGTACACTTTTCACGTTTTGACAGTATCATAACGAACCGTTGACTTCATATGTGCAAAAAGTCGAACCAAGGAAGAGGGCTTACCACTTTTTCAGGTATCAGCTTGCTGGGCCGGCCCGGGCCTAGCCCAGGCCCGGCTTGAAAAAGGTCCCGACGGGCTAAGGGCCGGGCCTCTGCTGGAATGCCCGTTGCCCCGGATAGTTGTCGAATATATGTTCTTATGTGTACGCAAAAATGAGTAGGGGTCCATAGAGTCGACCTCTGTCTAAGCCTATCCCAGGCAGTACACGCAAGCCATGGGCATGCCTCATGACTAGAACAGTTGCAGCAGCGTCGCATGGACGGGTTTTTAAAACGCACGGGTTTTGACGAGGGGTGATCAATTTTGCACGAAGCTCGCTCCAATTTTTAGACGATTCGATCCAGTAGCTCAGTTTCCCAATCCCCGTCTGCCTCTATGAACGGTATCTGGCCCGGTTTTCACTAAAAGTTCTCAGCGGTTTTCCGTATGCTGCTTCGTTTTTTCTTTCTTTTTCCTCACAAAACCCATAAAAACGTGTCGTTATACCAGACAGAACCTTGAGGTTTCCGTGGTCAATCATGGGTCAACGCAAAGTTCAGTTCAGGATGAAGGAGGAGGCGCAAGGACATTCGTAATTGAGCAGCACCGAGAGTTTCCACAGCGCATCGCTCCGACAAAACAGAGTCACCGCATTTTACGCCTCGAGGCATATGGTCCAAACAATGCACTCGCCGCGGTGGGGACACGTGCAGCAATTAGCACCGGCACTTTTTCGGGACCAATACGAGGGCGCTGAGAACGATACAATGCATGAAGTGCGAGAATGCCATTTGAACTGTGAAATGCTTATGAATCAGGCAAAAAAATTCGTCGAATTTTTGTGGTTTTTTTGGTTAGGGCTCACTATAGGACTATATACTGTGTGCTGCCTCCTATACTTTGAGCTTGCCAGCTCTATACTTTTAGCCCACCCCCCTCTTCCTTATAATGCGCCCTAGCCGATTTGCTAAATACTAGGCGTAAATTTCGACCGCCTGCCCTTTGGATCACAGGGAAAACGTTGGCCCGAGGCTATATGATTAGGTAGTTCACCGTATTATTCTCGAGTCCGACTATAAGCCTAAAATGTCGGCTTGCTGGCGCAAGGACCCAATTCTTTGCTGATCATGGGTATCGCGAATCAAGCAAAAACACAATCATGAACGAATGCGAGTCGTTCTCATTTCTGGTCGCTAGTGTCCAAATATTGTCGATTTTTGCTATTCGAAACCCTATTTCCGATGCCGCCCCTGACGCACATGAAAAATATGACCCCGGGGCTAAAATTGTGGAATTCGGGGTACTATTTCTCGAGTACAAAGATAGCTCTAAAAGGTCAGTTTGTCGCCATAATACGTATCGCTTGCTGACCATGCGGTATCACGAATCAAGCAAAAAAGTCGACGTCACCGGCTTATGCGGCTCGGAACGCCCGAATCCTGTCCATTCGTACTAGTTTGTTTAGCCTTCGAGCATACACAGCCGGGCCTCGAAAAGCTCACGCAAACCGCTCAGCACATTATGGCCATAAAGCAACAGTGCGGCTCACGGCTCGGCGGCGATTGATAGCGTCATAAAAGCCGCCAGAAGTGGCGGGGAAAAAGGTGCGGCCCGGCGGCGCGGCGAAAAGGACAAGTGAACGCCGCCTGGAGCGCCGGAGAAGCGCCACTTGAACGCGCGGCCCGATCGCTTTCGTAATGCATGCGCAAACATAAATAAGGCGCGTGTTCGGCGTGCGCAATCGGGGGTTGTTCGTCGCGCGGGGAACGTGAAAGCGGCGGCGATGGCGGTGGGGAACAATGGGACGCATTCGGGGAAGGGTTAGGAAGGTAGAAAGCGGAAGCCTCCGGGCAGGTTAGGCCGAAGGTTGCGAACCTTGTTGATGTGTCATTTTAAGACGCCACAAAGAGCACGGTAAAAAGCGACACAGAAGGGGCAACTAAGACAAGGCACTCTGGCTTAGGGACACATATTTGACCCTTCTTGGCCCTTCTAGCTCTAGGGACATGTCGTGATTAGTGCAAAACGACAAACCGTGCCCAAGGCACGGTACAGGGGCACCATCGCAAAGGGAAAGAACACGGAGCGAGAACCAGCGTTTCTGGCGGCTCCAAAGAAGCTTAAAACGAGATAGAAGTTATGAAACTCTTGGTTAAAGCTGCCTAAACTGGACAAAAATCAGGCGTTCTGGATTGCTTATGGTCAGATGCAGGGCCATTTGTCCCAAGTAGTACCAAATTGCATGTTTTGGACGCGTCCATCGCATCGCGTTACCCGTGGTACCCCACGTCCACCACATGTCCAAGTGGTGATCCAGGACGCACTTTGGTAGACCAACGTTTGCAGATGACCGCGCGGAGCGTCACCCACCAAAATCACCGAAAACTTGCCGCGTTTTCGCCCACAATGTAGTGTCTTCGGGGAGAACCGCAACAATTCGGGTTGACGCGGTAGATTTTTCGTTATTTTCTTGCACGAAATTCGAGGCGAATACGGGTAAACATTCGGGTAATATTGCTATATGTAGACGCGAGCAACTAGTTCGAAAGCATTGATCATCGCAGAGGAATACTTCCCGAAACTCCATGCTAAAAAAGAGCTAAATGGACGCTCGATAAGCGCTCATTACGCGCATTACGTGACAGCTGCGGCTATAAATCGCCTGGAAGAGAAGAGCTCCGATAAGGAAGGGAGTGCTCGCGGCTCACCGCGCTTTTCCCCCACAGCCGCAATTCATCAAGCCGCCGGGCGCTGACCGCTGATGGACGACGGATCGTCGTCGCGGCCGCCGACCTTGTCCCAAGTCGCGTTGATTGAGCAAATTTCCCCAAAGACGCAAGCCGCCACCGAGACGCTCCCATCGACGACGACGCTTCCAAATTGGTGTCCGATAAGGGAAAAGCGGTCCGCGGCCGTGGTGACAGTTTTAGTGACCGCATGGAGTAGTGAAGGACAGGGCTTGGACGCCAGAAAAGGAAACTTTAATAACCGGCTAACGTGGACAGAGGTCACATAATACGTGGCATTAAGGAAATTTGTTTACGGCACGACGACGGTCATGAAACCAAAGCCGGGGAGAGTGAACGCCTTCTTGAACTTCCTTGTTGAAGCCGGTGATCTTCAGCATTTGCCGAGATTTTCGAAACAAACAAGCCCGTTTCAAAGGACCAGGTACCTATTTTAGGGCAAGAACTGTGAGCGAACGCACGAGATTATTTTGACTTCAAGTGCCCCGATTTGCCTATATCGTACTACAAACTAAGCATCGTGCCTTTTCTGGTTCATCGCTAATACATACCAGCCGAATTTTTCTTTTCAGTCCTTTTCAAGAAATGCCGCGTCATTCCCACAAAAAAAACGGATGGGGACGGGCTCGATGCACAACGGTCATTTCCATGCCGAGCCGTTTTCCGTACCGTGATAAACGGCACGCGGCCTCACGGGATGGCACGGTGTGAGGACTACTAAAGATGTTTTGGTAGACACACCGTATTTTTTCGATTAGAGCCCAACCTTGAATAGAACCCCACCTCGAATAGAGCCCCTTGTCCCACCCCTTGCGAAAAATACAGCCCCACCCTTAAATAGAGCCCCACTTCGAAATGAGCCGCACCACCACTATGTGATCCGAAGAGGTGAGACGTAGCTTTCACGGGAAGCTACCTTCCAAACAATGAATACTATCCCTATGAGTTATAGCGCTCGTACACTACATCAAGCTGGTACTATCTCTGAAGACCTTTTTATCGTTTTTTTTTACGACAATGCCTTAATTTCGGTCAATTTTTTGTTATTGCCAGGTCATTTTCCCCAATGTTTTCCCTTGCGGCTGGAATCCGAAAATTGGAGCCCCAGCCTTAAATAGAACCCAGTAGTGTTGTCCAGGATTTCGTAGCGGTTTTCGGGCCTCCTTAACCGTGGCGTCCGGGACTTAGAAAATTTTCGGCGATTCCGTCGATGCAGCTGTCGTCCGCGGCGGCGNACTGTCATAACCATGCATGGCCGACATGCATAGGCATCTATGCAAAGGGCATACGTCATGCGAGGACTGCGTATGTAGTTCCATCCGAAGCACGATGTGTTGGGTACCACGTAAATCGTACGTGAACAGGCATAATGCCCATGCATGCGGATCGGAGTGACGGATTAACAGACTGGTGTACCGGCATGTGCGCGTCCCCATAAACGACAAGCCACTGGAGCGCAGACCGGGCGACCGGTCTTGTAACTTACTTGGACACAAGGCGGCGTCTTGTAGGAACATATATGTTTAGGAGCACGGAATCGTGCAGTTCATTAACCTCTACCACCGGACGAAGGACATCAAGGCGAGTCAGCTAAAGTGGGGCGACGAGATCGAGTACATCCTCGTGAAGTTCGACCACGCCAACAAGAAGGTACGGCCCTTACTACCTGACACTTTAGTCGACAAAAGATCTTATCCTCTTTGTTTCACACTTATTCGTGGAACGAAAAGTGTCCCCTAGGTCCGCGTAGCGCTGCGAGCGACCGAACTGCTTACGCTGCTACAAGCACACGAGAAGGTGAATGAGATGGTGGGCAAGGAGAACCGCACGCGTTGGAGTCCCGAGTTTGCCGAGTACATGCTCGAGGGCACGCCTGGAGTGCCCTACGGAAGTGAGTGTTCTTCGAGTTATCGAATGATCATTTTAAATTAACGTAAAACCTAAATATAGGGAATGTCGGTAAAAAATTCAAATTAAATTTTTAAATTAAAAAAAACGCATTTTTAATATAAAATTATTATAAAAAATAAACTGTCGGTAAACTTTATAGATAAATTGAAAAATTAAATTCTTTAAAAAAATTATTTTATGATTTAGCTGAAAATTAGCAAGAGCTCTATATTTTTAATTCATCAAAGATCTGAAAATAAGTCAATTTTGCAACATTGTTATGTTTGTGTATGGCCAAACTTGTCTTACTCTAAGGGTTCCGCACCCATTTAGGCCTCTTGTCGTGCTTCAACGTCGTCGAGCACAACATGCGCATGCGGCGGACAGTCGTTAACCGCCTGCTAGAAAATGACGAGTCACTTCTTTCGACCAACTTTCCCTCACTTGGCACTCCCGACTTCACTTATCCTGCCGCAGAACCTACCCACGAGGAAGAAGACGGAATTCCGAGGTCCATATTCTACCCTAACGAGGCGATACATTCCGGGCATCCCAGGCAGGAGCTGTGGTCTTTCCGAAAATCATATGGGCTCTTTTAGGTTCAAGAATCTATTGGTAAACACGCATCAGCGTCGCGGCGACCGAGCTGACATTCATGTTCCCGTGTTCAAGGACGTCAACACACCGTCTCTATTTTTGGTAGGCAGCAGAGATCGGGGGCCGTATCGTCCCTACCCATAACCGTACCCGTTGCGGCTACGGTACGGGTCTGCTTCGTCAGTACGGATTTACCGTACGGCTGTGTTTTCAGCTCTTTTAAGGACTTGTAGCCGTAACCGTAAACGCTACACGGGCCGAAAGATACGTAACGGCTACGATACGTTAGGGGCCACTACGGGCACGGGTCGGGGTCGGTCAATACTGCTTTACGGTACGGGTGGTCGGCCCTCACAGCTAGTGAGCGCCGGAGGCGCAGGCAACGAAGACGTAAGGGTTTCTGTATTGCCTAACTTGGACTTGAAGTTCAGTCATTTTTAGGCTGAAGCACTTCGTTTTGTTTCGAAATAGACAAAGCGAATTGTAAAATTGCGCCACCCCCCCCCCCACTCCTGCTTCAGCCCTTTTGTTTTGACCGCGGTAAGATTCCAAATCCCGAAACTTGCGTAAACTTCCCCTTAGGGTTTTCACCTTTCAGCGGAGCTTTAGAGCTATACTATGAATCCCCAATAAGGCCAAAATGACAAACTTTTTTTGTGTTTAGTAGAATGGAAAAGAAAGCACCAAGGAACCTCAAAACGAACCCTATTTGAGTAATATCTGCTCGGACATGGTGTTGCTCCGGCGTCCATCGAACGCATTAACACAACCATCAAGTATGCTCCAGAAGATGGCAACCGAATTGGGTGACAACCAGCCATTCCGTGGTCCTCCTACCGGCGCGGTCCTAGACCTATCAAGTCTGAAAACGCTAGCCCTTGCACAACGTCTGGATAACTTTCAGGAGGCACTAGACGATGAGGAGACACGTACGAACGTTCGCCCAGACCACATCCTTCTCGACCACATGGGCTTCGGCATGGGCCTGTGCTGCCTGCAGGTCACCTTCCAGGCCACGAACATGGACGAGGCTCGCTGGCTTTACGACCAGCTCACGCCGTTGACGCCGATTTTCCTCGCGCTGAGCGCGGCTACGCCGATGTACCGCGGGTACTTGTCGGACCTCGACTGTCGATGGGACGTGGCCGCAGAGGTGAGTGCCTCTAGGTGAATAGTCCTACCCTCGGCGGGATCCCCACCTCCTTTAAACCGTCGGCACAGAAATCCGTAAAATTGAACTCGTTCTTCGAGTTAATCCACCTCGTCCACCAAAAGACAGCTCACGCTCCGTAATTCAGTAATGAACGGGATAAAGCTTTCGAACTCGGCACACTACACGCTTGTGCATGCGATATGGCTTAGTGTGCATGACAGCAGGCATGCATGCTCCTGCATGATCTTCTGTTCGTACGCATGCCATTAGACTTGCATGTTTCTGCATGCTGTTCCGCTTAGTGCGCATGACTGCACGCATGCATGATTCTGCATGCCGTGCAGCCTAGTGCGCACAGCAGACATGCATGCTCCTGAACGCTCTACCGTTTCATACGCATGACTGAAACCATGCATGCTCTGCATGCGGTACCGTTATGACGCATGAGTTATCGCATGCGTGTCTCGCATGCATCTCCCTATATACGTTTATTGCCGTTTGATAAGTATAACGGTAGGTCTGTTCGGGCTAAGCCATCCCGGGGAGCTGCTGGTTGAAACATTCAGCATTGCCAACTTCACGAATCTACTTAAAACATCGCCCATGCGAACTTTTCAGTCCTCCGACGACCGCACACCGGCGGAGAGAGGCCTCGAGCCGCTGCCTGAAGGTCAGTGCAGGATTCAGAGCAGTCGCTTCGGGAACACGTACTGCTACATTCATCCGTCTTCTTCTGCGTACAATGACGTCCGCTGCGAATACGACAAGAGGGTGTATCAAAAGTTGCTTGACGGCGGTGTGGATGAGCACCTGAGTCGACACATTGCGCATCTCTTCATCAGAGACCCACTGCAGGTATTCCTCAGCTTAGTGCTGTCAGGAGAGGCTAGGCACGTGGCACATGCGACAACGAATGGGGACCCTCTCTTGGGTAGTCGAGAGCAACTGATGGAGAGCCAGTGGAGGCACTGAGTCTCGCCGAGAGCTAGCTTGAGTCGAGAGCAGACGAGAGCCATGAGACACTATCAATGAGCGGGCCACCCCAGCGTGCCGTACTCCGTGCCGTACTGACCCCAGTGTGCCGTAGTGAGCCAAAAATCATGTGCCGCTGACACTAACTACAGCACGGAACGGCACGGTACGGCATGAACAAGGCGTTCCGACGCGCTGTACCATACGCCATGCCGTACTGACCCCCTCCATGTACTCTCGTGTCGTAGTGAGCTCACTGCGTGCCCGCCGTACCGTACAGCCGTACCGTTGTGGGCACAAATGCCGCAGCCGTATACGGCACAGTCGGCACGGTACGGCATGAAGCAAGGCGTATCATT
The DNA here is from genome assembly GCA_020875895.1 of Aphelenchus avenae. Classification (NCBI taxonomy): domain Eukaryota; kingdom Metazoa; phylum Nematoda; class Chromadorea; order Rhabditida; family Aphelenchidae; genus Aphelenchus; species Aphelenchus avenae. The sequence continues at coordinate 345,074 of JNEY01000015.1, forward strand.
GTACTTTACCGTACTCCCTGCCGTACCGACCCCCCTCATGAGCTTTTATGCTTAGTCCTAGGTTATGGTTCATTGACTTGGTCTGTTTAGGTCTACAGAGACCGACTCGAGCAGGACGACGCGAAGGACACGGAGCACTTCGAAACGATCCAATCGTCGGTCTGGATGTGCATGCGATTCAAGCCGCCACCGCCGGACAGCGGCATCGGATGGCGCGTTGAGTTCCGACCGACTGAAGTCCAGCTGACGGATTTCGAGAACGCGGCCTTCTGCTGCTTTTTGGTGCTGATAACCAGGTATGCTTATCTGAGCATTTCTACTATGGACCTGTAGGGGGACAGAAGAGAACCCCAGATCTTTTTGGTACGGGTCTGAAGCTTTTTGGTACTGTGGCCCTTTAGCCAAATGATAGTAATTAACTGAGAGATCAGTTCCGACTCGTTGGAAGCTGCATATCGAAAGCGTCAAAGTGTCCCACATCGTTACTTACACTCATATGATTTCCGTTAGGTTTTGGGTGGTTTCCATACAGAGATGATGCGGACACGTCCCCGTGATGTACTGCTCTATGCCTCCGTGCCGAGCTGACCGTTCCATGCAGTGAACACGGCAAATCGGCACGGCACGAACACGACAGGGCGCGCTATCTCTATTTCAATAGTAGCCCCAAAAAAGTCGTTCGCCCCAGTATCCTTGATTTTGTTCCGGCGCGCAGGTGGGACCGGTTAGGTGAAGCTCCTCTGCATGTAAGTCAGACTCCATCCACATTCTGACAAAAACAGAACTGGACTATGCTAAGGCAAAATTACATTATAACGCCAATCACATGCTTTGTAGGATTCTTCTATCCTATCGAATCTCACTTCTAATGCCGTTGTCGCAAGTTCACGAGAACATGTCCCGTGCGCAGCGAAGAGACGCCGTCCTACGCGAAAAGTTTCACTTTCGTTCTCATCTGGAGAATGGCCACGGCACCGCTGAAATGACGATGGACGAGCTAATCAACGGTGAGTCTCCAGTACGGTGGGAGAAGAAGAGACTGTCAATCAAATTTAGGCAAGAAAGACGAGTTCCCGGGCCTGGTACCGCTGGTCCTGGAGTTCCTCGACGAAAGTGACGTGGATTTCGAGACTCGCGAGACGGTGACGAAGTACATGCGGCTAATTGAGGTGCGAAGCTTCCCAGTCAGAAGTCCATTCAATTGATTTTCCGGCGCACTAAATAGTTCGCCAGTTCGCATAAGGGTTTTAGATTTTTTAAAAAACTCGGTCGTTTTCCATTGTGCCCGTAAAGAAAATGGAAAAGCCTCGGTTATTCGAGGCTTTTCCAATTTTCACATATTTTATTTGTGAAAGGGTCGCTTCTTTTCAACGAACAATTAATGACCCCTTCAAATCCCCCTACCCCTGCCCAGAAAACCCCCTCCCCCAGAAAATCCCCCACCTGAAAATCCCCCCGATAACCGGATAAATCTTGCTCCAGAACCAAAGATGAAGCTTTGTCCCCTTACCCCGTTTTGTTCTTCGGAGAGCTAACATGTGTTGCAAGTGCTGTGACCTCTACGGTATGACGGTGCTACTTAGATGCGTGCTTCCGGCGCGATTCCGACCGACGCTCGCTGGATGCGGGACTTCGTCGACGCCCATCCCGACTACCAGCACGATTCACGAGTTCCGGACACGACCCTCTACGACTTGATGAAACATGTAAGCATCTTGGTTCTCTGGGAAATCCCCGAAAAAAGAGGCTTCTAGATCGACGATGTCTCTCGAGGAAAGGTGCACGACTCGAAACTCCTGGGAGAATTCCGTGGAACGCGTGCAAAGTGTGTCCCGCATGCGGTTCTGCATGCGGAGGAGGAAATGACGATTAGTGCAGCGCGACGAAAGCACCACGAGATGGAGAGGCAAATGAGGCGCTGCCGGAACTAGCTCATGAATTTGTGAACTTTGTCCCGATAAATAAATAACTTGGAGAACAAATTGCATTCCTATTGGAACAGAAAAGACACTTCAGAGTGCCCACTGCTTACAATGTACAAACATTTTTGCCTCCGATCGCATAGGGCCTGGCGATGCACGCAACGCTGGCGACGGCGTCAAACTAATTTGTGTCAAAAATAATTTTACATCGGCTGGACATGTTGTCGAGCGTAAATTTTTTCTCGAAATTTCAAACTTTTAAATTTTCTACTTCTTCAACGCGCCCTTATGTATTGGTGCGCGGGTGCTGGGAGCTTGGACTGCAAGAAATGCAGTACTCGCTATTTATTAACCTTGTTAGTCTTCCTTTAAGCGCAACCATCACTGATATCTGGGTGCCTCTTCCGTCGTTTCCGGTGTTGTAGCCAGGAGTCGTTTCACGCTGTATGCTCCGTGCAGCACGTTGTACGGCACGCATAGCCTGGTCAATTCCTAACTGTTCGTTGCTAGGAAGTGAAACAACGATCCAGATCTATGCGATGACGTCATGCGTCAGCGGCTTGCGCGCCGCGCTGAACGCAAAACTGTGCTCTTTGCGGTCGTCTATTCCGGTTTCATCGTCGCGTTCTTTAGTCAAGCTTGGCTCCCACATCACGTCTTCATCAATTTCGGGTAACATAAGCAATGACCGAAGGTGTTCGCCGGTGACATCCGCCCTCGCCGTCTCGAAAAGACACGTCCGTCGTACAGCCCAAAATGACATCAGTTTGGTTCGGAACAGAGGGAAAGAACAACGCCCGATCGGCGCGGATCATCTGCCGGCCGCATAACCGCAAGTGCAATGGCCGCGTACGGGTGTACCGCGTATTTTTTGCTGTTAATTATCTTCTCCACGACGCTTTATCCGCACTGCACTGCGCTGAATTGTTACAAAGGTGAGTATATTACATTCCAGCCACGTGCTTCGAAGAGCAGCGACACAAATTGACTGAGCATGACCGCCTACTAGCCCATGAAATAACCTATGCCATAGCCTTAAAAGCGTACCAAGCGTACGTTGGTACGGCATGGCACAGTTTCAGTGTTCGCTAGTCGTTATCCAAAAGCGGGGTGGACCGTTTTGACCGGCTGGGGCGATACCTGCGACTGGGGCATACGCCGACGCAGTCGAGTCTCATTCGTAGGTCAGGATGGTTGGTAGGTAGTCCTTAAATTATTCGGGATAAAAGCGAAGGTATACATACCATTCATATAAGGTAGCGGCGAATATAACCAGCCTTAGAGACGGCAAGGCATACGCTTCCGCCAGCTTAAAACTTTTAAGGAGCCTTAAACGACTAAGCGTAGGCTTATACGGCCATAGGCCATCCTGACCTGGAACAAACGGGGTTGCATGCGTGGACAGTGCCCACAGGTTAAAATGTCATCTTTTTTTGCTTGCGACGGCCGACGAGTTTCTTCTGACTTCATGGTAATGACGATTTCTTCGGCCAGCTTCATGACTTTTGTCATGGAGAATATGTCCAAATACCGTATTT
>JNEY01000015.1:353696-407402 GCA_020875895.1 Aphelenchus avenae
GGGGGGGGGGGTTTGAGACCCCTGGCTGAGTGGCCAGCCAGTTCGGTGCAAATCCTTCTGGACTTACCGTCAGAAACACGAGCACGACCGACAAGCGTATTCCTCTCTTCTCATAGAGCGGAACGAACGTTGCAGCGGCTCTCTCGAAGAGAATGCTCAGGTGTGTGAGGACGAAGCCGAACATGGCGCCGATCCCCGGCAACTTGAACACGTGACACTGCCAGGACATCCATATTTGTGCGCATGGATCCGTGGTAATAAGCAATCGAACCTGCGAGAAATCGTTGTATATGCAGTACAGATCGACAGCCGTACCGTATTACGGGCCGTACCCGTATAATACGGGTACGGGTACGGTACGGTACGGGTGGTCAATGTCGATCTCTAATATGCAGGTCCTTGAGACTTACTTGAGTGATCAGGGACGGCATTGCGTACATCAAGGCATGCGCAGCGTAGAAAACGCAAGCGTTAACGAGGAGAATCTAAAGCTTCAACAGGAGCTCAAGCATCTCGTGGCCTTGAAAAAGCATCTTTGGTTTGTCTTTCTCGCAGTGAAATGATATTTAGATTTTACAACGATTCATTTTTCAAGTACTTTCTCGGGCAGTTGTTTTTCTTTCTTTTTTTTTGCTTTCGCATATTTAATTTTCTTCTATTTGTAGAACCAAACATGTTCCCAGTGTTATTGTTTTCTCTCCCTCTTACCTTCTAGGTATATTTTTGTGCTTTTTCCGGGTATAAAGCCGTTTAGCTGAAACCCAACTGGCAAAATATAGACCTTAAATTATTTCTCTAAGATAATTTCTTGCGCCTTTCATGACTGGTCCTACTACGAAACCGTAAGACACGGTTGTCTCTCCGACCATTTCTTCATATATTTTCCCTGGACCTACCTTTAAGTTGTTGTGCATTGGGACGGACTTTTGCCGCTTTCTCGTTCTGCTCACGACATTCAGAATGACGCCAGCGAGGACGCAGAAGCTAATCAAGACTTCCGCGGTCTGGCAGGCACGAAGCGGACCGAACGAAGCGTATTCGAAGGCGGCCGCGCAGAGACTGTCATTCGAAGACATTGTTGGATCAAAAATGCCAAAAGTGGAGAGTGAAAAGTGAAGCCGAGAGCTAAAGCTTTTCGCTTGTCGGCGTCTAAGAGCTGGCAGTTAGGCACATTTCTAAAAGCTTCTTTTTCTCGGACGCCGAGTCGGAGACGGCAATTTGCGACTATCTAATTATCGGCCATGTGCTCGCGTAGGAAGTGATCTTGTGCAACTTCAGTGATGGCAATAGGTCAACCGAATTACCTTGAATGCGACGGGCGCACTCTGTGTTCACTTGAACTATATTTTCCGTGCTAACTCAGAGTTCGAAAAAATGACGTCATGTGAGAACGTTGCCGGAGAACACCGCTGAAATTTTTGGTTGAAACATGACCATATGTTTTGGCAAAAAAAACATCATATTTGCGCATAGTCACGTCAGGAATTACGGTGCATATTTCGTGACGTGACCGTGACATTCATCTTTCATTGTCTCGCGGCATCATGACCCGTGACGACTCAGCTTAGATCGAAGGTCTGACTTGACGACATCGCCACAGACTCGTCGTACCAGGGAGTCGGCGACTATCGCAGGCTTCAGGCATCTATTGCGGAAAGTCACCGACCTTTTGCGCTTTAACCGAGCCAATAATTTTGCGCCTACTTAATTATCGGCTATGTGCATATGCTGCTAAGGAGAATTGCACGTCTTAATGACAAGTGGAGGGACATGCCGACATCCAAATCTGTCTGCTTACGTTTTGCTGGGTATCCACCGTATTCGCTCTAATGCTCCTCTGCAGAGTCCTGCGAAGCTTTATGGGACACCTAGATCAAAATTGATAGCGTACTTCGATGTTTGCACTGATGTTCCAGTTTCTTACGAGGAGTCGGCTTTGTATGAGGATTAAAGGAAATAATTATGAACAGCCTAATTTCGAAAAATATTCAAAGCAATCCTCTCCCCTCAGAAGGTACTGATAGGTTAAACGGCAGAAGTTTGCGTACGTCTCGTTTCCAAACTCGAAAAGACAGTGTATACTGGCAGGCACATGGCATAAGAAGTACATCTCTCTACTCGTAGGTCAAGAAGGAGCCTGCGAGTTCAAATCGCAGGATTCTTCGAGTATTTCGCCCACAACTGATCGATGGTTCCGCCGGCGGCTTTCGTCCAGAACCCGTTGTCGTAAATGTGCCCGCGAAGCGCCGCGTCCAACTGCACGACGAAGCCCTTCTTGACGTTCTTCTCCACCCATGCCAGAAAGCGGGCGGTCACTCGATAGCCGTCTTTGTAGCTCTGCGTCGGCGAGTAGTCGGGCAGGTTCCAGCCGGCCCCGGCGTTGTCGACGCCAAGCGTATAGCGAGCGTAGTCGGCGATGCCCTCGGCCAGCCACCAGGGACCGAAGCCGTCGTAGTCCTGGACCACGTGCATCGCCTAAACGTTCGGCTTCAGTTTGCGTAGGAAGAAACATGAGGTCTTTCGTAGGAAGAACACGTGGCTCACATAAATGATGCTGTCATCCCTTCCATAATGTGGGCCGTGCCGTGATAGGCCAGAAATGCCGTTTCGTTTACGCTAAACGACACGGAATCTAACACGGCGTGTTCCAGCGCCGTGCCGTAGTCCAGTTAAAGGGCAAAGCGCGGAGCATCCCTTCTATGATTCACTTCCACGCAGTGGCGTACCTAGGATTCAGCCAAGGGGGGCGCGCATGGTAAGGGGGGAACCCTTACCTATTTTTTCGGCGACGGCCTTCGGCCGGCCCCGAAAAAATGCCTTGGTCCCCCCTTTGGTAGTTTCCGAAGTCTCCCTTTTTTGCCTCACAGCGGTTTTTAATACTGATTTTGGCGTGTTTATACCCAACATGGCCCGCCGTAGGCGCCGCCAAATAGTGTTTTTGTACTTTTTTGAAATAAAATTCATCGAAAATTCAAGGTCTCAATGGTTTTTCAGTCCCGAATATCACGTATTTAGCCTAAATATGCCCGCCCCAGGCGCCGCCAACGAGAATTTTAGGCTTTCTTCGTAAAGTTGCCTTGAAAATTTATTTTGCCTTGGTCCCCCCTTACCTCGCTGGGCCTTCGGCCCGGCTCCAGGGGCGGCGGGGGGGGGGCGGCCCCCGCGCGCCCCCCTAAATACGCCACTGCTTCCACGCTAATTGCCCGCCTGTCTTTCTGGTCGGAGATCGGCTTTCACTCGGCTCTGACTTGCCCACTAGTTCTGTCGCCATGCGGCTATTACTCTGGATATAAGTCAGAGGCATCGCTTTCGTTCCCGCCGGGCATGCCTTGGCAGCCTTCTGGACAGTGCCCTTACCTCATGCGTCACGACATCGATATCCTTTGGATGCTTCTTAAAATACGCTGGATTGAAGCGAATCACCGACCACAGAGTCTCCGCGACACCGTCGTACCGTGGGTCGATCACGAAGAAAACGTTCTTCGTAGCGTTCCCATTGTAAATCCGGGCCTCTTCGGGATATACGGTGAAGAAGGTCTTCACGAACAAGGCCTTCACAAGCGCGCTGAATTCTTTGTGTTCGTTGACGACGGTGAGAGAGTAGCCGTTCTGGTCATGCTTCTCGACCTTGTGGTATAGACCGGGAATCTAAACGCAGCTGTGACGGAGAGAATCCCCGCGATGTGCCTGCTTAACTCCGAATCGTCGGTCGGGCCTTAGTCACCATTCGATGATCTATGGACTACCAAAATTGGAAACTGGTACGGATGGAAGTATCGCACCGAGTACGGCACGGTGCCATAGATGCCGTACTTCATGCGGTGTCTTGCCGTGCTTAGTGCAAACGGCACGGCATTTTTGGCACACTGTGGTACGGCAGTATGGTACGGAAGGGGTCCGTGACGGCACAGAGTACGGTACGAGGAGTGTCCGTATCAGCTCTACCAGGATCCCGAAGCACCTCTGCTGCATAGGCGTTCCCGACAAGCGCCGGGCCGGGCGGGTCTTGCTTTCGAAAAAGCCAGCCGGGTCCGCGTCCGGGCCGGGTGTTGCTAAGACGCGGCCCGGTGAAAGACCCGGCAAGATCGTATTTTCTTGCCAAACAAGCACAAGTTTTGCGCCGGTGGCGCTCGAGGGAATCCACTTTAGGTTAATAGACCTTAAAGCCATCCTTTAAAACCACTAATAGGGCAAAAGCCGACCTCCGGAACGACTAACACGGGGGTACCAATGGTATTTTTTGGTCCTGCCTTACAAGGGTAAGACCCGGAGACTCGGCCCGCCCGCCCGGTCCTGGTCCTACCGTGCCGAGTCCGGGTCGAAAAAAAGACCCGGTGGACAGCGATGATCCCGCTTACCCGCGACATCTGTCCGTAGGCCTCCCATAGTTCGTCCAGGGTCTTGCCGAACTCGGTCGTCCACGTAGCGTCCGTGAAGGTGTGCTCGCGGAGGTCTTCGTTTAGTTTCGCCACTATGCCCGTCTTCTTCGTCTTCTCCAGCCATAGCAGGAACCTGGCGGTGACGCCGTACCCTTGGTCGTAGCGCTGGTTGCGATTGTAATCGGGTAGCCACCATCCGGACGCCTCGTTGTTGACGCCGAATTTGTAGCGGACGTAGTCGGCGATTCCTTCGGTGAGCCAAACGGGACCGAATCCCTGGTAGTCCTGGACGATGTGCATTACCTGAACTTATATGTGTGGGCCGAAGTACGATTCGACAAAACGCGCATCATCAGCGCAACGAGGCAGTGAGCTGTCGGCTTTTACGACATGTTTTCGCCGCTTTGAAACGGCGTCCCCGGAAACCCGGGCGGTATGGGTCACTTAAGAAGGGAAAAATTCTGCCGCAACGTGGAACGGAAACGGCAAGCTTCCGCGTAACGTCCCGTCTAGATTCATGGCGCTCTTGTGGCTTCTGCTTTCACAAATTTTTCACAGGTAAAGCATTTGCGATTTCGACTAATTTACCTCCAAATCTTATGTTTATTCGCATGCCATAAATGCGCCTAAGCAGTATAATATTTGTATTTGTTTCAGCCAAAATTTAAAATAATCTAAATTTAGCCCACACGGCCAATTTTTACTCTCCTATGTGTGCTTAAGGCTTCCAATAAGCAAGGTTCACGTTAAATTGGGTGCCATCACGTCACAGCTCTCGTCACGGGTGTGTCCCGACTCGAGATCGGCGCTGGTGGGATGAAGCCGTGCCGTGGTGGACCCAAGAATGCCGAGCCGTGTACACGAACACGGCATAAAACACGGCTTGGGTTGGCACGGCTCGGCAAGACACGGCGTGTTTTTGGCACCCGTGCCGTACCCGTACTCGTGGTGGACCCTCCCTTGCCGTGTTGCCGTGCCGTATAATGCGGGTACGGATTTGGCCCGTACCTTGACGCGGGCGCCGAACTCTAGTCCCGACTATCTCTGACTCAACACACACCTCGTGCGTCACTACATCGATGTCCTCCGGATTCTTCTCGAAGTAGTCAGGGTCGAAGTGCACTGTGTCGTCCCAGGTAGCCGCTACTCCCTTGTACGTAGGGTCGACGATGAAGGTGACGTTCTTGTGGGCATTCGGATTGTACGCTTTGGCCTCATTGGGGTAGACGATGAAGAACATGTCAATAAGCCGACTAAGCGTCTTAGGGCTGAAGCCAGGCTGGTTGTTGGTAACGGTCAGCAGGTAAGTCCCGTCGGTGTAGACCACAGTGTCCCCGTTCGATTGCAATATGTCGATGTTAGGGCGAAGGCCGGCGACTAGCGTACGCATCGACAAAAGTAGGAAGAACGTCAGTTGACGCATAGCTTCCTAAAGCTCCTTGGAATGCCAACGTGCATGTGGCTAACCGAACTTGCAATTTCAACACTGTTAAGCAGACGGAATTATTCTTGATTTCCTTATATAACACTTTCATTTCACTCAGTTCACCCGAGAAAACAAGCTTTCCATTCAATTCACCGCTTGACGGTAACCCTATGTTTTCGGTCACCGTCATTCGAGTTGTAAATATAAGTTCGCCGGTATTTCAGGTATGGGCCAAAATACCATGAACCAAAAAAAAACCCGGTTCCGAGAAAAACAAACTGTTACGCGATAAAAACTAAGAAAATGAAACGTCCTCAACCTACTTCTGCATAGAGGAGTTCAGCGTAGCGTTAACAAAAGGAAACTTCGAACAATAACTGCACTGATAAGGTCGGCCTGTTGCAAGGGCGCTTTCAGTTAAGGACGTGTTGACCGAGAACAATGCCTTCTCCAACGAGCGATCGCCGAGCTATTGTCAACTTCGGATCTTGTTGGTTTTAAAGGGAGACTGCAAAATTTTGGACTGAAACGGTAACAGGGGTCTCAAAACCCCCCGGAATTCCGGGGGTACCCCCGGATTTTGACCGTTTGCCCCCGGATTTTACCTATGAAAATCCGGGGGTTAAATTCAGCTTTTTTGCCTCTGACTTAAATTGTCACGGACTTGTTGTAAGTTATAGGTGTTAACTTTGCTTCCCCCTTACCTATATAACCTTGCTTCCCCCTTACCTATAATTTTGCGGCGGCCTTCGGCCGCCGCAATCATAAGGGTATCCCTTTGATGCAATTCCAGAACGTGGAGTGCGCCGATATGCACAACATTTTCGGCGCGCACCGCGAGTTGTTGAAAAACGCACGTACTGTGGCTAAATACAGCGCCTAGTTGTTAATCGGCATTGTTATGAAGCGTCAACAAAGCTTAAAGCGTTTAGGAATCCGCAAGATAGATACCCCCGGATTTACCCCGGAATTTCACGTGCCGGGCCCGGAATCGCTGTTTTGGAGTTGAGAGCCCTGAACGGTAATGGGGGAACCCTTTGGATCGGAACTTGTTCGATCTGATTTTTTCTCGCTCAACAAGGTTTCTTTTGCACGCAGAAGGCATGCTTAGGTCATTTGAAGCGTTTCTGGTAGTTATTCTAAAGGGTATTGCCGATTAGATGTTCCCGCACCCACATAATTCTCAACTTTGATGATATTCTCGCCGAGCGTTTGCTCCGACCTTGACACACACAGCGCGAAGTAACTACGCCCGAGGTACAAGCTACACGACGACGCCGATCACAAACTACACACATTTGTCACGCGCTCCAACCGCTCGGCGTCGTGAACTTGTTTGGAATACTAATTGCGACATTGACCGAACTTATTCAGTGCCCTTTCCTTGGTACCTTTTCTCATCTTCGCGCATTGAGTAGTTTGAAACGAGGCTTAAACTGTGGTCTAAAACCCGTCGCAATTTCGCCTTGCTAGCCTATGGAGACACGTGTTCGATGCGAAGTGTGCAAGGCACAAACCGACATTTTCTGCTATGGAGCACCGGCCTGTCGTGCTTGCGCAGCCTTCTTCAGGTACATTTTTGGGCATCGTCGGTTTGGCTCATAAAGCAATTTCTTTGCAGAAGATCCATCAAAGAACAACGTGGTTACAAGTGCCGACGGTCGGATAATTGCGACATATCAGGAGGTTTGTAATTCTCGAGTCGCTGTGAGCCAGAGAGCTAGCCTGATTCAGGCGTAGTAGCTAGGCGGGTAACGGGGCAGCGCGGCACCCAGCAGGCTTCGGAAATGATCGGATGAGGTTCCTTGCGAACAGTATTGCAGTTCCCTCGAGGAGTTCCATGCGAATGTTGCCTAGGTACTTACGTGGCTTGGCACAAAGACACTCGTGAATAGGTTCCCCTCAGTGCAACACTACCGTGTACTATTCCGTTTCGTTTTGCAGAAAGGAAAACGGATGGGGAGTGGGCAGGAACAGACTAGGATACGGCGTGATCTTCGTTTTGCCATTTCTGTTTCTCTTTCTTCTTGCCGTCTATGTGCAACGAATCATAAAATGACGGAATTCTGTAGAAAAAAGTGCGGAATGTCACGGATGGGTGCGAACGGAACGGAAGACGCACGGAGTCGGACTTGCTTTGGGAAAATTGCGTGGAACGCTTCAGTGCTTCACAACCACTTAATGAGCGCACCTATACGCATTTAGTCTGCCGGTCGTCGGCAGTCTTTCAAATGATTTAACCACTTTAGACTAGAGATCGACATTGACCACCCGTACCGTACCCGTACCGTACTGGACCCTCCCCGTACCGTACCCGTGCCGTACTGGACCCCTCCCGTACCGTACCCGTACCCGTATTTTACTACTAGTACGGCCCGTACCGTACATGAAATTGGTAGCCGTACCGTATGCCGTACCGTACTGGAACCCCCCGTACCGTACCCGTACCCGTATTACTACGGGTACGGGTACGGGTACGGCCCGTAATACGGTACGGCTGTCGATCTCTACTTTAGACGGTATGCGGAACTACTGCCGTGCGTGTCGCTTGCGTCGGTGCCACGAGATCGGCATGACGCCGACCGATCCGCGCGACAGGTCCTCGTCTTCCCTGTCACCGGAAGGGATGCAAGCGGCAACGACGGTATCGTATTCATCATCGCTCTCTCCTGAAGCCGCCTCGACAACACTGTTGTCTGCCCCAAGCTCTGCGCAAGGGCCGATGTCGCCGCCGCAAATGTGCGCAGCGACGTACCCTCTGCTCTACAGGGCCCTACAGGACTTTCGAGCGATCTACATCGGTCAGAAGTCGCTGTATGCGGTGATGAACCCCACTACCGGGGCGATGCTTGACGCACTCACGGACAATGTTAAGGTGCGTAAGTCTCAGCGGCGGTCTATGCCGTCAAGGGGAATTTTTGCGGGTCGGAATCGTGTCGACTTATAGGCTGACTGAACTGCGTGATTGTTCCGAGTCAGCTCTTGTCCTCAATCGTTTCCCAGAAACGTAGATAGCCTTGTTCCCGAGCATGAAGTCGTCTCCGGTTGCGGTATACTGAGCACGCTGTGAACCCCGGCTAGTGGGCGTAACCATTCCCGGTCGCAACTCCTCCTACGTTCACTTGCCGGTTCTTATTGGCCTAAGGCGACGCTAAAATCGTCCTTTAGTACAAGCCCATCAAGAAGTCCGAGTACAACTTCATGGAGAACCGTACGCTGCCGCTCATCCAAGCGGTCTACGCCGAACGCTTCAAGGAGCTCGGACTGACGGACGATAAGACGAAGGTGAACTTTTTGCATAACGTGAGAAGTAGACTTCGGCAGCCATACCGTTGTACGGGCCGTTCCCGTTCCATAAAACCCTATTATTAGGTACCGCATACGGTACGGATGGGGTCGCCAAGTACGTACCGTACTGTACGGTAGGGTACGGGGGATCAGTACGGTACGGGGAGGTGGTTCAGTACGGTACGGCTTCGATTTTCTCGCATTTTTTTTAATACGGACCGTACTACGGCCGTACCGTACCGTATTACGGCCTACTCCGTAGCGTACTGTACAGTACGAAGTACGGTACGGGGGGCAGTACGGTACGGAGTACGGTACGCCTGCCGATCCTTACTTTATGGTTCTTACCATAATACGGCCTTTACGGGCCGTAAAAGCCCGTAATAACGGTATAAATTATGGCTTTCTTTTACGGCCCGGCGGGTCAGTACGGTACGGCGTCCAGTACGGGAGGGGGGGGGGGGGTCAGTACGGTACGGGTGGCGTCATGCCGAACTCTACTGAGAAGCAGAGGATATTGTGTGAAACACTGGGTAAACTCTCTGATTCAGAACGATCTCGTGAAACCGTCCGCATTTTTGCGGATCGCCTTGCTGCACCAGAAATTCCTCACTTCACAAGTGTTCCCGACGCCCGAGGACCAACGGCTGGCGACTCACTACGGCTACTACATCGACCGCGACAACCTGCAGGACTTGTGGTCCGAGCTACCGAACGCCGCCGCGTGCGCAGAGTATGTAGTCATATGTGCTTAGATCCACCAGTTCAAATTTCTAGAATGACACGACCGACTACGAGCAAAGGCCGAGTGTACTCGGCGAAGTTCCGCAAGCTCAGGGTCAGCTACGTCGACGCGGCCCTTCTTGCGATCTTCATTCTCTGTAACGAAAGTATGCGTTTTTTATTTTTTCTATTAATTTTTAAGCTTCCTCCAGAGTTCGAAATGGGCCGGCCCGTCTTTAATCTAGGCCAGCTCTCTGAATCGCTGGAAACTTGTTGTTTTAGCCGAAAACCGCGACTGTATGACTCCCGCAATGGAGCGCATACGAGACGGGATCCTTTCCGAGTACCACAAATACTGCGTGGCCCGGCACGGGACCGAAGCTGGACCGGTCCGCATGGCAAGAATCATCGCATTACTTCAGGACGAAGCCGTAATTTTCAGCTCTGTTCTAACGACTGCCACATTTATATATTTCAGACGTTCCATCTCAATTACGTGGACCTTTGCTCAATGGCGCGACTGTTCGTCGACGAGCCGGAGCACTGGCCGAAGCTGCCAGCGCCGACGGATTGAGATTTAAAACGCACAAAATAGTTTGCTCTTGCTGCATAATGCCATAAAATGTGGGTAGAATCTGCAAGATTGATGAAGAACACCGTACGTTTTGGCAAAGACAGATTTTGTAAAGTGATAATTTAGTGAAAATTTGTTCTCGCTGCGCCTAGCGGCGAACAATTCCTACATATTTGAACATCATGTACTTTCTGGGCGCTGTTTACAGGGGCGCTGAAATGAAATGGGGCGCGTAAATCTTGCGAATAACCGGGATCTGGATCGGAAATCGGTGTTTTTGAAGGATCGGTTTTAAAATTTTGGAATCGGTCGGAATCGGTACGCGGCCCGAGGGGTCCCCAACCCTAGTCGCAATTACTTCTGCTGTACGATCGTTACGAACAAAGAATCGCATTAAATTTCGTGCGTGTAATGGAGTTCCGTGACGCGTCGCGGTCAGCTCTGTTCGGGCAGTCTATTATGCTCGCGCATGGGCAGGGTCATTCACGAACGAGGAGAAGAATGCGGTATTAACGAACCGTTTCTTAATGGACTCTTTCCCTGAAACACTCGCGGATATGCGGAGGATTTCGCCGCTGTTCGTTGAGTAGCCGCTTACCCAGCGCATCCTACTTTGCGGGACACTGTCTCGGAATGTTCGACGCTATCAGCAGCATTTCCTCTTAGTTGTTGGCTCTCTAGGTCTGGAACGTTTAGCCGAACGTTTCCTCAAATACCGGGCCCTCCCCGGGATAAGAGTTCGGAATGGGCCCACCTTTGGTAAACCCGGTCTTACTCGAAACTTGGTCAAGCCAGGCCCGACCCAAGGCCCAATTGTATATTTGTCTGAAAAGCATTAGTTTGGGTTTTTAACCAAAAAGAGCCTACTTACTAATGCTTACTCACTGATGAAAATCCAGTATGAAGACTTCGGTGCCTGGCTTAGGCCCGCCCGATGCGGACCGACCCGGGCCCGACTCGGGCTCAAAATTCGGGCCCAGACCGGCCCATTCTGTACTCTGCTCGGGACAAATGAGTAGGACTTGACGGACGGCTAGAATTTCGGCCGATGTGGACCACTGGGGGTGGCTTACTGACGACCCCGTCGCTCTAGCCCGGGCGGGCGACCTTTGTTTGTCTGCTAAATGTGTGGAACAAAAAAAAACGTTCCAGCTTGAATATTGCAGCCGTCATGAGGACCTGCACATGCATCTTCGTTCTCCTAGCCGAACTAGCAGCTCTTGCGTTGACGTCAAGTCACGAAGCCTCAACGTCAGATGAGATTCAGAAGCTCATTCACGATATGGAAGATGCGGTAAGTACGTTCGCAGCCTAGATAATATGCACTTATTCTTCCGCTTCCTCCGTCGAAGAACTTACTGGATTCCGTCGGACCGAACGCACATACCTCGGAACTAACGCAGCTTTGAAATAGACTTCGCAAACCCCCCATCGCGTACCGTACTCCGTGTCGTACTGACCGTTCCGTACCGTACTCCGTGCCGTACTGGCTGTCCCCATACCGTTTTCCTTGCAGTACTCTACGGCCCGAAAAACGGCACGGTTGCAAAACGGGCCGTATTCCGTGCCGTTCTCTACTAAAACGGCACGGAACGGCCTCAGTTTTCGAGCCCTGCCTTATTCCGTTCCGAACCAGTACGGCACGGAGTACGGCTCCGTACTGGAACCCCATCGGTGCCGTATTCCGTGCCGTGGAATACGGAAAACGGCACGGATCGGAACACGGCATGGTACGATTGCCCGAAGTCTACTTTGAAACAAAAAAGTATGAGCATGTGGTTCGCAGAAGATGGTGTACTTTTTTGCGAAATTCTCCACGAGAACATATTCTACCGCGAAAACAGTAACAGAGTAATTGCGTTAACGTCACTAGACGTCCTCAGGGCCTTTGACCTTGGACCTTTGATGAACTAGAAAAATCATTCACCTCGTTTAACATTCCGTTTTCTAAATTAGACGCGAGACATACGCCACCCTGCGCAAATATGGTTGGCTACGATTCCTAACATACACGTTCTTAGCAAACGAACTACGAGCGACGTCGACTTTCGCCGTCAGCGATTATCGCCGTCAATCCGCCCGCACAGACGGCTTCACCTCCTACACCTCCGAAGCAAACGCCGCTGGCAGCCGCCATTGCAAGGCGACGTCGACCTGGCGCTAGTGCATTGAAGCCAGGGACCAAACCGAGCCCAAAGGCTGCACAGTTGACGAGGGCTCAGCGAGTGGCTCGGGCTCGTCTGATCGCGACTCGACAAAGGAATGAACGAGAAAGCCTTCGCAGAAGACGATTGCAGCAGCGCCGCACAGCAAAAGACATACTCGATTTCGACAAGCGTCGAATGGAACTGCTGAGAGCTAGCAATTTCTTTGGATAAAGTGTCAAATAAAGGTGTCTAGCGCGCGTAACTTATGGTACTACTTGAATGTGGGGAGATCAGGTCACTGGCGAGGGGGGGGGGGTCACTACTAGGCGCATTATGAGGGGGTGGGGTCAAGAGGTTTGATCCCCTCCCCTCATAATCATCCGAGCAACTAAGTTTTTTAAGCGTTACTTCGTTTTCTATATTGTAGAAACCGTTCCCCCACACGCAATCGAGTGACACAATACACCACCGTTATCATCTAGTACTCACAGATCTCGACTTGATATGCAAGAGTAAGGGAGAGTTCGCCTATTCTTACGCTAGCAGAACTACCTGACTCTTTCAGTGCTTAATCCCTCCATAGCGGTACGACAGTGTACGTAGAAGGTACTCGGTTCGGGCAGTGCTATTCCGAATCATGTCCGTCCTTGTCGCGTGTCAGCGCTCCTTTGCTTTCAAATGCCTCAGGCCTACGGAAGGGAACAGTTTACTCGTTTAGCTATGATAATAGTGGTAGATAAAGATATGTAAATGCTCGTGGAATGAAAGATCACTAAAATAAGTTAGCAACTGAGCGGTGGTCGGATACGGCGCGTGCTTAGTGATGCCCGTGGTGATGATGGTGGTGGTGCTCGTGGCCTTCGTAGTAGAAGCAGTACCAGATCGCGTGGACTAGAAAAGTCGCAGTCTTAGTCCCTATGAAATTCGAGTCCGTTTTAGGGTGATGGGATAACCTATAGGCGCATGCTATCCTATGCTAGCCACTTGGCGTGAAAAATGGAGTCTGTTTATTTTCTAAATAAAATCATTTTCAACAGACGGTTTATCTTCCAACTAACATAATTAAATGCTCCGGTTTTTAACGTGAAATGAGAACGACTTACGATCCCCGGCACGACGCCCAGCAGGCAGCAGAGCAGGTTGATGCAGAGATGAATGGTGCAGCCGCCTTGGAGGATGACCGCGAGAGGCTAAAAGACAATGTCTATACTTGTATCGATTCCATTCGTGCTTCCTTTCGAACGCTGAGGCAGCTAAGGTAAAGTCCTGACCTGACTAAAAAGGTCCTAAGAAGGTCACGGGAATCTGGGTAGTAGCCAACATGTCTCTACGGGGAATAAATGTCTCGGAGATGGAGAATCCACGCACACGCAATGTATTGGTTTCCCACCTTACGGAACTTGCTAGTACCGTCGCTGCTTTCTTCTCTAGAAGATCCAGAAGTTTTTCCTACAAGAGCCTTAAGTTCCACCTTATTTAGGGCCAACCCTGCACAACGGGCCTTCAAATCGAGGCCCGGCCGGGCCCGCCGGCCTAATAATTAGACCCGGGGCCCGGAGGCGGGCCCGGGCCGGACCTAAAAGGCCCGGCAAGCCTTAACTTTTTAGGCTATGATGAAAAATCCGCTTGGTTCCCCCTTTGGCACTTTTCTAAGGTCAAAGTGCTACCCCATACAGTGTCTTTGATGCGTAACATTCGAGTATTTTCGCCTAAAATAGCGCGCCGCAGGCGCCGTCACTGCGATTCTTGAGCTATTTCGACTAAAATATATCGAAAATTCGACTAAAATGTGTCAGTTTAAGGGACCCTAGCCGGGCCTAACCGGGCCCGGCCTGGGGCCCGGCTAGGGTATGAAATATTAAGGCCCTGGCCTGGCCCGGGGCCCGGGCCCGGCGGGCCTAGGGCCCGTTTGTGCAGGGTTGTTTAGGGCCAAACCTGAACGTATTGGCACGTATATGTGCCGTTTGCGATCATAAGTTCGAAGACACATGAAAAACGACATAGATGCGCATGAAAAAAAAACGACATAGTTGCGGGACAGCTGCCTGGACTTCGGCAGCTGTCCCGCATCGGATTCCGTTCCGTCCACTTATTTATGAACGTAATACGGAACGGCGAGCGGTAAATCGAGGCCGTACGCAGTTCCGTACGAGTACGGAACGGCGTACGGCACGGCTCGAAAAAAGGCGATGTTCCGTGCTAGTGGAGAACGGCACGGAAAACGACCGTTTTTTCGCCGTTCCGTTTTCCGTGCCGTACTCTGCGGAACGGAGTTCGGTACGTAGGGAAATGTTAGTACGGAATGCGATACGGAGGGGGTTGCTCTAGTCTCAAAAAACTTGGCACATTGACCTACCGGAATGAGAATGGCGAGGACCAGAAGGCAACAATTGCCGAGACCCATTCTTACTCGCAATCGATGCTAACCGCCGCCGAGAAGGAATTCGACAATGGGACCGACGGACGCGTCTCGGGATCAATGCTCGAATTGTGGAAAGCAAACAAATACGTCGGCCGTCGTCGCCGCCGCTATCAGCAGCCAGCGTCCGCCTCGGCTTCTCGTCTTGTGCGGAAAGTCGACGTGGTCCCTCGCTGTAGTCTCTCATGTGATGATTGTGCATCCGAGCACGATGAGCGTGCGGCGAGGGGTGCTCGTCCTCTTGCAAGACGCGCCATGATTCATTCGAGAAACTTTTTTTTATTCAGCGAAGAGAAAGCACAAGCTGGTGGTAGTCGGTGTTCCGTATTATATATTATGGTCCAGTCGAGTTTGTGGCGGTTTTTCGAATTCTAGATATGCTATAGCTACGACTCGTTGCAGGCCGCTCGCGACGAGGCGTAGCCCAGGGCTGCGGGATTAAATTCTCAAGACCGAGACCGAGACCGAGACCTGACCCTCCGAGAGTCTCGGTCTCGGTCGAGACCGAGACCGAGAGTAAGAATTATTTACGGTCATTTGGAAGCTCCGTAGGTTCACTACTAAACGGACAAATTCCAGTAGTTTCGGCAAGTACTGCAGGGCTTCCAGATCAAATTTCCCGAAAGGGGTCTTCGAACCCGCCAAGGGGGACGCAGGGCTTGGACTCCCCCCCTTGGTAGTTTTTCACAGAGTTAATTTTTTCAGTGCATTTTTGAGCGCTAAAACTAATATTTTCTACAATTCCAGCCGTGTTCAGCCCGCACCAACACCAACGGTTTTCTTTGGCTTCACCTTAAACTTTCTATTGAAAGTTTAACCCATCGGCCATATTTATGACTTTTGTGCCCGCTCTGGGCGAAGTCCGAGGGCGCCACAAGACCTCTGAAAGGGGGCATGTGCCCCCCCCCCCCCCCAGGGCAGGCGATCTGGAAGCCGTGAAGTATTGCGCAAAAGCAACATGAGAAGCTAGATAAGCACGTCTTAATAGGGTTTGAGTGGGAATTTGTTAGTGATTGCGTCAAAATTGGCGAATTTTTGGCAAAAACAATGAAATATTTTTAACTGAAAAAAGCTCAATGCGGGCTGATTTTCTCATGACCGAGACCGAGACCGAGACCAGACCCCCCCCCCCCCGAGAGTCTCGGTTTTCGAGACCGAGACCGAGACCCGCAGCCCTGGCGTAGCCTAAGATCTTTCAGACTATCGAGAACGAAAGTGGACAAAAGTCGAGGCTGGGAAGCGGCATCTGGTAAAACATAGGTGTCTCTACCCGTAGGTACCCATAATGTTACGCAGGTAACCATAATGTTCTTGTGTCTTAGTATCAAGGCTTGACTCAGAGGGTACGCTCAAGGCTCTTCCATAGAGCTTTGGCCTAAGTGCATCAAAATCGTAAACAAACACGTTCCCATAGTCCTGCAGAATGTGGATGCAAACAGGTAAGTTAAAGCCTTGAAAGAACCAGACCCGTGTGACACCCAGCCGACGCTCGCTGAGGCCAGCATATCCAATTTGGGTCGCCAGGGAAGCAAATATTTTGAGGTCAATGTACTTCAGGATGGCCAACCACGTCCTGGAGCTTTTGTGAACAAAGAACGCCCCTGAGGTAACAGGCAATCTCTCTGAAGAAACAGCTAGGTTTCAGATTTCATAGAGTTAGACGGCCGTACCGTACTACGGGCCGTACCGTATTCCGTACCGTATTCTACGGTACGGAGTACGGTACGGGGGTCATGCTCAGTAGTACGGAGTACGGTACGGCATGAGTTTCTAGCTAAAAATGCTCTAGTACGGGCCGTAGTACAGCTTTAATACGGGCCGTACCGTATTCCGTACCGTATTCTACGGTACGGAGTACGGTACGGAGGGGGTCAGTACGGTACGGAGTACGGTACGGGCGGGGGGTGTCGCGTCTAACTCTAAGATTTCACTGACATGTGTTGGAAATTGTAGCGATGTCAGAGGCCAGTGAGCGAAGAATGAGATACGATAACGTCCTTCCGTCTATCAAGATATATAAACGTATGAACATAATGTAAAACAATTCGACATTCTACTCATCGTTGTCGTGCGGAAAGACCACTCCGAGCTGCCGCCGGATTTCGTCCATGATCTCGGCGATCTGAATCGATTCCTGAAGCGACATCTGGTCGCTTTCGAGCTGGCCTAAAAGGATGTTTTTCTTTAACTCTCAATTATTTCGGCTGTTGTAGCTAAAACTGACTCTCAGAAACCTCATGACCTCTCCGTGGAAGGAGTATTTGAAGAAACGGATTAGTGCTGTCCGATAAGGGAGCAAATTAAAAAGGTCGTTCGAGAAGGATGAGAAAACCATGGGACTCGAAGCGCTCCTAGCGACTAGAGATCGACAGCCGTACCGTATTACGGGCCGTACCCGTATAATACGGGTACGGGTACGGTACGGGGGGGGGGGTCCCGTACTGCGGGCCGTATTGGAACCCGTATTATTGGTAAGGGGGGACCCTTTGAAGACAAAAATCTAAGGGAAGTTTGAAATTTTTTTTAAGGAAAAAGGCAGAATTCGCAAATTTTTTGACGGAAACAGGACTATTTTTGATTCCGAATACGATCTATGTGCTACCTGTTGCCCATAAGAATGTCGCTTTTATTCGTTTTTTGTTGATTAATAGCGAAATTGGGGCGAATTTTCGACATCAGTACGGGTTTGAATACGGGCCGTATTACGAGTACGGTACGGGGGGTGTCCGGTACGGTACGGGGGGGGGTGTCCAGTACGGTATGGGTACGGTACGGGTGGTCAATGTCGATCTCTACTAGCGACAGTTGAGCATGCAACACGTTCACCTCCATGCATGCATCTTTCCAGAAACTGCTATTCGTTTGCCGCAACCTTTGCTAATTTCACTTTTGTTTGGACCCCGTCGTTCCAACGTGAAAACCGACCGGGATGGGAAAGTTCGCCAGAAAGGCGCAGTCCCCGTCAGATGATCCCAAACACGTGTTCGCAAAAAAGTGCATTGCGTCGGAGGCAAGTGCGACTCTCTTTTGGTAAGGGGTCTTTAAATGACAGTTGCCTACCTTCTCGAATGCACTGGTAGACGTGATCAGCCTCGTAGCAAAGCCCGGCGGAGTTCGGGAAGTGGTAGTGGGTCGAGTCGTGGTTGCCCGCCAGCGGCGACTTCTCCACGGATTCGCTCGGAATGCCGCGATCGCTGGTCTGGACGATCATCTCGGTCGGGCTCCAGAAGTGCTTCGGCACCTGAGAAATCGCATATTGTGGTGAAGCGTTGTAAGAGGACTGGGAAAGCGTCTGATGTTCCCGTGTCATATGAGGGGTTACAGGAAGCGACCCCTTCAATAATGGATTTACGGTACCGCGCTTGCTAGGGCTGGCTCCTAGTTCAGTGAACCAAATTTTTTACCACTGAGCTGAACTAAACTGGAGCCCAAGTTCAGTTTAGTTCCGTTCACTAACGTTCAATGAACTTGGCAGTTCAGCAAAACAATAGCATGAAAGGCTTGCTCACAGTGTAATCATGCCGTATTGTTTCTAACAGCACCTCCTCAGACGACCTCATTTCTGTGTTAGCCTCCCCCGTATAGCAGGGCTGCGGGTCTCGGTCTCGGTCTCGAAAACCGAGACTCTCGGGGGGTCTGGTCTCGGTCCCGGTCTCGGTCTCGGTCATGGGAAAATCAGCCCGCATTGAGCTTTTTTCGGTTAAAATATTTCATTGTTTTTGCCAAAAATTCGACAAATTTTGACGCAATCACTAACAGATTCCACTCAAACCCTATTATGACGTGCTCAACTAGCTTCTCAAGTTGCTTTTGCGCAATACTTGCGGAAATTCTACTGGAATTCTTCGGTTTAGTAGTGAACCTACGGAGCTTCCAAATGACCGTGATAAATTCTAAAGCCCTGGCCACAATGCCGACCCCGAGTCCCAGTCCGAGTCCGAGTCCGAGTCCAAGTCCGAGTCCGGGACTCGATGTGGCCACAATGAATGTCCTCGAGGTCGACCTCGAGTCCCAGGACTCGGACTCGGACTCGGACTCGAGGTGGCCACAATGCGCGGACATGTCCTCGGGGACGTCCTCGAGGACGGACTCATGGACTCGAGGTCGGTTTCAAACTTTTTTGAAAATTTCGTCAGGACTCGAGGTGCACTCGAGGTCTGTGGGGCTCATTCTTGACCGATTTCGACGCGGTTTTCGAGGTACATACCATTTTCAACGTTTTGGAACCTGTTTTTCATGGTTCTAGCGCATTTGGACTTCCCAGAAAAAAAGTTATGCACGTTCATCCGAGGTACACTTGTTTGGTCAGGACTCGAGGTGGACGCGAGGTTTGCGGAGCTCGTTCTGGACCGATTTTGATCGGGTAAAGCATGTGGACGAATTTAATTCTGATACGAGTAACGAGTGGACGATCATAACAGTCAAAAACAATTTTTCTTAAACCTTCTTTTGCTAAGCACCAGAATGCCTAGAAATGTGCCCTAATACAACCGGAAATTATTTGGTACCCCCCATCGTCGAAAATTCGATGCCGGCACAAAATGCGTGGCACTGGACTCTGAGGAGCATTACGATCTTGGTTTGTTTAATATTGTTTAAATACATATATAAGAATATAATGTAATATATAAATAATGTAATATACATATTAATCCTTTAAATACATCCTCCGGCTATGTTGCGAGCGAGTTGTAAGCGGTAAACTACAATGTCCTTCAAAATAGAGACCTCGAGTCCTGTCCCCCCATTGTGGGCACCTCGAGTCCTGGGACTCGAGGTCGTCCTCGAAATCGACCGCGAGTCCGACCTCGAGTCCTGTCCACGCATTGTGGCCACCTCAAGTCCGAGTCCGAGGAATCCTCGAGGTCGGACTCGGACTCGGTCTCGAGGTCCACAATGACGAAAATCCCAGGGCTCGGACTCGGACTCGGGGTCGGCATTGTGGCCAGGGCTTAACTCGCGGTCTCGGTCGAGACCGAGACTCTCGGGGGGGGGGGGGGGGCAGGTCTCGGTCCCGGTCTCGGTCTTCAAAATTTAATCCCGCATCCCTGCCGTATAGCAAGAGGTCTGTTTTGCGGAACATCATTGACGAGAACTCGATATTCATACCCGAATGTGTCCCACTTTTCCGCTGATGGTCGCTTGACATGGCGTTGTATGCAGGCCGGTGTAGAAGAGATTCGCAATACGATCTTCGGAGTATTTCAGGACGATGTTAGCCCAAACGTCGGCGCCTAAATGCGTCGTATGCATACGCATAGGGCTTAAGGGGCTCACCATTATCGTCCAATTCGCCGCTAGCGATGATCTTCTCGGGCATTTCACCACCAAAGACAAACTGCGCCATGCAGACGAGATAGCAGCCGGTGGCTAGAAGATAGCCACCGCCATCAGCGAGCTTCGTCCTTTGAACGCGCTAAAGCGGACTTCATTTGGGAGCAGATCGTGACGTCCCTACCTCGCTTGGCGTGCCGAAGTCGCCTTGAAAGACCTGCGCCCCGCCAATGTCGTTTAGGGTTTGCTCGCGGATTGTCTGCCAGAGCGGAAAGAAGCGGCTCCAGTACGCCTAGAAGATGTAGGTGCTTAATACAGCTAGCTTATGCCGCTCAAAATATGGTGGATCGGGGGAAATTGAAGCGAGTTCGATGATAATCGTAAGAATATGTTAACCAAAGGGTTCCTTCTAGTACGGAACACGACACAATCCCGAGACTATGTACATATGTAGCCGACAGTGCCGTGCGGTGCCAACAGCTGCAGATCGCGACACGACGCAGCAAAATGCCGTTTTACGTTTTGTGCCTGCCGTGCACCTTATGCAGGCACGGCACGTCGCAAGTTTTTGGCGCACGGCACCGCGCGCTGCACGGTGGGAGAGGATAGGAACGGCATAGCACGGGGCGGAGGTCACCAGCGCACGGTCCACGTCATTTGACATGCTTGTGCCACTTACACCAGTTCAAAGGTATGTTTTATGCGTTCAGAACGGACGTGACTGAAAGCTCACCTCCATCAAGAATAGCTGTTTCTCGCGTGCCTTCTCCACCATCTCTTCGACATCGTTTTGGTTGAGACTCATCGGCTTCTCGCAGAGAACGTGCTTGCCTGCCTCGAGTGCCATGAGCACCACTTCCTTGTGCTTGTGGTTCAGCACGCCGACGTAGACAATGTCTAAGCATAGCGGAATTGCTTCTTCACAAGTAGGGATCCTTAAAAAACGCCCGTCGGATAGGGGGAGCCGGCTCTTCTCCGATTGCCGAAGTGAAAATAATTCCGGTTAACGATTCGGATGCCAAAAAGTGACAGACATCCGATGCAAATAGTAGTCGTCCGACAACATCACAGACATGAATTCCAATTCTGAAATCCATCCCTAAAAGCGACCGATTTTCAGGGCATATTCCATTTCCCTGTGTGTGAGTGTTAGCTGAACGTGCGGTATCTACCCAGCACTTTTTTCGCGGGTATAAGGGCCAGGACCTAGGACTCCCAGGACAAGGGCCTGCCTAAGCTGAGCTCTTTCACATGGCCCGTAGGTCTGTTGCTATGGGAAGGAAAAATTCTTACCAATTTCCTCATTTAGCAGCAGGTCCGCGTAGCTTCCGTAGACCTTCACTCTGTCTTCCGGATCGAAGTGCCGGTCTCGGAAGTCCTCCGCGCGATACTTGCACTTTTCAGCAGCAACTGCGCGTACCTAAGACAAGAATGCTTTGAGAAGACAAGAATTCGTCTCCCGAGGAAATAGTCCTCAGTACTGGCTTAGCAACAGGTAATTTAGATTAAAATTCAGGAATAGAACAAAGTTCGACCTGCAGCCGAAAAAGCTATTTTCAGTCGTCCCAGTAAAGCCGTTAGACCCTGATATGCAAATCCACACGCTTTTCACTCCGTTCCGAAAATTTGCTAGCCGCAATTCCGGTTCTCCGAATGTGAATGCCTCGTCCTAAACCCCGCCACTGTGCGTCGCGGGCACATCCATAAGAGCTGACGTTACCTTATTGTTTTCGATGCAGAGTCTCATTGCGCGCACGAAGTCGCCGCTGATGTTGCCGCATCCCAGGATGCCCCATTGGAGTTCGAACACCATTCCGCCTCGGCTGCCTGAAACATTCGTCGCGTTGCCAGGATAGTGAATATATCCGCGCGAACATGCAATGCACTTGCTCTACCCATGGCAGCTTTAGCGATCCGAGGCCATTTTGACCCCATTTTGACCCATATTAGGGGTCCACCCCTGTCCCCGACCTCCACCCCACCCCCTTATCCTGGAATCCAAAATACGCCCCTGCATGGCAGAAACGAGACTCAACCGTAGAATTCAGGAAAACTCAATTGGTCCCATGTAAGCCCAAAGCGATGAACGCTGGACGAGTAGAGAGAAAGGTGTATGTTTTTGGGACTGTCCCAGTTCACCGTCAAGAGTTTAACAGAGGTCAGAGATGAATGGGTCCTGAGGGTTTGAGTGTTCGTTGCTGCCATTAACTACAAGTTGACCTTTGCAGAGAGACGTAGCGCCATGGAAAAGCATGGAGGGACAGTGTGGAACGGAAAAATGGCTTGGGTTCAGAACGGAATGAAATAATGACACGGGTTTCAGCACGGAACAGAAAACGGTGCAGTCCTTAAAACGAAGGTTATTGCATTGGACATTAGGGCACGCTAATTCTACCTCTCGAAGACAAACATCCTCTAGCTGACGCTGCCGATGCTGTTCGTAACTATCGAAAGTGCAACTTGTGTAGTGTTGCGAAAACGTCCTCTAGGGCGAGCGTACCATGATCCCAAACCAACGACCATGTTATTGCTAGTCGCTCCGTTCGCCAGCGGACGCCTACGTGACGATTCGCAAGTGCGTTCTTCACGTGCGGGACGGGCTAGACTACACTGCGTACGAAATTTGTGTGCGCCGGCGGACTTTCGAGGTCAGTGGTGCTCTCTTGCGCTCCTTATCACCTCGCATATCCGGTCCTTCTGAAGGAGACCTTGATCAGTGGGACCACTCGAGCGGGAAAGTGGGCCGCCCAGCGGGGATAGGCGGATGCGCTTAAAAGCAATTTGGGGCGTCAAAGAACACCGAGATTTCGACATGAGACCTCAGATGGTGTGGCGAAGCTGCGCCCCGATCTAACGGGAGTATTTATACGCCAGTGGGCGCATGCCGAGAGCACTCTCGGTTCATGTGACAACGGCGGCGAAGGTGGACCCTCGGATCGTCATCACTGACCCGCTAAGAGGCGTCTGTCTGCCATTCGAGCAAATATGATTCCTAGTCGGCCCTTTGCCAGCGGGCGCCTACTTGACGATTCGCGAATGCGTTCTTTGCGTGCGTGACGCGTTAAGCTATAGCATGATCCAGTCCACCCGAAGGAGCCCTTGGTCAGTGGGGCCACTCGAGCGGGAAAGTAGGCGGCCCAACGGGGATGGGCGGATGGGCTTGAAGCAATTTGGGTACCAAAGAACATCGAAATTTCGACAGCAGACCTCAAACGATTTAGCGAAGCTGCGCCGCGCTCAAATGGGAGTATTTTTTCATGTGATAACGGCGGCGGACGTGGACCCTCCGGCCGCCCCTGACCTTCTAAGAGGCGTATGTGCGCCCTTCAAGCCCATATAATTGCTAGTCGGGCCTTCCGCCAGCGGACCTACGTGACGATTTGCGAGTGCGTCCTATGCGTGCGGAACGCGCCGGACCGTAGCACGATCCAGTCGATCCGAAGGAGACCTTGATCAGCGGGACCACTCGAGGGGGAAAGTGGGCCGCTCATCGGGGATGGGTGGATGGGCTTGAAAGCAGTTTGGGGCATCAGACCTCAAACGATGTAGCGAAGCTGCGCCCCGCTCAAATGGGAGTATTTATACGCCACTGGGCGCACGCCGAGAGCACTCTCTATTCACATGATAACGGCGGCGGACGTGGACCCTCCGGCCGCCCCTGACCTTCTAAGAGGCGTCTGTCTGCCGCCCGACGTCCTGCAGAGACGGATGGAGGTCGCTGCCCGGCCGGGAGCTTGCAGAGAGGGCCGCTGTTTGTTTGCTTCGTGTGTATTTTTGGTCGTCGCACGACCCCGTTTTGCACTTTAAGCGGAGATGTTTTCACTCTCAAGAGTGTGCCCTGATGGAGTGCGTTAATCGGACGAGTAATTCAAATGGAAAGTACGACCTCCAAGGCACAAAATAGCCGTTTAGAGAACACTAGATTTGTGGTTGTGCCCAGTGGCTTTTTCGAGATCCAAAACTGTCGGTGACGTTAGGCTTAGCTTGTAGTTAAGCATTCAAAACTTGGTCTGCCTAAGTTGCCGCGCCTACGGATGGGCTTTGATCCGGGAACTATTGCTTACTAAAATCCACGCACGTTGAGGGTTACCCATTCTGTTTGCAGATGGGTTTAGGAATGCACAACGTTTTTCACGCATGTTCTGTTTTGACCTCCGAAAACCGGAGGTCTAGCAAAAAACGATTGAAACGTTCGGCTTACCCCAGTCTGCGCACCCCTCGAAAGTTCAGTCGACCATGAATAGAGGCGGAAAAGGGGGTTTTTGGCTTCGTGTATTATTGATGCGCGAATAGCGCCCATGCTGCAAAGCTCCACGCTCGTCATGTGTCCCTTTACTTTGCAGACCTTGAAGCACGCGTAGCGCAATCTCCTTTGTTCCACGCTAGACTTTTTAGTATGTCTTGGCCGCGAACAATGCTTGGCTCGCATAGCATTGATCGTGGTAGACTTCGGGGGCCGTGCCGTACGCCGTGCCGCGCTCCCGTGCCGCGTCGTGGAACACGGCACGGATTGCGGGCCGGCGCCATAAAATGCTGTTTTTTTTTGCCGTGACATGCCGTTCCGTGCCGTTCTTAGTGTAAACGGCACGGCATTTTTGGCTCAGCACGGCACGGAATACGGCACGGGATGCCCAGCAAGACACGGAGGCCGGCACGGGGGCCCCAAGTCGAAGTCTAGGTCGTGCTTTAGTCCGTCGCGTTCGAGCATCGGCGTTTGAAAGAGTCGATTTATTTGGACGCTTAACAATTCCGTCTTTTCAGAGATCACCACCGAAGATGGTCTACGGCAGCGACAAGCCTAACGGCGTCTCCAACGGGAATGGCACTACCCCTGCTCGCAAGCCGGTCACCGTTCAAACCCTCCGTCAAATGAAGGCCGACGGTCAGCGCATCGCAATGCTCACCGCGTATGACTCGAGCTTTGCCTCGCTGGAGGACGCTTGCGGCGTGGACGTAATCCTCGTCGGCGACTCACTCGGCAACGTCATCCAGGGCAAGAAGGATACGCTCTCGGTGACGCTCGACGACATCGTCTACCACACGAAGGCCGTGTCGATGGGTCTGACGAATACGCTCCTCGTCGCGGACCTGCCGTTTGTCAGCGTTCTGAGGTAGGAGATCGGGTATTCTTGGACGACGTACCGTACTACGGACAGCACCGTACTGCTTACCGTATTTTATAGTACGCACTGCGGTACGGAGGGACGTGTCCAGCACGGAGTACGGTACGGCAGTGCATTTATAGCTAAATATGCACTAGAACGGCAGCGCGGTATGTCCGTATTGTACGGTGTAGGTATGGTACGGGAGGTGTCAATACGATAAAGAGTTTGGTAGGGGGTGTCGCGTCTAAGCCTAAGTTCGGGGTAGGCTGTCCGGTTCTGGTTTCGGAACACTTCCAATCCAACGCCGATACCCGTACAGCTCTGATAGCAATAGCTGTACAAATATTTCCCTGAAATGTATTGCTGTCTTGCACAGTTCCCGAGAAACACCGTGCACGAGTGAAGCCTTCAGTACGATCGGCATACCCCTGCCCAATGAACTATTGTACGAAGAATGCGAAATTCGAGCCGTACCGGAAAGCGCAATAGAAAACCGAGCCGCAAATCGCCCTGTTACGGCACACATATCGTACATCGTATAGCCGTACTTCAGCGGGCAGTACCGCCTGTAGTTACATATGATTCGTAGCCTACAAGATACTCCTCTACAGAGTCCCTAAAGCGTTTCCACGGTTGGTTAGTACAGGCCTAAATGGGTCAGTGCAGCGTGTAAATTAAGCGTTTTATGCACTTTATGAATGTCTGGAATTAAGTCAGAAAATTGAGAAAATTCCAAAACCATAGAGGATATTTGCTTGCCCGGTAATATTTCACGTAGTAAAAATGGGTAGTGAAGTCGGCCTCTTTATTGGGGATGCGAAGAGTTGACTCGTGACTAGATGGCCTGGTATACCTTACGACGTCCTCAGTTCGTTCCGTCTTTTTTAGCGTCAAATCGGTCATTCAAGCCGGGGGTCGCCTTCTGTCCGAGGCCGGCGCCGCGATGGTCAAGCTCGAGGGCGGATCGCCGCTGTGCCTCGAGATGATTCGCGCACTCACCACTCGCTCGATCCCCGTCTGCGCCCACCTCGGCCTCACGCCGCAGTCCGTCCATTCGCTAGGCGGCTACCGAGTCCAAGGCAAAGACGTTGATGCGGCGGAGCGGATCCTGGAACAGGCCCAGGCGGTCGAAGCAGCAGGTGCATCGCTATTAGTCCTCGAGTGCGTGCCGGAATCGCTAGCGGAGAGGATCACGAAGTCGGTGGGGATTCCGACGATCGGCATCGGCGCTGGCTCGAAGTGCGACGGACAAGTCCTCGTGGTGAGTGACCAAACGTGGCTAGTATAAAGAAGGAACATCGGAAGGTGGGGATTCGGCTTTATTCGGTCTTCAGTCGACCCGTCTTTCATGTTCCCGTCTTGCAAAGATTGATGGTCAAACCAAACCAGTTTCCTTTAAAATTGGACTCCTGTAGAACAGAATTACCTAACATCCTAAACTACTTGTCTCCACTAGGGAGTATTTTATACGAGGCATGTCGTCGTTTATGCCTATTCGTCCCCATGCACTTTAGATCTACGACCTCCTCGGAATCACGCCCGGAAAGCGCCCGAAGTTTTGCAAGAACTTCCTTCAAGGTCGGGACTCGGTGGCAGATGCCATCAAGGCGTACGTGCAGGAAGTTCGCGACGGGACATTCCCTGCAAAAGAGCACACTTACCACTAATCCGTTGCGTGTGAACGTTGTATTTTACTGGGGATAAGTCTGTTATGTTGTTTCGCCTATTTAGAACGCATTAAATTCGGTTTTGCACCTTTGAGACCTTCGCCAAGAGTTCAGGATTTTCAGACTTTATTTTTTGGTCTTTATTTTTGTCGTCTGTTTTATTGTATTATTTTAATGTTAATATTTATTTGAGGTATTATTATATCCAACTAAAGCGGCTCCGAATAATAACCCCCACATACGCGTAAGTGTTTCGCATTTGTGCAGTATACTGTTTCACAAAAATTCAACTCCCATCCTCATTTTCACCGGCTCTCAAAATGATTTATACCTACGCTACCGTTTCCATCAGCTCGCAAAAAAAATTACATAGCCGAATCTCTACTTTTAACGTCGTGCCCCGCTGGTTTCAGCTTGCGTGTTATCGTGTGCTAGGACTAAGACTGCTAAAGCGCGTACGGAAAGAGCAGTAATTTTGCATTGACAATATCACCGAGCGACGTTTTTGTGCTCGATTTTTTTGCGGATTTGAATAATGCTCCAAATTTGACTGCGGCGGGCCAAAAAGTTCAGATTTCCTACAGCCAATAGCGAAATAAGTCCTACAAATCACGTGCTCGGCGCCTAAGGCGGCATGTTTTGTATAGCAAAAAGCCTGTTTTCAATAGAAACGTCCACAAAATCGCCGAAAAAGGCGTTGGTATCGCCTGCGGCGGGCTTAAGACGTCGTTTTCCTACGGGAAACTCTGGCGACAATGCTCTAAATTCTCCTGGGGCTGGGAAAAAGTTAAAATTTAGATTTTTTAGTAAAAATTTTCGGTGGTAGCGCCTGCGGCGAGCTAATCGTGTGTTTTCCTATGGGAAATCACTTTAAAAAAGCTGGTTTTTCGGCGCGCGCTTCGCGCGCGCCGAAAAATTTTTTTTAACATTTCGCCCCNATTCGCCCCCCGAGGCCGAATTTCACCTGAGCAGCCTGGTCTTAGCATCGTTCCGTATAATCTTCTTCAGTTTGCGTTTTCGGCTTAATGTAGAGAGATACGAAAAGCGTTTTGTCGGCATTTATCGAGCCAAGTCCGACCCTTGAACTCCACATATTTTCCGTCAAGCACATTTGAAGCCATGTGCGAGGTCGTAAAGACGCTGGATCCAAGCATTCTCCGCTCTATTCATTCCATGTGGATTTTGGTTGTGCCGGACCCCTTCCCCTTGTGCACGATGATCACATGTCCTAAACAGTTAGGACATGTGATCATGTCATGTCCTAAACACCTAACCTTATCGGCCGAATTTCCCGTGGGTCTTAGCATCGTTCCGCATGATGTTCTTCAGTTTGCGTTTTCGGTTTAATGACAGAGATACGAAAAGCGTTTTTTTCTGCGTTTACTGAGCCAAGCCCGACCCTTGAACTTCACATATTTTCCTACAAAGAATATTTGAAGCCATGTGCGAGGTCGTAAAGACGTTAGATCCAAGCATTTCCGCTCCCCTCGTCCGAGTTTGCAAGCTTTCCTCGCGTCCGATGCGGCCGAGATGACAGCGCTTGTTGGGCACCAGCTTGGGCGTCCGAACGGAATGATTTTGTTATTATACCAAATTAGAATCCATATTACCGAAGACCAAATGGATGACCATACTAAAACGGTACTTCTAAAATGATGGTAGGTAAAATCGAACTGAGGAACTGCAGGAAAAAAGCCTCAAATAGACGCGTTTTTAGGCTTTACGGATATAAAGACATTCCTAGCAGTATTTAACAGGAGGCCCTCGACTAAGGGTAGGCATGTAACCCCCCCCCCACCCGCCATTACGGGATCCGTGACGTGAATAGCGTCACGGATCACGTCACGGATGCCTACCCTTACCCTCAACGTTTATTCAGTAAAAAATGAGTCAAGGGGTTCTATGCCAAGGTTTACTAGGCGAGCAAGTTTCAGCACATGAGTTTGACTTACTTTACTCACAACGCGTTCGAGGACAAGCCCATTTTGCAAGCTCGTAAAGACGCTATATCCAAGCATTTTCCGCTCCCTTCGTCCCATCTTGCAAGCCTTTCCCTACGTCCGATGCGGCCAAGATCACAGCGCTTGTTGGGCGACAGCTGCGGCGTCGGCCGCGTCGAGATTAGCAGTCGATATATCCGTCCGGCCGACGGGCCACAAGGGCTTTCAAGCCTCGACGGGAGCGCACTTTCCGATGCGGTGCGGTAAGTGAGTCGGGTCACCGGCAGGCGGCGGCCGGCGGACGTTCGGCCGAGAACGCAATCACTCATTGTCTTACCGCCGCAGTGACATAACGACTGCAGCCGCCGCGGCCCTGTTCTCCTGCAACACCTTCTTGGCCGCAAGTTGTGGAAAGTGTGGCCCTTTAAGTGTTTTACTGGGTTACGTGTTGCGATACTTTGTTGTTTCCCAAAATAAAACTGAAGAATCATTTAGTTGGCGTGTATGAACAATGCCGGCCATGATCTCGGCTTGAATTCGTTTAGAATGCCCAAAGAAGAACAGGACATTCATCCCGATTAGTTGTAGACATAGGCACGACAGTCAATTGAAATTCCCCCCCCCCCTCCCCGGCCCGGCTTAGTAAGTTAACTGTGGGGCGGGGCAACTGATGCGCATGAAGCTTGGGCGTAGGCATCCACCTTAAGTTCACCTACCGGCGTAGGAAACTTGTCGGTGTACAGTTCTTATTTACTCCGGAGGCATTCGCTCGAAATGATTTTATTCGCAGTATATAAATACCCACGAAGGATGTACCTACTCCAAGTGGCTTTTCTTAACAGATGCATTGTTGTTCGACTCTCTTACATAGCTTAGAAGGACACTGTGTATGTCATTTCATGCGGACCAATTACGCTTTAGTCCAATGCAAGACGACGGTCGGTCGCTTGTCCAACGGCTGCGCTTCGACGCCGAAGACTTTCTTCCGCTGGAATATTGGGATCGAGTTCGAACGCCGAAGGCGGACGCTGCAGATCCGTCTGAACCAAACGGCACGCCGAAACTAGTCGCTGCTAGTGTCTCTTCGGACGGTGATTCGGCGTCCACAAGCAAGCTGACGCGAAAACTGAACCCAGAGGAGTGGGTAAAGGCACCGGTATTCGTGCCGAGAGCCCACAAGACGCTCCAGCAGTCGTTTAACTGGGACAACGACGGCAACGCGGGTAAGAAGACGGTGAACAGGCACGGGGGGTTTAGTAGCTCCGGAAGAACTGAATGCAGCATGCCATGCTGTGAGCTAGAGCTCGGCGCTGGTACCCCGTGCCGTACCCGTACCCGTGGTATACCCACCCCCGTGCCGTACCCGTACCCGTGGTGCCCACTCTCGTGCCGTGTTGCCGTGCCGTATAATGCGGATACGGGTACGGGTTTGGCCCGTACCTTGGTACGGGCGCCGAACTCTACTGTCAGGATGCATGAGCGCTATGGTGTACCGGATGCAGAAACACGAAATTTTACATAATTAACAAAGTATAAGTTTAATCTCTTCCAAGTCACAATGGAATTCATTTCATTTATTCAGGGACATCCATGCATGTCCCTCCTACCCCCTGATTGTCAGGAAAGCGTCCATCATCTAGCCACTTACGGCATGCATCGTGTTACACAGCGTGCGATGCCGTGGTAAGCATGCGAGGGATGTCGCACACCCAAGCACATGCTTGCATGCTTCCGCTTTAACCATGCCTTCTGGCATGCGACCGTACCTGCGGCTCGTACAAGGGGTGTTTCGAGAATTGCGAATCTGGGCTTGAAGTGTTTAAGTCGATTCCCGATAAAACGGCCGCCGCATGCGCGCTGTTACATTTGTGACCTACGTGTGTGCCGAAAACTCTCCCTGCTCTTTCGAATAACTAGTGGCTGAGGGTTCTGTGGGCACCGAGGAGTTTTTTTTCAGCGTAATGCCAAGAAAAAGCTAGGTGCTTTCTGGTCCCGATTCTGGTACTGGTAATGTGGGTTTCCGCATTATTTGTAGGCTACAAAAACCAAAGTTTTAGGCTACGAGAACGCTCTGTTCGACACACTGTCGTCCATGCACGACTCGGTACATACCGACGCGTTCTCCTTCAATCCAGCCGCAACTAGTCGCTTCGATCCACAACCGCCTTATTCGTCCTACTCCTCGAATCCACCGCTAGCTCCGGTGAATAACGACCAAGTCCCTCCCTTGCTACCCTTATTTGACGTCCCGCCGCCACCTGTTCCACGAGGTCCGTCGCCGCTGAACGCTCTCATCCCCGGGCTGCCGTCGGTCACCAACAACCGCCCACGGCTGGACTTCGTACCGGCGGGCTACTCCGCCAACTTCGCCTCCATTAATCGTAAGTTAGCACGCTAACGAGGTGTCGGAAGTGAACGTAAATCACCGGAAATTTAGACAGAAACCCGTGGTTTGATCTGGTCACCCAAGTCCCCCCCTATTCACCGCCTTTAGGCGAATTGGTTCTACGAAACAGTGGGGCTTTTTGGTCCCGATTCTGGTAATGGTACTGTGGCATGTATGGTCAAAATTTTAAATTCTTTTGTGTTCACCTTCGTAAGACTAGAAGCACTGAAACCGCTCAGTAATTTTGTTGAATTATCCCTACACAAACAAGAGGACTGATCCACCAGAGTACTTCTTCCTCGTTTACCAACGACGTAGAAGGCCTAAAGATCATTCCAGAATGGGCAAGTACGGCCTTTTCATGGACGGGATTGAATTCTGAAATCTCAAGTGCGGCGAGTGCATTCTTACCGAAACATTTTATTTTGTTAATCTCCAAATTATTCCGCGTAATAACCCAGAAACATGGGACGATGCTCGGCAGCCGAGCGTACGCTGATTGTGAAATGCGCAACCAAACGCG
This sequence comes from Aphelenchus avenae, assembly GCA_020875895.1. NCBI lineage: Eukaryota > Metazoa > Nematoda > Chromadorea > Rhabditida > Aphelenchidae > Aphelenchus > Aphelenchus avenae. The sequence continues at coordinate 385,548 of JNEY01000015.1, forward strand.
GCCACCACAATTGGCTTTCCAATGCATCCGCTTAATTGGATTCCGCCAAGAAAGGGATGCCAAAAGACGCCGAGAATAGCCACGATCGAGTCATCCTCCGCTGACCACAGGCGGTCTCATGGTTTTGGCCTTTTCTGGGCATCTTAGCCCTTTGCTAGTGGCATTGGTTCATTTGCAGCGGGCTCTCTTCCTTGTTAGCATCGTGGGCATTGTCCGTTCCAGGCTTTTTTATAGCGCCGTATTAGCGTGCATCGATCCAAAATGCGTGGTCCCACTGCAAAGAGTTTTAAACGATAAATTTTCAGTTTCCACAAGTTTACACAGAAGCTCTCAAACGCTTATTTGGCTCTTCAGTTATATGCATGCTTAAAAAGCATTTAAAAAAGATAAAAAATTAAATTTTTAGATGTAAATTTAATGTCCTATGTCATTAACACTATTAACAGTATATTTATTATTACTAATTAATTTAATAAGATTTAGTCATAATTCAGGCTTAGCAAATCAGAGTTACGGACGTCCGAAAACGAAGCCAAACAACGAAAAAATTCCCGGAACCGCAGGTTTTTGCTGGAAATGTGGCTCTTTTTGCTGTTCCGGAAATTGGGGCCTTTAAAAAAATAGGGCCTGCCTCGCCAAAAAGCGCAGTATGTTTTTCGTCGATCGTGAACTCTCGTCATTTTCGAAAAAAGCGGCGAAAATAGTGCTAATCATGCCAGCCACTCTGCCGGTCTATCGGTGTCCTTCCGGCGTCGTGTTCCTCCCCTTTGCGAGTCCGCTTTGACTGACGGGCACACTGGCAAATCGCGAACGCCACATGAATGAAGGCCCACTTTTTCCCCCGACGACTACCTCCGGCCCCATCCTCAACCGCTCCGATGGCTCCCATCCGGGCGACCGCTATCAGCACCCTGGCCCATCCAGGCGCTTGCCTCGGCCATTGTTCTTGCCTCCTGAATGATTGGCGTGCGAAAAACCCTCAGGTGGCACCTCCCCGCCCGTGTTTTCCGCCTTTTCCCGTTCCGCTGAGTGGGAAGTTAGCCGGTGGGGCGGCAGGGAAATGCGTTCATTAGTCACATCCGCCGCGATTTCCCGCACGGTGAACGCTTCCCGGCGGGTGGGATCTGATAAGGAGGAGGCCGTTGTCGAGTTCGATGTGGTGGCGGACCTGTCACTCAATAATCGCCGAGTGTTATGACGCGTTTATTGGTCCCCACTACTCGGACGCGTTCGCTTCGCGACGTAGTTGACCTCTTCAATGGAGGGTCGGTGAATGATGTATTTCTGAAGAGAGTGTTTGATGGATGCCGGCAGCTGGCCCTGGATTAACTTCCTCGTCCTCTTTCGGTCAACTTGTGTGTCCCTTCGTGCTCCTCAATTGGCCGTGTCCTCCGAAATAAGGGAGGTGATGATTGGATTCCTTGAAGTGCTAGTCCCCGATTTTTCTCGATTTTTCTAATGGCCGGGAGGAACTTTCTGCATAGTTTTATTCCTTGTTTGAAAAAAACTTCAATTTTTCTACTGAAATAATTTTTAGTTTTTTTGAAATAAAAAGTTCTATTACCCTAATTAAACTTTTAAATTTAATGGTTTAACCGTAAAACTTCTTGCAGCTGCAGCCAGGGAGCGTTAAAGTTTATGACAAGAATTTTTGAAGGAAGTTCTACATTCGAAGTGACCAGAGAATTGCTCTGATCGTGCAACTCTACAGAGTTATTAAGTTACATGCTATCGCGTGCTCTTTTACAATCTCTCGGTGATTCGATCCACTTGTTATAACTCGCCACGTGTCGTCAAATGTGCCTGGATATCGCCCGTGTCGTTAAGCAAGGCTGCGCCCGAATTCACATTTCAGTAGATTTTTATGCTCAGAAATAAGAAAAAAATCTGGATTTTGGACGTCATTTTATTTTTTTTACAGAAAGGGAGGAGGGGTGCGCTTAGGGTTTTTTAGTGACTAAGGCTATTGATAATGCTAGTCGGCCGTGACGTGCCGTGAGCCGTAACGTGAGGTGAGACTGTGAACACGTCACGGTCACGTCACGGCGGGTCCCCTCACGGCACGGCCCACATCACGGGGGTGTCCCGACTAGCACTGGCTATTGACCCTCGGTAGCAACCGCGTTTAGCCGGCAACGGTCCTCCGATCACCGCGATCGTACTCAAGAAGAAGCGGAAGCGGCGTCCCAAAAGGTCGAGGGCACTGAATCAGGTACCCTCTCTGATTCCTCCTCTTGAAGCTGACCGGTCAATTATTCACAGCACTTTGACGCCTCATCGCCGACTGAATCGACCAGTGGCCACCCGTCCGATCCGAACTACGATTCCACGAAGAGCGACGCGGCCAGCACCAGCTCTACCCGAGAGTCTTCTCTGGCCATGACGCGACTCCACAACGCTTCGTCGGAGCCGGACCTAGCGGTAAGTAGTAGACTTCGACCTGAGACCCCCGTGCCGTTCTCCGAGCCATGCTGAACATCCCGTGCCGTTCTCCGTGCCGTGCTGAGCCAAATATGCCGTGCCGTTTACACTGGAAACGGCACGGCACGGCAAAAATCGGGATTTTGTGGCCCGCCCGTGAAATACGGCACGGAATACGGTACGGCTTATGCCCCCCCCCCCGTAGTCTAGTAGGTAGCGTATATGACTGGGACAAACGGTGTTATTTTCTGTTCCCGTTCCGCTGCGGACAGCTCCATCAAACAGCAGCGTAACTTTCCTGGTACGCCAGTTAGGCTAAGCTAAAGAACGGCGAAACCGGGTCTTTATTAGTGATTGGCAAGACACCCCTCCCGTGCCGTTCCCCGTACCCGTGCTACTCCCGTGCCGTTCCCCTTTCCCGTGCCAAAAGAACGGCCTGTTTCCCGTGTCCGTTATCAAATCGAAAAGTACACTAGAAAAGCCGTATTCCACTATAAATTTCTTCGGAGTAGACACTTTAATCATTCACTTTTAATCTCGCCACCCGTTCCCCGACCCTCCTCGTGCCGTTCCCTGTTCCCGTGAAAAACTGGGAACGGCAACGGCTGTGAAACGGGCACGGGTTCCGAACACTAGTCTTTATAACCCGTTCTGTTCCACTCCCCCAGTCCAAGTAGGAATGGTCGATTGAATGAGCTATTGAGCAGTGCTTGAGAGATGCTTGCGTCTGAAATCCCCGACATTGTATGGGCGTGTGAGCAGCCTAAAATGAGCGTATTTATTCCGTCGGGAAAAGCACAGATGTCGTCCTGGATAGAGACTTCTGATCTTCGGCATGGGATCCTTCACAATCACACGGCATTTGAATCTATGCAGCCCTGCTCGCTTTTGATAGCCCTTTCGCAGAGACGGACCTGGACATGCTCTCTCGAAAGCATGCCCATCTCTTGTGTACTTGAATTTCTTCCACTAGTGACGAAAGGACGCTTGGGTAGCTTGCCCTGTAACATGGCCGTATTTAGCGGGGGGGGGTCCCTTAGGGATGGGGGACCATTTGGTGAAGAAACTTTTTAGAAAGTTGGTAAAAATTTAAGCTAAACTAGGTCTAAGGTCATTTAGACCCCTTTTTGACCCATTTTAGGGGTCCACCCCTATTGCCGACCAGTGTTTTGACTTCTGCCTACCTCTACCTCTACGTAGAGGTAGAGGTAGAGGTAGAAGTTTAAAAATGACCAGGTAGAGGTAGAGGTTGAGGTAGAAGTTAAAACTGCGGCCGGGCAGAGGTAGAAGTAGAGGTAGAAGTTCAAACTGCGGCCGGGTAGAGGTAGAGGTAGAAGTTGAAATGTCTACCGGGTAGAGGTAGAAGTAGAGGTAGAAGTTCTGCGGCGAAGTCAAAACACTGTTCCCGACCTCCACCCCTATCCCAAAATCCTTGTAACGCATGAAAAATCACTTGGTTTTTCTCTTCTTTCCGACTGCCTGACTGTCGTGTTGTTGCTATGCCCTGGCTACGAATGACGCAAAAGATTTCAGGGCCAAATGGAGGAGCAAGGGCGCGGTAGCGTCGCGGACAAGTCCGAGAAAAGCGGATATCGCGGCTCGTGCCCAGATCTGTCCGACGACCAGCTCAAGATTTGGGACGAGATTCTGGTGAGCCGACTTTACTTGGATGATTTTTACTCAACCGCGACGGTTTAGCACAACGCCGTGACCGCCGAGAAGCAGATGAACGAGATGCTCGTGCAGACCATGAAGCAGGCGGACAGCTCGAACAAGCTGGCTTCCCACACGGAAGTGAATGGAACGTCGAATGGCAAGCATTACGACAATGCTGAGAGTGCGTCCGCACAAGGCGATAAAATCATGCGCACTTCGAGTAAGTTTCCCTGCTCGAATCGCTTCTTCCGTCCGTGGGCCCGTGTCTCCGAAATAACCAGTTCCGTAAAACGTGATCCAGCTAGCCAGGCGTTGGATGTAGTCAGAGGTGTCTCGGAATGTTTCCAGTTCTTCTCGGGATCCGGAAGATACCCTTTAAAATTCGGAATTCAAAACGGGAAGACCGTCTGAGTTCGGAATCGGAACAAGTTTCGGAAGTATGTTCCGCCAACGCATGGTATGAGTACGCCTGGCTGAGTACCGGTACCTACTAAGTTTATGTTATTCGCGCCATTTGAAAAGGATCGCCGCATACGCGTCTATCCGGAATTGAAAACGAAGACACCGTCCGAAGTCGGATTCGGAATTCTGGGGCACCTCTGATTTAGCCGTGATCTAAGAGATTGCGTCAAGCATACGCTATCCGTCACATCCCACGAAAGCCGTTAGGAACCTTAGACCATATGCAGCTCGGAACCGTACAATGAACGACTTTTAAACCGTATATTTTTAAACGACCAGAAAGGTTTCGCTTAAGATCGTACAGCCCCAAAGCATTTAATGAGCTCAGGGCATTTTATGAGCTACGAGGAGCTGCCATCACCATGTTCGTTTTCAGTCTATGAGCTGTGCCCGCCGCACGTCTTCGACGCACTGGACGCGGCCGTGCACGCGGACGGTATCTCGAACCGCGAGCTGCGCACGCTCGACAAGAAGCTGAACGGTACGCGTCGTTCTCTAATGCGTACCTTCGGGTGTTTAGACTCATTCTTCCCGAGTCCCTCCATGTCACGCGGGGAGTCCTTCACGGAAGCGAGTTTAGACATCTCCCTGGAGGAGTCCTTCACCACCGAGACGATGGTCGACCGCCTGCGGCAGCTGCACGAGCGGAGCTCCTCGCAGGAGACCAACCCCGCGCAGATCCACCGCAGCCTGCAGCAGGAGCTGGAGGACCTGCACTTCAAGCCGGACGCCTCGGTCAGTTTAACGAGGACCGAACGAACGCCAGTAGGGGATAACAGGGGATGAAAGAACACTTAGGAAACCGCGTGCTGCGTGCCATGCTGTGAGCATGTATGCGCGTACACATGCGTACTAGGCGGTACGGCATCACGTATACCAAGCGGTACCGCACGGTACGCAGGAAACGGTCCCGCATGCACTCGTGTGCAACGCGCAAAGCGCTGGTTAAACCGTACATCGGCAGTGAATAGAGAGTGATACTTACCAGGCGTGGCAGATGCAATGTACATGCATAGCATGTTTAAGTACTGGCATGCGGGCATGCCGCAGGCTGGCTTTGGACAGGACCGATTCGAATGAACAGCTATGTCCTGCATATGTTCCCGAGAAATGCATTAGCGCACTCAGGATGTTAGTGCTGTGTTCAATTTGGAAACGTAGCTGTCTGTCCAAATTCAAGGTCAAGTAGGGTGGTCCCTGAAAGTGGAGCCAGTGGCCGTANACCCGTACCCGTACCCGTATAATACGGCACGGCAACACGGCACGGCCTCGAAAAAAGCCGTATTACACGGGCCAAGCCGTGCTACGGGCCCTGTTTTATGCCGTCTTAGTGTATACGGCTTGTCATTTTTTTACCCACCACGGGTACGGGGTACGGCACGGGTGGGGTCACCACGGGTACGGGTTTGGCACGGGGTCCCAGCGCCGATCTCTACGACACACAACCGCTTTAGGACCGCAGCTATCCGCCAGTCTCGAGCGGTTCGCAGTTCCACATGACCACGTACAACCCGCAGAATCGCTCCGTGAAGAACGAGATCTATCAAACGATTAAGAAAGAGGTACTGCTTTTAAGCCTTTCTCCTTCTCTGGGACTACGTCGGCTTCAAATACACCTTGCCTTATAGGACTTGCCCCATCTGCAGGAGGACTATTTCGAAGGAATGCACATACGGGTTAACGCATTTGAGGACATCGACGTAAGTCACTCCGAACACCAGGCATGAGTCGCTGTCCCACTGAGCCAACCGGTCCGGACCTCATTTATAAAGGCTTGACTGGGCCTAGCACTAGTATAGTCCCGGGCTAGATTGTCGTTTTGAAAGATTTTTTTGAAAGATTTTGGCCAAATCATCGGCTAATTTTAGCGAAATTAAGGCAACTTTTGATTCAAAAGTACAGCCGTAGGAAAAGAGCCCATCCTCGGTCTCAAGCCAAAGCCAGCGGCCTCGATTGAAGGCCCCTTGCTTGGGGTTAGTGTGTCCCCAGAAGCAAACTGCTCACGTTCTCTGATATTGTGCTCCAATCCTCACGCTGTCAATGTTCTAGGATTTGGCGCTGTCGGAGTCCGAGTGCCCGCCGCCCTCGCGATTCCAGCAGCTGCAGTGGGCCCTCCAGCGGCAGAAGCAGAAGTACGTTCAGGTGGACAACGCTCCCGCGCGAGTCTGCTGCAGCATCATGTGATTCGTCCATTTCGTTCGGTTGTACTTTTTCGAACCAGTTCTGTGTAATTTAAAGCCGTGGTTTGGCAGGTTTCATGCTCAATAAAGTGATAACATATGCGGATTGCTGTGACGAAAAAGACGATTCGCCTTCCTGGCCAGACTTAGATTCCCGTGATTCTCAGTCGCAGCTCAAAGTCTCGCTTATTCATTGCGCAAACGTTTTCATGCAAGCAGAGAACGTAAAAAGAAAACTGATTAAACGTCTAATTTTTCTAATTTATAAACGACAAAGAAACTGTAAAAAGGCGGCTACTTTTGAGGTGCTTTTTGCGTCCTTATTGTTTGCCTAACCGAAAAGCAGGGCTCTAGGGTTGTGCGAGAAGAGGAACCGAACGGATAGAATGGGGCATCTGAGAACAGAACAGGAAAGTGTTTTAAAACCCGTACCCGTTCTGAACACTCCTTGTCCGCTCGTTCAACGAGCTCACGTCAACAGCCACAAGGCTGACCCCACCAAAGTAAAGACGCTATGCCCGCTCCTCCACTTTTCCAGAAATTACTTGTTCCTTTACCATCGCTTTCTCGCATTTAGTTTTGGTTGAACACAAAAAAAAATGGCGCGCAATAAAGCATTTTTCCTCGCTGTTTTGAAATAAGGTTGGCCGGAACGGAACGGCTCATTGTTTGTGAGCTGACCGGTGACCGGAAACACTCGACGGCAAAGCGACAGAGGACGAAATATTTCAGCAGAACTTACCAGACCTATTTGGCCCGTAATTGATGCTCTGCCGATCCATGCCGTCCATATAGCTCCTTGGGCGTGATGGGCGCATTTTAGCGCCCTTGCGGGTTTCATTGCCCTCGTGGGCCGCTACTCTACTCTTCCGAGTGATCCTCGCGGCGGCGGCTTCCGATCTCTCTCGTGCTTGCCGCCATTTTCGGAGAAGCGGCCGCCGCGAAGGTGACCGAGCCGCTGCGCTGCCGCCGCCGCGCGTCCGCGTCGTTAGACGCGCCGCAAGACATTTGGACGGGCGTGATTGGACATTTAATGCGCGAGAAAAACGTTTCCTAAACCGGTTGCGCGACTTGTGGCGCGACCGCGGCGCTGCGCCGCGACCGCAGCGCTGCGCCGCAAACGAGTTGCGACGCGGTGGTCCAACACATTATGGTCTGCGCGGTCGTCGCTCGATGGTCCACGGCGTGATGGAAGAAGACCGCGTGATTCCTTCCGTCCTCCTTCCTTCCGCCGCCGCATGTTCCCCCATTACACACGGGCGTGCAGCGCTGCACAGCGCCGCGAGTTGCGTACTGCTTTTGTCTGCTGCCTGCCGCCGGCTGCTGCAGCATTGTCCGATTTCACAGTTAGTTGCGCATTACGGGCCCGTCGGATGCGTGTAATTCGCGTGTAATTCGATGTATGGTGTGAGGAAGTGGTTTTGCGATAGCGGTTTCCTTCGTGTCTTCCCGACTTAAACCGATTAATATTGTAGTATAGGACGAGCGATTGACTTTATCAACACTTCGCACTTCATCACAAGTTTGTCGGTATCAAGTCTAAGCCGCTTCTAGACAGTTCCTGCTCCTTTGCATTGCATTGCACGCTTACACGTTTTGTACTACTTTTACGTATCATGTCATATAGTGTCTTTGCTAGCACCAGACTTAGAGACAACCTAATTACCAGGCCGCTCTGCGCCATCTCCAACTCAAAAAATGCAGATCAAACAAAAACCGTATTCAGTTCATCGGGGGTAACACTGAAGAACCGGAGGATGGTTCCCTTTGTTAGGACGGCCAGCAGCATGTGAAGATTCCGAGGCTGACTGCTTACCTAGACATCGGACGAGTGAGGTTGGGGACCAAAGGCTGACAAGGCTGTACCATATGTCCCCTTCTTGCCTCCTCTCACCCCGCCTGTGATGCTAAATTCGACGCGCTGAAGTGAGGGCCCACGGCCTTGGACTTAAGTTCCCCCCTTTGGGGTGAACGGTTGGTGTGCACGCAGGGGACTTGCCAAGCATATGGTATCACAACAGGAGCCTCGAACCATGGGTCAAATCTCTATACCCCTTGTCTATCAGGTCCAAACGATTTTCAAAACTATAGGAAAGCCCAAAAGGTCTCCGAAGAGTTGACGGCGGGAATTGCACCCAACGGGGGATGAAATTCTCAGTGACCACGGCTGGGGTTTTCCATTTGTACTTCTAGTACATCTGCGAAATCCCAAGTCAAGAAGGACGTCTCTTTCCATTCTGGTTCCTTGGAACCTATCACTCACTGTGCTTGAACCTTGCATCGTCCTTGTAGTTTTCAGTTCAACTTATCATTGATTCCCGTCCTTTTTGGTCTCCGAAACCTCGAAACGCTTTGACGTGCGCTGCGATCCCGAGGCGCTGAGCTGATTCATACCGATGATATTCATCCGAAGCGCAAACAGAAACGCTTACGACGCGAAGAGGAGGCCTCACGAAATGCGTCACACGCGTCATGCTCGACGGAGACTGAGCGACGCTCCCGTTACACCCTTTTTTGTTTCGTTTCATAACGACTTGAACTCGCGTGTGTTGCTGCGAGCGTATGTGCGCTAATACGCGAAAATGAGGCAAGCGAGATTTCTCAGCGCTACTTTTGTTAAATTTTGTCGCAAAATCTGCCCGTAGGCTTACTCCGCGCCAACCGGACTCCGTTGTGCGTATTTTCTGCATCAGTACCTGAAGTCTGAGTGTAACACTTTCTTACGCGCGATGATGCTACATCTGCCTGACCGCCTTGCACCAAGGCTCCTATCTACTTCTACCTTTTTTCTCTATGAGATCATGGTTTTGATGAACTAGGCTGTTCTTGGCACCATCTCCCGTCAAGAAGCTGTTCTTGGAGGACAAGTAGGGTTTCTAATGAATTAGAGCAGTTGCTGACGCATCTGTTGCGGCGAAACTGACACTTCTTCGCGCGTCCTGGCCACCTGCTGCGCGGTCGCACAAGACGTAGGCACCCCTTGGAACCGCTTGACCTTCAAATTCGAAAGGTGCGTGGCGGTTAACGCCCGCAGACCTCCTTGAATCGCAGTTCCTTCAATGGCGAACCGTTCAAGGAATTAATGGGTATCTCCGCGATTTGTGAGCCACATGCCCGAGCCTGAACGAGGCTATCTATAAGGACAAACTTGTCCATTAGTGTCTGAGGAAGCGTTTTTATATAGGGGCAGTACATCTTCTGATGCATTAGAACAATTCGTGACGGCATCTACTGCGGCGAAACTGGTACTTTTCTGCGAATTCTGGCCACCTTCTGCGCGATCGCCGACACCCCTGTCAATCAGTTGACCTTAAAGCTCCAAAGATGCGTAGCGGTTAACACCCTCCGACCTCCTTGAATCTCAGCTCCTTCAATGGCGAACGTTCAAGGAATTAATGGGTACCCTTGCGATTTGCGAGCCACATACGTGAGCCTGAACGAAGTGAGCGACGGGCTTTTGCGGGCGGGTAACGATCGGATTGACCTACAATGGAATCCACCCGGCGGGTCGACTGGTGACGTCGACCGATCGTCGCGCACACCACTTTGTTCCGTTTCTTACGCGTTTCTTTCAAGCGTTCTCAGCGTTCTTCGACGAAGTCATTTTGCAACCCGTTCCTAGTATGAAAACGAACGCATGAGCAAGTCCTTAGCTGAGGCTCTTAAACTTTACACCCACTTTTTTGAGTTTGGGTTGTCTACCATTCTTCTGTCCAGGGCCTTATGCAGTCAGGACACCTGGTTATCCTTTTGAACAAGATCCGTCTTTTATTGCATATTATTTAACAAGTTATTCTCTACCGTTTTACAGTTATTATTCGTCTAGTTAGTGAGCAAAGCTTATCGCAGGCGTATAACCAAGACACCTGTTCAAAACCACTTTTGTTTGAGTTTGGACAGCAAAGTGGGAACGAACGTCCGCATCAAACCATGTCGTAGACTTGGTAAAATAACCGGCGAAATACGAACAAATAACTCTTGACACGCGACCCGGGCACCTTGCGGGTCTCGTACTTCGGACGCTGACTTCGAATCACCGATCTTGCGCGTCCAAAATTAAAGAACTTCGGTCGATTACCGCGGAACCGGCCTAGCCGATGCGGTTCTGAACCCCGCACTTACTTCGCTCGCTTTATTCAAGAGATAGACCTACTTCATACGCATATAGCTGCCTTTAGCTGCTAAAAATGTACGCGGGTCCTGAGAGTACAAAAAAGTTTTGAGGCATAACCGTCAGCTTTTTCGTACACTATATCTTCTATGAGCTGCCGAAAAGTTTAATTTCTTATTCTTTTAAAGAGATTCTTAGACCCTTCGGAACCAAACTGGTCACTTCCTGCTTCGAGAGCTTAAAATAACCCACGTCCGTGTTGAATGTTAAAACTTCCAACTCGTCTCGCTTTCGTCAATCAAAGCGGTGCCGACGCGTGTTAACTTCTTCTCTCTTCCGGGACACTGCCGGTCGGCATCGATGTCCACCACGAGGCTCTGCTCCCGGCCGGACGCTCTTTAGACTTTTGTGACTTTGTTGGGCCACTCGAAGAAGCCTGGACGAGAGCCGCGAAGAGCCGTCGAACGAGAGAGCTGCGACGGCTTTTGAGCATTGCTTGAGCACATAAAGTGTGACTGACCGCGACGCGCCCGTCGGACAGCGGTCCATCCGCGAGTGTCCGTTCCGTCACCACATTCTTCGCGGCCGCAGCGCTGAGAACATTTTCGTTGCGTCGTCGTGGTCCAGCGAGTCGCTGGCGCTATTGTCATGCACGGCTTTGCCATCTGCTTTTGTCTGCGGGCAGTTTCGGGCTTTTTTGGCTTTTTGTAGCGTGTTTTTTTGCTGCTTGCAGATGCTGTTGTTTCCGGATATTCCTGTTCTCTTAAACGTGTTCTGACGTTTTCCAGCTCTTGCGCCCGGTCGCCTCTATTGTCCTTCCTTTCATGTGCAGTAAACAAAGCCTAGGTTATTCTAAGAGAATAAGCAAAACTTAATGACCAAAAGGGAAAACATGAATTTTCTGAACTTATTTGCCGTCGAATTTCAAAAATTATTAGAAATAAATTTTTACAAAATTTTCGCTGGTTTCGCTTGCCGCATTGTATTCAAATGAAGGATGCAGGTTTCCGCCTTTCGACGTCTGACGCCGGTCTACGTACGCAGGCGCCTCCAAAGTCGGTTCAACAATTAAAGATGCATGCAGTGTCCGACTTCGGATTTCTGAATTCACAAAGAGAGGACACTTCTGATTCGCATCGACGTCATGTCAGCTCAACCGCAACCTCGCTATAAATACCCAGAGCACAAATGGGAAGGCCTGGCTCCTGATACTAGTCATGATCCAGGGCATCGAGGTCCTGATTCTGGCACTCACAAAAATTGTAACCAGCCCCGATGCCCAAAGTCTAACAGACACGCTAAGTCGATCTTTGGCCCATTTCCGACTGGATGTTTCGTTGCCCGGCTGGCAATTATGCAATGCGCGTCCCGCTATTTCGAGCGCGCACCTGTTGCACAATGATTTAGCGCGTCCTGCGCTTGCCTTCATTGCTAAGGGGGCTAATGCGCCGCGATTATGCTCACCACGAGGGCGTCTTGCAAGCTCGCAGGCGGCACGCAGCCGGCCGGCCGGATGGTCGCATTCCTGACCGGCGAAAAAGTGACGGATGGGATCCCGACGGAGACTGGTCCTAAAGAGTCAATAAACCGACGACCTCCCATCCGACGACGACGGCGGGACTGAATGGGTGGAAGAACGGATCGGAAAAGCGATCCGAATGTCCCCGCGCCTTAGACACCCCATCGGCGGATGCTGCACGGATGCGACGCGAGTGTGTTGTGATCCGCGAAAAGTCGCGCGTTCGCAACTGGTGCATCTTCTTGCCGGTCTCTTCATTTTCTGGTACTAACATTCGTATGTTACTTTCGGTGCTTCGGAAGCTTCGGTACGAACGTACTTTCCGTCCTTGTAGACTTGAACCTAGCGATTTTAGACCTTAGGCCTAAGCTGGTCAAGCTAGTTGTCTGAGCTTAATATTTGGCCTGGTCTCATTGCTTAGCCAGCAGGCAGTTTGGCTAGCCAGTCTCAAGTCTATATCAATACCTCAACGAACTAACGTGTAGCTTAAGTCGAGGCCTAAGGATTTAGGACTAGGAAGACTGTTTCTCACGGACTGCCGTGCTAACCGAAGGTCGCCGCTCTTAGACAGCCCTCTCAGCTGCAAGAGCGGATGTGAGTGTGCTGTGATCCGCGAAAAATCGCGCAGCGAGGACCGCCTTGATCCTTTGATGCCCGTCGCCTCTTCGGCCGCGGAGAGGTTACCCTTCAGCACTTACATCATTGACTCTTCGTAACCACTTAAGCGCTCGTTTACCGCCGCCCTCTTAACCTCTTAGAGATCTACCTGCGCGACTGCGGCCAGTGGGCCTTCTGAGCGAGTGTTTAACGAGTTGTAGTTGCGCAACACGTGCGCTCAGCGATGGCTAATCGATTGCACGTTTCGCAGTGCTTATTGCGGCGTCTATCTAACAACATTTTCTATGCTCGTACTCGTCTGACGCGAATTACGTTGCTTTCGAGTGCTTCAGCTCATTCTGGCTGTCCTCTTTACTTGTGTAACCCAAGGACGTAGCTAGGGGGGGGGCTCCCCCCCCCCCTCGCCGGGTCGAAGGCCCGGCGAGGTAAGGGGGGACCAAGGCAAAGTTTTCTGTTTCAGGAATTTGCCACATTTTAACCCATTTTGTTCAAATTTTCGATTAATTTTGGTGAAAAAGAGTAAAAATCGCTCTGGCGGCGCCTGCGGCGGGCTATTTTAAGGTAAAATACGCTCTCAATTCCGGTCAGCGGGTCAAATTTTTAATGAATTTTTGCCTAAGAATCACAAAAATATTTTTGTCGGCGCCTGCGGCGGGCTATATCAGTTTTAAGAACACCGAAATCTCCGTTTTAAACCACTAATGGGCTCAAAATCGGACACTTCAGAAAAGTACCAAAGGGGGACCAAGGCATTTTTTCGGCGCCGGCCGAAGGCCGGCGCCGAAAGAATAGGTAAGGGTCCCCCTTAGGGTACCCCCCCCCCCTCCCGAGGGGTCCTAGCTACGTCCTTGGTGTAACCTCACATCTGAGTACGCGGGTGGACTCGGGAAAAAACAGAGTACCTTGCGTCGGGTCTAACTTTGGACTCAGACCAGACTGTGACCAGCTTGTTGCTCGAGGAAAGGTGGTGTATGCTCATCGGTGCAAGTCACGGATCTAGTCGAACTTCAGGTCGCCATAGCAGAAAAAGGGATGTACAGGTTATGCTGCTTGGCGGAATATGCCTCCACCGTTTCTTGAGTTCGGCTCATTATCAGTCTTCCGAGTCTGGCTGCGGGACCAAAGACAATCAAATATTTATACCCTGAGAAGACCAGCCTCCCTGAAGTTCTTCTTGTGTAGAGCTTTCTGGGTTAACAGCGGCTCCCGTGTATTGCTAAGCAAAGCGGGATCAGTAGTGCTTTCATGGGTCTCGCAGTCGGAGCGGCCCAGCTCCCTTTTGTGTCCTGTTGGAGACCCTGCTGGCTTCAACTCTGATTATTGCAATCGTAAATTTCGGGACGCGATAGTCCCACGCGGAACGTGCGTGTTCGGCAATATCCCAGCTTTTTGGACGCTTTAATTCTACGTATGTCAATGCAGTCGCTATTGAACACTTAACTCCGGCACACCGACAAGCAACCTGCGTCGACGTACGCCTGTCCAATTCATTCTGCAATTCTCTTTTTCAAACACATATTACATTTCCCGTACCTGTCCTGGTCCAGATCCGATGCCGGTCTAGTGGTCCTGGGGGCCGAGGACCTGGCCCTGGTGCTGATACTCAGTAAGATCGCTGGTGCACTCCACGTGCTACGAAATTCCCCTTTCGCAGGGGTACGTACGTTCGGTTTGCCGTAGCCCTACGCGTCCCATCATGCTCGGCTGCATGAATCACACCGACACGCAAACTGCTTCGACGTACACGTGTGCAATTCATTTGCAATTCTCTTTTTCAAACTCATATTACATTTCCCGTCCGCCAATGCATCAATATTTACCGCCTTTTGAGCGTGCCGCCGTCGCTTTTTTTCTCGCGGACCCGCCAGGCGCATTCTTCCGCACGCCGTCCGCAGGCAATTGCTGTTTTGAAAATGAAACCGTGCGGCGTCGTCCGCACCGTCGAACGGCGAGGGCTGCGGAAGGCAGTCGATCCTGGAGAGATTAGTGTCACCCGTCGTCGGTCTGTCCTTTTCGCGTTCGTCGTCGTCGCGAACCCGACAATTTCGGCGGACGTCGACGATTAGTCGGGCGGCTTTTTTCCGCCTGAAGGTGACCCCAGCCGACCGGCACTCGGTTCTTTTCTTCCGCGATGGCTCCGTTTCTTCGCAACTTTCTTTGGGCGGTCAAATAGCCTAACGTTTTTGTCGGGGTTCAGGTGGACTTTTTTCGAATTTAGCCCCTAAAGTCAGTGGATGTTCTTGACGTGTCTTGAACCAGACTTAGGGAACTGGGGTATAGAATGCCTCAGTGGCGTTGCGGAAGTCCAAGCAGGGGGGGACGGCTTGCTTAGGAGAGTGACCCTTTTTTCGGAGTCGGCTTTTGGCAGGCGAAACTTGCCTTGACCCCCCTTGGGCGCTTTTTCTACACGGCAAAAATTTGCCTTATTAATGCATCTATAAAACTTAGCCTAGACTGGTTAGGTCGTCCTCTTCCTGTGATCCTGGCGGTCTATGCCCGTGTCCTGATACTCAGAAAAATGTACCCACCCCTCAGCCATACACGACTGATTAGCGTGTTTCCTGAATTTACTTCCCTGTTTTCGTCTGATAAACATCGATGCTCGAGGTGAGATACGCTCGATGCGGATCTCAAGTGGTGGCCGCCGCCGTGTTGCCCCTCGCTCTCATCATCTCTCGGGGTGACTTTTTGCGGCGCGGATGAGTGATGTCCTGCGGTGGAAAGCACCGCTTTCCCAGAGACCTTCACCTCGAGCCGGGCCGGGCCGGCGCTGATGACCAACTGCTACAAGCCGCTTGCACTTTCCAGGGGTGTCCGGGCGGCAAGTCGCGGCACACTAAACACCTGCCGGAATGCGGCGGCGCTAGCGCCCGCCAAAAGCTGTTTGTTTCCGACGGCGGCGGCTGGAATTATTTACCCCATTCGTAATAACTGGTTTCGCGTCGCGGATGTTTGTGTGCATTTTTGCCGCCTGGATCGAACCTACGCGTCCAAATTACTTTTTGAATTCTTCTGTTCTTAATTAGAAGCCCGAAAGTTCGAGACTCGACATCGCATTTTTTAGGCCAGCTCGAATCATTCGGAAGTTGAGACCCTTTTCCCCCGCTTCTGGAATTTCTCTCTTTACAGAGACACACTTTAACCTCTCATATTGCCTAGTCTGTACCAGACCGTACCCTGAGAGCGACGCCAGCGAAAAGATGGCTGAAAGCTTTACAAATAAGTGCGATAAATCTCTCGAGGCACCTTTGGCCGGGGCTTTATATAGTGCTCAACTGTTCCGAACCTCCTCGGGAATACCTTGAGGCTCGAATTCATAAACTGAAAATGGAAAATTACGAATTTTTCCGCAAAGCCGAAAGGTTCCTCCATGTCCGCGATTCTTGTGGTTAGAATCGAATGCCGAACTCGTTGCTTTTTCAACAAATACCTCGCTGAGGAGGCTTGCAATACTTTGGAAAATTCTCATGCTTTGCATTCCAATCACACTTCGGATCTGCTAACAGGAAATAGTTCGAAATTAACTTGCCGTTTATTTTTGCAGGTAGTACCGTTTCCGTTGCATGCTAAAATGTGGCTATGTCTGCCTCTTTTGTAGCGACCGCTTGAGCCAATAACTCCACCAGAATTTGCTAGGAAAACGAGGGGTTTTCGTAGTGTTTTTCGGTAGTAAGAGGTTGTTCTTCATCAATTTTCATATACTTTGTGCATGCGGACTTACTAAAAATCCGCTGGTGCAAGAAAATACCAGTCCGCTTTATGCTCTTATTTTCCAGCATAAGCCGACGTCCTATTCGCTACGCTCTTAATCCGCATGCATTATTAATTACCGATCCACGTGCACCATTCATGGACTTGCGTCCTTATGCGTCCTCGCGGTTCTCACCGCGAAAAGGGATAGCGACGCCAAACAGCCGACGCCTCCACCTTCTCCTCCCGAGAAAGACAATCACGCTCCTCCGCCGCGCGCGGTTGTAACCCGCTCGCCAAACGTGACCTCGCTTCTCGCTTTTGCTTTGCAGTACAATTCGCGTTTGTTTGCCCACCGAATCCGATACGCGTCTGCAGCGCGGTGGACGCGCAGCAGGCGCATCGGGGCCGAGGTTCGGTAATTACACTTGCCTCGCGAATGAAACACACGAACAAAAGCGTTCGTCTTTGTACTTTGCTCCGCGTTTCTGGGTGACATTAGCCAGCGTTTTTTCGCGAAAACACATGCATATTTGGCATTCCGAACGCGTTTTAGCGGATAGTGTTTGACTAGCAACAAAACAGTGCATTTTCGTACACATTATTTTGCCAGTTTTGGTATGCCACCAAGGAGTCTTCTCTTTCCGGTGCGTAAAAAACGCCGAATATTTGTATTTTATTTTTGTTTCGATTCGTATTTTACGCTTTGCGAACGGACGCAATGCGCGTTTTAACCGTCTATTCTTAAAGCCTAGATACCAGTACGTGCATTCGGCTACATTTCCTATCAATTTTAGTGGTTTCCTGCGAGAAAATATGTGTGTTTCTGCCTTGTGTCAGCCTAAGGTTTTACTTAGCCTGACGGCAATGTGAAAATACATGCATTTTATTGGGTTTCGCAAGTGTTTGGCGTCTGTATAGTAAACTGATCAATTTTGAAACAGCAAGTTGTTTTGTATTTCACACAGTATTTTGTCGTGTTTTACCCGCGGAAAGACGTGTGTTTCAGCACTTATCGTTTTGCATCGTGACAGTTAGCACTTACTAAAGGAACGTGTTCTAGCGAAGAAGAAGCGACTCTCCGGCGGTGCACGACGGTGTGATGCGGATTGGCGGACGCCATCGACACCAGCAAAATGAGTGCCCTGAAGGAGATTCTCGACAAGGTACGGATGATCGGTGCTAGCGGTTACCCGGGCTCGTTTTCTTCTTTGCAGTCCTTCACAGCGCAAAAGCGGGCTTTGTGTTCTACTTAGCGGGTGCCCCCTCTCGTACCGCGTTCGTACCAGCCAGTACGGTACGGAGTACGGGCTCAGTACCGTGCCGGATCCATATCCATAGGTATGATAGGTACGGCCCGGTAGGTAGGCATAGATAGGTACGGCCCGTATACAGCCGTGATGCGGCACGTAATAATGCATCGTACCGTACTCTGTACCAGCCAAATCTGTACGCAGAACGGGCTCTGTCCTGGCGCACCCCGTACCGGACTCCGTGCCGTTGACCACGGTCCGCATAGTACGGCCCGCTAAGTATAGGTACTTAGTCGGGACGGTTAGCCATAAACCATGCTCGAAAAATGCTGCTTCAGGACTCAGTAAAAAGCTAGTCCGAACGTGTGTTTTTGAATGTACAGACAGATGCAGTCTTTTTGCGTCCGTCAAAGCAAGTCTTAGTTTAGGGCATGCCAAAACTCTCGTGAATTCCTTCCTCGTTTTAATTAGGTCAACGCGCAAGAGGTGCGACTCGCGTGCATCGCTCGAGTGCCATTACGACGGGTCTCATCCGTTAATCGCATAATGCGACCGGTTTCGCGCATCCTCTCGAGCGGTGGATCGATGCTTTCGTTCCCATGCGTTGAACCATCGCTTAGGACTAAACCCTAAAAAAAACTTCAGACTTTCTACTGGGCTATTGCTTGCGGATATTGGCTTCCGATTAGTTTTTTAACTCTCAATTTTTGAGTTCCTCCAACGTATTTTTTGCCTAAAATATTAAGCTTCCCGCAATGCTTTTTTGTCTCCAACTTAATTTTTCTCATAATTTTCGTAGAATTATGAGAATTTTTTATGCTCCAAAACCGTAGTCAAGCTTAGGTCATGTCAGACATTTATTAAGCTAGTGCTACAGCTCACTTAGCTAGCGCACCATGATTGTCCTGTGTTGCTAAAAATAAGCCTAAGCTTAAGAAGAAAAGGTCCGAACTGTACTGGTTCATGCGTCCTATGGGGAGCTAACTAGGACACCCATTACTTTCTCGCCTTTCAGATGTACGTGGACCCGGAGCTGCTGGAGCAGCTGGACGACGAGCAGAAGCACATCCTCTTCATCAAGATGCGCGAGGAGCAGATCCGCCGCTGGAAGCTCAATGAGGAGAAGCAGGAGCAGCTGGAGCGTCTTCGGCCCCGGCCCCGCTCGAATGGGCCGCGGATTCAGTAAGTCTCCGACGGCTCCCAATAAGCTCAGAATCGACGCGCTTACAGATGGCTTACTGGGCGGGACGGCGAAGTGTGGGTCTGGGTGATGGGCGAGCATCCCGACGACAAGCCCATCGAGCGCATCATCGAGGACGAGGCGAAGAAGATGGCTCGCGAGATCGCCGAGAATGAGGTCCGTCGAATGTGCTCGTTCCGTGAACTGTTGTCTAGCGTACCAGCGACCCGATAGTCGTACGGTACTCCGTACCGTACCAGCCCGGTACGGAGTGCGATACGGGCGGTAATTCGGTACGGTAAGGCATTAGTACGGGCCGTACTAGTGCTGTAAAGATCGGCAGTTGGTAGCCGTTCCGTACTGACCGCCGTCGCCGTAGTGTACTTCACACCGTACCAATACGGTACGGCGTACCATCCGGGCCGTAATACGGTACGGTACGGCACTAGTACGGGCCGTACTAGTTCCCGAATCTCGAGAAACTGGTACCGTACCTTACTCCATACTTGACTGCAGCACCGTACCTGTACAGTACGGAGTTCGGTACTGAAACGGGTATGAAACGGGCTAAGCTTCGTATTTCGCAGTCTATCGATCTTCTTGGCACAGCCTAAAAATGACCCGATATCCAATGCCTATTCCCATTCGCGTCCATCCATGCATCGAAGTAGGCACCCTAGCCGTTGTTTAGTACAATGGCTAATCCCTTCGTTATGCAAGCTTTTTGTTGCAGGTGTTGATGGAGTCGCTGCGGATGGACGACACTCTGTCGGACGCGAACCTCGACGAGCAGGCGCTGAAGAACCAGCTCATGGAGATGGAGCTCAGCTCCGCAACGAATTCCTCCTCGCCCCAGAACGTTTCCAACGGAATTTCGGTGCGTTTTCAACGCACATTTTCCGGAATACACTAGCGATTCAGAGCGATAAGGACGTCGATCGAGAGGACCAGCTTGTTGGAAGGCCCGCGCCGACGCCTCTCCAAACTCCCTACTACGCGAGCGTGCAGTACGCCTTGCAGCAGCCTTCGAGAGGATCTCCGGTGCCGAAGGCCTTGCCCAAAGGTTCGCAATCCAATAGTTGCTGGCAGGACTAGGCAGGTCCCGGAGGCCCGAGAGTCCATGTCCCGGCACCGGTCCTTAGGGAAAGAGATAGCAGGGTCCTGCTTACGGACAACCTCTTGCCTTTAAATTTAATTTATAAAGTATTTAATTTAAATTTTAAATATTTCAAATTTAAATTTCAACGAATTTAAATTATTTTATTTAAGTTTATAGAATTTAAACAAGCGGAAGACATAGCAGTATTTAGCAGCAGCACCTGGTGGCACTTTCAGGCTCTAGGTTCTTAAAGAAAAGCATGCTATTTTTAACGAAATTTCGCCATTTTACGCCATTTTCTTGTTTTTAGGTCCCGGCTTCACCCTACCCTATCCCCTATCTTGGAATCCTGGCTACGGCCGTCGAATGCCTGCACCAGTTGGTTGTTCCAAACCGTATCGTCCTGTACTCACACAACTTTTACAGATCGCGTGGACGCTCCCCCGGCTCGAACCAGCCTTCCGACCAACGGCGCCGTGAACGCGACGAATGGCGCCAGCGACGTTTCCCGAGCTGCGGCCAACTACGACAACGTGGACCGCGACCGTCGGCATTCCACCGGCGCGGTGCCGCCGCCTGTACCGGCAAAGCCGGTCCATCTGACGAGGCGGAAGCCGGACGCGGAGCCGGACTTTGTTCAGGTAAAGAAACAGGCCGTTCGATAATTCACTGCATAATTTAACTAAAATGCTTAGTTCAGTTAAAAGAAAAAATGAAATAAATTAGGTTGCGAACCAGCCATATTTTTCCACTGAATTTAGAAAAACTGAAAAGACTAGTGAAGTTTCAGTTAAAAAGATTCGAATAAGTTCAGTGAAATGCGAATCAAACTCAATTTAACATGCGTACTTTGAATGTATTTTAAATGAACGGTCATTTCACGTATCCAACTGGCTGAAATGAACTAGGCTGGTCGGAATTTGAGACCTAGAATTCAGTTAAGTGAACAAAGATCCGATATTCTTAAAACTGAACTGACGTAACGAACAGAATGAACTCTGCAGTTAACATTGGATCAGTTCATTTTCCCAGAAATTCAGTTCATTCTAACTGTGATTCACTTTTAGAGCACCCGCTCGTACGTGCCCGTCAACAAGCCGACGCCAGTGACCAACGGCACCACGCGCCGCTCGGCCGGAGCGCTGCCCTTTCCGGTCACCTACAGTGGGCAGTCGTCAGACGAGTACACCGAAGTCCCGTCGAGAACGAAGCCGATGGCGGTCAATGAATCCGCGCCTCGCAACGGCTTCTCGCATGATTTCGCATTTCGATACCCTCCGCCGCCGCATGCGCCGCAGAACGGCTCAGCGGAAAGGTCAGAATTGCTCTGAATGAAGTTGAATTTGCGGGCAAAACTGAGTGTCGAACAAGTGGGTCATGTGTTACCAGCCCAGCAGTGTAGTATTCACGGCTCGATCCAAGCAGGGTTGGGCATGACAGTCCTCATGCCGGGCCAGAGGCCTCAACCCGGCTCACAAGTTCATGTAAGTCGTCATCCCTTGAGGAAGCAGGTTTGCGGGCATGCGTCCCGTGCATGCCATGCGCATGTGCCCATGCACGCGCATGTAAGCCGTTTCTCTGGAGAACGCTTAGGATAGTGGTTTAAATGGTATGCGTCCGCTTGCATGTATGTACATTAGAGGTAGTCGCGACCCCCCCCCCCTCC
>JNEY01000015.1:420992-442453 GCA_020875895.1 Aphelenchus avenae
CGGGGGGGGGGGGGGGGGGGGGTCAGTGCCGATCTCTAGTCCTTATCGGTCCTCATCGGTACACATCGGTCCTAATCGGACCCGTCTGTCCTCATCGGACCCCATCGCTCCTCGTCGCTCCCCATCGGTCCTCATCGGACCCCATCGGTCCTCGTCGCTCCCCATCGGTCCTCATCGGACCCCATCGGTCCTCGTCGCTCCCCATCGGTCCTCATCGGTCCACATCGGTCCCCAATCGGTCCCCATCGGTCCACATCGGTCCCCATCGGTTCTCACCGGTCCCCATCGGTCCTAATCGGTCCCCATCGGTCCTCACCGTCCCAATTGGTACCCATGGTCTTCATCGGTCCCCTTCGGCCCTCATCGGTCTCCATCGGTCATGTCATCGGTCCTCATCGGTCCACAAAGGGGTTCAAAGGCGTCATTTTTTCCATGCGAGCCCCGTCGGCCCTCATCGGTCCCCTTCGGTCCTCATCGGACCCGTCGTTCCTCATCGGTCCCCATCGGTCCTCATCGGACCCGTCGTTCCACATCGGTCCCCATCGGTCCTGTCATCCCTCATTGGTCCTCATCGGTCCTTAACGATCTCGTATAGGCGTGGCATGCTGGAATACGACATATATGTGTGCCCCATTGCACAAAGCGCTAACCTAAGCACGGGGAAATGTCTACATGAGATGCTAGTTAGAACAAAGCGGTCATACGGGGATACAGGCCGGTGCAAGCTTAGAACGGATGAGCATAGCCCTAATACGTGATTTTTCCTATGGGTTTACGGCGGGCACTTTACGTCGGCTTGGCTTAAGCCGACATCTTAAGCCGTGCAAGCTGAATGGTTATGGCTTAGAGTCGCTTACATTAGGCCTGTTCGAAAATTTCCGCACTGAACATTCCTTGAGTATGCTGGGAGTCACTCTATACGAGGGAAATTGTTACTCGAGTTAATGTTAGTTTTACTCGAGTTTGTCAAAGATCATGTTCCGATATTCCGATAACCATCCGTACAAAAGAACCCGATATTGGACGGAACTGAAGCATGACTTCAAATAACACTTGCTCAAAACGTCGAAATATGACCCTCGCTTAGACCGTCTTCGCCACCGTGCTCGACAATCTGCGAACCGCTGTCGTCGAGCGTCAAGTCGCCTACGCCATCTTCTTCGCTGCACTGCTCCACTCTCTGCGCGAGAAGGACCTCAGCGACGGAACGATGCTTTCCTACGTAAAGTCGTGCCTCGCGGAGTGCACCGAGCTCCTTGAGGGCCTGGACGGCATCGAGCCGGACGTGAAGGACGAGGCAGTTGAAGGTAACGCTGACCAGTTTTTCGGTTTCCCCGGAAGATAGCGACACGATAATTTAAGGAGAAATTTGACGGTTAAAAGACTAGGGTAAATGTTAGGTAGAATTCCCAAAAAACATTTTTCGGATTTCTGTTATTTTTGGGTACATAATCCTTAAAATACATTAAAATTTAAGTTAAAAACTAAATTAATTTTCCGTATATTTATAGTTGATTAAATTTTATTTTTACTGGTTTATTTACTTTTGGTTTTTCTCGTAATCTCGAATTAATTTCAAAACGTCAGGCTAGGCGAACTTCCTATTTTCCTCATTTCTCGTACAGAAATGACCACCATGCATAGTGCGTCTCCAATAACCTGTCCGAAGTTAAGCTTCTATTAAAAACATAGGTACGTACATGCTTATTTAGACGTCTCGCAGTCGCACTCAGACGAGTCCTGCCTTGCGATGGCTCTACTTCTCTCCACGGGTCTAAGCGCGGCTCTGCTCAAGTCGGATCCTCGTTGCTCGAAGGTACTTCCTCCAGTCCTTTGTAGAGACCTTCGTCGTTTTTAGCACCTGGTCAACGCGCTCTACGACCTGCTCAAGTGGTGCGGAACGACGACGTTCGCCGTCCGCGAGTCGGCCGAGAACGCGCTGGAGCTCATAGCGAGGGTATGTAACGCTGAAGGTCGCCGCCGAAGTACCCAGACACTTAACCTAGCCGTTGGGCCGCGTGTCCGTGGTAAACCCAACGTTTGAGAAGAATGAGCTTAGAAAAGCCTTGTTTTTGTCAGGCCCTTAGCCGTGTAGCAAGTTTAGGGGACGCATATCAGGTTTTGAAGTTTCGACGTTTTTCGATTATGAAATGTTCCCAAAATTGAAAAAACGCGCTCGTTCTATATGGGCAGGTCCTCGTCCTGATATAGTCCTTGTCCAGTGGTCCTAGGGGTCTTAGGTCCAGGTCCTGTTCCTGACCCTGGTAGTCAAATGATTCAAACGGGCAGGTCCTGATGCCGCTATAAGTCCTGGCCTTGTGATCTGGGGGGACTAGGCCCTGGTCCTGGCCCTGGTACTCATGTGCCCAACTCCGATCCGTACCGTCGCACAACAGCACATAGTTCCGCCGTTTAGTCCACATCCGCGTCCGTTCCATCGATGCTCTCCGCACACGCGCCCCTCATCACCTACAAGGTCTCGCTCGC
Organism: Aphelenchus avenae; assembly: GCA_020875895.1. Taxonomy (NCBI): domain Eukaryota; kingdom Metazoa; phylum Nematoda; class Chromadorea; order Rhabditida; family Aphelenchidae; genus Aphelenchus; species Aphelenchus avenae. Next base: position 423,480 of record JNEY01000015.1, read on the forward strand.
CTGCAAGGACTACCGACGGAACCCGCGAGCGCCGGTGGTCCTCAGCGAGCTCCTCAACCGATGCGAGGAGTCGACGGTGTTCGCGCAGGTGCAGCACATCGTCCCGGAGCTCCTGCTGGCGCTGGACAGGAACGATCAGGTATGGAAGGGGTACATGTTAGCAGAAATCTTTTTCGAGTTGAATGCTTGCCTTGGAATGACATCGGGGGTGGTTTAGTGTGGTCTTGCGTCTACCCACAGTTGTCCAACTACGACCCTAGTGTGTCCCTAAAATGCTCCTAGTGAAACTCTAGAATGGTCCAAGTATGATCTCAACGAGGTCCATTGTGCCATCCCATTTGGGACATAGTGAACGTTGTTGGAAAGTCTCTAAAATGACCCAAGTGTGTCGTAAGATCTTTCACTTGACTGGTACAGATGTGGTGCTAGAGGGATCCGAGATGGCCTCCACAGCTCCCAGGATGGTCACCGCAATGCTCCAGGAAGGGACTTCGATGCCTGGCGCGGTGCCTACAATGGTCCTAGTGTGGTCTCATAAGTGGGCCTAGTGTGGCCTCTGCATGACCCAATGGGGTCCTATGCGGTCCCCAAAATAGGCCTGTCATTGTACTAGTTTGGGCAAGGGACATATACTAGCGTGGTCCGTATAACTGTTCTAGCGTGGGTCTAGGGATTTATAGCGTGGTCTTAGTGTGGGCCTAGTTTAGTCCATAATGTGCGGCCCAACAACAGCCTTGTGCGGGCCTTGGGACCCTGGTGAAGACCATAGTGACCCCAAAGTGCCCGTAGCGGGGTACTGACAATACAGGTAGTTCAAACGTGGCTCAAGTGTGGTCCTGTTTGTCCTAGCGTGGGACACGGCAGGAACATGTAAAGGACTGATATTGGGCCTCTGAATGCTTAAGTTCAGGCCTACTGTTATTCTCAAAACGACCTAATTGGGCGAATAAGTTGGTCACTAAAATGCCCTAGAGTTAGCCTAATATGGCCACTACCATTGGTCTAATGTGTTGCTGGTACAGGCCGTAGAGCTCAAGGTGATTCAAGGTTTAGAATGATTCATACGTGGCCCTAATAAATCAAGTTACCAATGTTTGAGGTCCGTTAGGCTTAGGCTTGATGCACTCTTATGCAAGGTTTAGAAGAAGACCACCCTCATCCTCCGAGCGCTGAGAAGCTTCGTCCGAGCCATGCATCGCTGGTTCCCCGAGCTCAAGCCGGCTCCGGTGGACGACACGGTTCCTGGATGCAGTACGGCCGTCGATGACGATGACGAGGAGCAGGAAGAAGAGGAATCTGCGGTGATGGAGGAGAAGAAAACTGCTCCACCGGCGCAAATCCGAACAGTGGTGGACGTGCTCAACAGGTAACGTTGCGCAGAAGTACTTGCCCGTACGTGGGTACGTGTAACGTGGTCCTAGCTGCAAATTATGCTAGTGGCGTCTAGTATGTTCCTGAGGATACCCCCCTATGACGGACGTGCGTTTCGGGATGCTCTAGCGTTGTCGCTATAAAGATGGTAGTTCGAGTTATACATATTGGAGTCTCTAGAAGGGAGTCGATTCGCCCTAGCTCGGCATAGAATGATCCGTGTGTGAGCGCATTTTAATCCTAAATGCATCCTGGTTGTGTGTCCTTGTAGTGGTCTTGTGTGATCCTTACTATAGTAGTTTGACGACCAAGTGTGGTCTCTGGAGTGGCCCTTGTGCGAGCTTAGCTGATCCTAGTGCAGGGCATCCTTCGTGGCCTACCAAGGGTTCCTCTCTAATGGTGCGTGCGGTCCTCGCATGGTCGTTAGTGAGGGCCTTGTGTCGTCCTACAGCATGATCAAGCGTGCTCCTCAGCTTGTCTTATCGGCAGGTTTTCCTAGTTCCGCTCATTTGTTTGAGCCTAGCACAATCGATAGCCTGGTACTCGTTCCCTCCAGAGCGTGCCTAGCATGGTTCCGGAAATGTTCCTGCATACTGCCGAGCCGGAACGGTCGGTAAACATATGCTTTCAGAACCAAGCACATGATCTCGTCGCCGCACTTGCCCGTCCAGCTCCTCGTCCTAGACATCCTCGACGCGTCACTGCGCGTCGTGCGTCACTTCGAGAACGAGCTGCTGCCGATGATCCATCAGAACTGGCTCGGTCTGGTCCACAAGTTCGGTGCCGGGTGGTCGCTGGACCTGTCCGATCAGCGGAAGCTCGTCGCGGCGAGAGCCGTCGAGGTGAGCTTAGTATTAGCATGCTCAGTCTTATATCCTTGTCTTTCCTAGCCATGCACGAGAACCGGCCTTCGTCCTAAAATGGATCTAACAACTCCGCAAAATAGCCCTGGTCCGGGCCCAGTGTGGTCAGTGGCGTACCTAGGATCCGGTCGGGGGAGGGGCGCCATGGTAAGGGGGACCCTTACCTATTTTTCGACGTCGGCCTTCGGCCGACGCCGAAAAGTGCCTTGGTCCCCCCTTTGGTACTTTTTCAGCATGCCGGATTTTGCCCTTTCAATGGCCTTAAGGTGTTGTTTTGAGCTTAGTTCAGCCAAAAAATGCCCGCCGGAGGCGCCGCCAGAACAATTCATGTGCTGCTGCGGCCAAACTATTTCATAAATTGGCTAGTTCATTCTAAAATGAGCCCGTCGCAGGCGCCGCCAGAGCAAATTTTAGGCTTACAAGGCAATTATTCGTTGAAAATATGGCCGAAATCGTTAGAATATCCGTGAATTTTGAAAATGAAAGATTTGCCTNAGTGTGGTCGCCTAAAACGGCCTAGTTTTGGGACTAATGAGAGGCCTTGGGCGCTTATGTTTTGCTCTAGTTGTACCCTTGACTGCAGGCCTAGACAAGCCTAAAGCCAGGCAGGAATGGGTCTGTTGGTTGCGGGCTTCTAGCCACAACCCGTGATTTAGGTAGCCGAGACGATGGCCGAGCTCTCGGGAAGCTTCATCTACCACAAGGTCACGAAGGAGTTCACGCCGAAGGTCACCGAATTCCTGCGACGCTCCATGCAGTCGTCGGAAGGCACCGGCAAAGTGTACACTCATACCGCTACGTACAAGTACCAGCTCGCCATTTTGAGGAGGTAATCGAAAAATTAATAGTTAAGATTATTTAATAAATAGTTTAAAATAGTTTATTTAAAACTTTTCGTTAAAATTGTTTGTTCGTTTAAATGTTTCGTAAAATGAAAACCAACATAATATTTTAGTTTTTTAACAATATTTTCAGTCATTGTTTTTCCAACACTTAGGTCTTCTAATCTATCTAAATAATATTATTTTCTAAAAGAGTTTAACTTTGTTTCCGAAATTTAAGTTTTATTAATTTTAAACTAATTAAAATCATAGAACCGAACCTTCTTTTATGAAGCAAAGCAGTTTTTTGCGATGGAAGCTTTAAGCGAAAAAATAAACAGTCTCGAGGACTTCCCACTAATGTGAGCCGTTTAGCCTTCCAACGTTCGTTGAGAAGTGCGGTCTCACGAAGAAGGACCGTGCACCGCTATTGGAGGCGCTGGGAGCGTACGCCGCGTCCCCGAAGCAAGCACCTTCTCTTCTACAGCAGGCCGCCCAGTCGCTCGAGCAATGCAGACGTTTCTCAAAATGATCTCGTCTTACTACTTGTTGAATATCCCAAGTAAAGTTTGGTGCACTTTTGAGGGAAACTGCGACGAGCAAGGAGTTAGATAGGTCTAGGAGTACGGTTTACGAAAGAAACTAAACTCATTTTTTGTGGACGGTTGGTAGAGCTTAGAGATAGCGGAACGTACCACGGGAAGGGCCGTGCCTTGAGGAACGAACGTTGCGCACGGCGCCGGGTCAGGACGAGCCGTTTTCCGTTCCGTGTCAGCACGCGACGGAATCGACACAGAACGGCGGCGTATTACGTCCGTACATGAACCGCCAAAGAGTAGGCTTTTAAACAAAGATTGACCAAAATTCGGCACCTTCGGCCTTAACCCAAAAAAGTATCAAGTAGGTCCCCTCGCATCTGCGTGTCCGAAAACGCCGTTTAAACATGACACTTTTGTGAGTACGTCCATTAGGGTCTTTTGTGAATAACGGGCGTACGCAGGTGTTTGGGTGAAATCGTCCAGCTTGTTCTAAGCTGATGTAGGATTGGCCGTCATCAGTGAGGGCGGGTGGTAGACCCGGAAAAGTTGAGTCCCCTCCGCCTCCTCCTTGAAATGCCGCCCTGGGATCGTGTAAACGATGTCAAAGAGAAGTTTACTAGCTCTACCCGCTTTTATGTACAACAAAATACTTAGTGGGTGGTTCCGTTCGTTACGGCCCAGGCCGGCATCTCGTTGAGGCCGAAGATCCACCGCCCGTACGACTGACTGAACGCCTGCGTGAGGACGAAGGCACAGAGGTTGAGCATGCAGCCGCCAATTGCCTAAAATTGCCTAATTGTCTATGTGACTGCATTTCTCTAAACTAAATTAACGAAAAATTCGACGAAATAACTATTTAAAAAATATAATTAATCAAATAATCTCTTCAAAATAATAAAAATTCAGCAAGCTTTTAATTCTTTTGTTCTTATTTTATTTATTTATTTATTAACACCTTTATTATTTTTGTTAACTTTCTTATGTAATTTTCTTAATGTTTAACACGAAAAGTGTACGACTGTGTTGAAACATTTGCTTAAGGCTTACCATATCCACGACCCTCAGGATCTTCACGCCGAAAACAATCGCGTTCGGCGGAGTGCCTGCCGGGAACATAAAGGCATACGAGGAAGAAAGAGTCACCGGAAGAATGTACAGAAGCGGATTGGTCTTGTGACGTATCGCCTGGAAAATGTGTGCTTGAACGAGCATCAGCTACTTGAACTAAGAAATTTTCATCGCCCGGGGGATAGGGATACCCTCCCTCAGAGTTCTCCGTTCCGTACCAGTACGGAACCGAGTACGGATCCGTACCACTCCCCGCCGTTCCGTTCTCCCTTCCGTAAAAAAAGGGTACGGAATACGGAACGGGGTACGGTACGGTACGGCTGCCGAAGTTTACCAGTACCGACTTGACCGCCTTATTACCCTTAATGCGCGCAAAACTTAAGGTACTTAAACGACATTTTTCTGCTTCGGGACCGCCAGGAGGCAAAAAGGACTTCCTTACTGAAAAGGGAAAGTTACCCAACCGGGAAGTGCTGCTAGGATGGAGGGTGGACGTACTCCACTGGGAAGTGGAAATCCCTTTCGCCGTGATTAAACTCACAATGGAGGAGACCATCGGGATGAAGATGGACGCGGTGGCGACGTTGCTGCTGAACTCGGTCAATGCTGTGACCATGGTGCACGCCAGACCGATGAAGACCCACTCTGGGAGCGCGTCCAGGGCCGCTAGCTTCTCGCCGATCAAGTGGGAAAGGCCGCTTTTCTCGACGCCTGCAAAGCGCTGTCATGAATGAAAAAGATTTGACCAGATTTGGCTTTCTTTTTATTTTTGTGTTTTACTTTTGAGTTTTTAATTATTAAAATTATCAAAAATTGTTAAAATATTTTTTAAATCTTAGATATGATTTTGCGTTTTTATATATTTAAACTGATTTTAAGGCTTCATTAAGTATGGCCCATAAATAGCGGTCACCAACCCGACGCCATTCCGTAGCCGCCGCCGAGGAGGAAGAGCGTGCTCCAGGAGAACTTGTCGCGCATCAGCTTCCAGCTCATGATGGTCCTGTACTCGCCGGTACGCCTCCTCTCCGTGAAGGGGTTCTCAGCGGGCAGAATGAAGAGGATCAGGGAGATGCCCATAGCGGCGGTGCCGTCCGAGACGAGGCTGGAGTGAATTTAATTTAAACATAAAAAATACATATTATTTTTTATCAAAATTGTATTAAATTAATATTAATTTTATTAGTTTTATTAGATCAATATCAATTTTGTTATAATGTAATACCAATTTAATAAATTTAATGATAACTTGTCAAAATTTACTTTTAAGGCTTTTCAAGAAAATACTGCTGTTTTATTTTTTTTTACCGTAACTTATTTTCAGATAATTGCATTAAATTTTGGGAAAATGAAAAGAATACGTCACGCAATTATGATTAACAATATTTAAAATTAAATAATGAAAATAATGAAAAATTACCCCTCCTTGAAGAGGTCGCCCCATCCGGGAATCACTCTTGGTGCCCGGAACAGCCAGAGAAGAATGAGCACGAAGAAGACGACCAGAATGTTCTTCTCGTCATACCTAAAGGCCTGAAGAGGCGAGTGTCCGTTGGTCGCCAAGGACGCACCTGAGTGGACCGAGTGCTTCGTACTTCTTGCGCAGCATTCGACGTACCAGGCCTTCGTAGGAGCGGTCGGACTGTCTAAATAGATTAATTGAAAAATATTTAAAAAAACATTATTTAATGTGCTCATTTAATGTTTTCAACGTAAATTTCAAGATTAATTTTTATTTAGCTAATTTATTTAATTTAAGATGTTTTAACCAATCCTCGCGCTCTGAGTTTTTGCAAATATTATAACGAAAAAATTAATATCGTTGGTGAAGCACCGAAGCTCACCTGAATCCGATGAAGAGCACCTGGAGCCAGGCCCAGCAGATGGCGAGCAGGATGATCACCTGCGGAAGGCAGTAGACGAACCAGGAGGCGAATGTTACCGGCGATTTGCCCATGAACCTCCTAGACATAACTCTATTTATTGGCCCGAGTGTGGCAATACACAGAAATTTTTGGAACGAAATATAGGGGAACTTCGCGATAAATTTCAGCTTCGACCTCGGCCTTTTTGGAATTGGGCAAAATGGCCATACTAGAGGAACCATGGCAAATTAATATTTTTTAAATTTCAATATTATATTTAATATATTTATTCTATTCCGAAATTTAAACTTTTGCCAGCTAGTGCGCTAATTTGTCGAACGATGCATGGCAACGCCAACGTAGACGAAGAGCGGCCAAGTGCCCCTGCAAACCTAGCTCTTTTTTGGTTTGTCCTCTCTTTCCTACTTTACGACCTAACTCCAGCCACTCACTTCTGCAGGTATCCCGTCAGCACGATGTTCGCCCCAGTCCCGATAAGTGTTCCAGTGCCTCCGATCGAGGCGGAGAAGGCGATGCTCAGCAGCAGGCCCTTGTAGACCTTGAGCTGTCGCGGGTCCACGTTGTCCAGGTCGATGATCTCCTCCACGTCGTCGGACGCGACTACCGCTTCGGGGTCGGTCCTGGAATAGTCTTTTGATCTTTTGAAGAATCCGAATATTGCAAGACCCGCTTTAGAACCTCCTCATTTTACTTTTACTTCAGGAATATAGATACCATATCGCAAAAGTTCCGGTTCGGATACGTTCGACATTGCTAACTCAAACAATCGCAGTGTCTCCGTACCAGCAAGAGAAGCGTACGGGCTTCTCTATACACGTGTTCCATCATGGCCTGGATCCAGACCGAAACTAACTTAATTTTTTTGATTTATGCAGACTTCCTGCCTTTGTAGGTGTTATCGCTTAGTCCGTATGAGCATCGCGTGCTCTACCTAGTCAGTGTATAAATTGGTCTATGCCTTTTTCCCGGCCTCGTATGTATGTGCTACTCCCCGTATGCACCCGGACTTCAGTTTATACCCCGGCATACCGTGCCTTGCACGACACTAGGCGCAGGCAGGCCGCAGACGTGTACGCATGCGTGTCAGACATGACAAGAGAGGACGCATGCGGGTATGTGGGCGAAACATTACATGGTTATGGAGAAAGCGACGATAGTTTTGAGTTATCGAAGATACATGCTTCTACATGCGGTACTGCTCAGTACGCATGATATGACAGTCGTTCCAAAAATGACTGTGTCTAGGCTCGGACATCGGACATCTGTATCCTAATCAGCTGTTCCCTGATTATGACCTAATGAACCGATTTTGTAGGTCTCTGCTTCACCCAAATTTTTTCGATAACCATGCCTCATTCGGCCCTATGATATGCAAGAGAGCGACTCTTCTTTTCCCCGAAAATTAGTCACCGCCACTTAACGGAAGCCATCGATTTTGCGCTAATGGCCCAGCGACGTCACCGCCCGTGGAATTTGTCCTGATAAGCCACCCGCCCTGTTAGTGTGCAAAGAATCACGTGAAAGGAAATTTTTCACCCCACGATTAGTCTTGAAAGCGTATTGGCGTGGGAAGAATGCAAAAAAGCACGCTAATCCCTTCATTGCAAGGCGGTCAGTAAACCCATAAGCGAAGGCTAAGCATTTTGCCATTTCGACTCCAAGACCGGTCGTGCAGAACGACCTTCCTTTTCAGACATTTAAGGTAAAAAACGTCATAAAGCCACATTTACCGCGATGAAATCGTGAGAATCGTCCAGCTGCTCACCGAAGTTAGCTAAATTTTGGAATAAAATTTTATAATACATATGGAAATGTCCTCGGATAGCGCTATGCGACGGCCAAATTTCGGTATCTCAATTTTTGTTCTGCATTCTGAAGTGTCGTAGAAGACACGGGTTCTGAACTTAGGTGCCGCCCTGAAGCGTCCCCGTTTCCCGCTTAATTCTGTGCATGTTGGGACATCCGCAGTGGCAGGACGAACTAATTTTGGGCAGGAGACACTGGACGGAACAGGAACTTACTGTCTCCTGTGACTGACGTCGAGCTCCTTGATCACTGCGACGACGATGGGCACCATCATTGCGGTGGTCGCCGTATTGGAAATCCACATGGACAAGAACGCAGTGGCCACCGCAAAGCCGAGCATGAGCCTAAATGCTTCTTGACTTCTACGATCATGAAGTCATGTGGCATTTAACAGCTAAAGAAAGTAAATGTATAATTTATTAAAATTAATTTAAAAATAAGAAAATATTCCATATAAGCGATGTCATTAAGACAGCAATAAGAAAAATTTAGATAATTCGCCAAATAAATTTAATGTAAAAAGGTTCACGAAACATCTAGAGCACTGAAAAGTTTCGCTTAATATGCGTGAAAATGTAAGGAGGAAAAATAATAAATTGCAAAATTGTACCATCTAGGATTGGGCCCTGTAAGGAGGAGAATCCTCAGCGCTATCCGCTCATGAAGATTGCTGGCCTCCACCGCCACGGCCATGATCATGCTGCCGAAGAAGACGAAGTTACTGTCCTAAAATTCATTCTGAAACATTCTCAGAGGTATGCGAGAGAGGTCGTACCGTGAGGTACTGCGAGGAGACTTCGTCCGCCGACTCGATTCCGAGCAGCGGATATGCGAACACCGGGATGAGGGCGGTCACGGCGAGCGGCAACGCTTCCGTGACCCAGTACGCGCCCATAACGATTACGATGAAGGCGCAAGAGGCCTCCTAAACAAGCATCCTGAGCGAATGTCCACATATTAGGTTTCGGCATAGGTCCCCTCGTGAGCGGTTCAGTCCGATTCCAATACAGAACATTTTTTATCCCGTTTTTTTGCGTGCTTTCAAGGCATGTGCCAGCATGCCAGCATTCCCGCATGCATCTTTCCTCATGACTGCACGAGTGTACATGACTGCAAACGCATGCATGACCTCATGCATGACTAGTGCGTGACCGCACGCATGCACGACATGCTTCTGCGCTTCCCAGCATCCGGTAGCATGCAGGACTGATTGGTACGCATTACTGCATGCGTGCATGTGCGCAGGAAGACATGCTATTAGGTTTGCGCTTTTCTATCTTGACATAGCCGTCGCGCATAGGCAAAAAGCGTGCTGCGACCTTCATGAAATACATAGTACGCGAGGTTGCGCGCCTGTGGTACATGCTCGTACGCTCACTTAGTACACGCTAGTGCACGCACGCATGTATCTGCATGCGGTGCCGATTGGTACGTATGACTGCACGCATGCATGTTCGAAGCATGGCATACTGCATTGAAAACTTGAATTATCCCGTGCTTACCCTGACGAGTTTTATTTTAATTCTATCATAGGCGCTAATCCACGAAGCCATGTGGGTATCCACTGCGAAACCATCCCAGAATTTTCAGCAAACCGTCCTCGATGATTTTAATATGCCCTAACTTCCAACGAAACCACCTGCAAACAAAAAATCCGAAATTTACCGCGACTCCTCAGTCCCTCTAGCTCTAGAGCTTAGTCCCTCTAGCTCTAGAGCTTAATCCTTCTTGATATAAAGCTTAGTCCAAGCGCTTAGCTGAGGCTGTTCCGATTAGGCTTAGGCTTAGACACACCAAATAAACAGCTTTTAGTTTCGTGGGGACAGAACTGTCTGGCAGCTCATCGAATATGGAGCGACATCACTCTAGTTCTGAACTTTTTGTTGGTCCCCCAGCGCTTTGGTTTTCAGAGATGGGAGGTAAGGCAGGACTTGTCCGTGCAGATTATCCGAAGGGGCTGCCTCGCTCCCGCTCATGTCCCTTGATTTGACTACGTTCGCTGACTTATAGCTCCGCAAGAGTTTGCCGAGTGCTTACCGACGACTGAAGCGCAAGCGGCATCGGCATCAATATCAGCGGTATGAGAAGGACGATGAGTTGCTTTTTCAGCGGCTCCAAGTATTTTAGTGCGCTGCTAAGCCGTGGCGGTAAGGGCGGTAGCCTCGGGAGCGTCGGCCGCCAGTTCACCATTCTCTAAAGAATTCGCGGAAACTGGAAGGCTAAAAGTCAGACTTCAGTCACTGCGCGAATCTTGTCAGCTTCATTTAATTTTTTATTGTTTAAGCTATAAAAAAATTTTAGCTCACAGAGGAGGCAAACTGCCCTACTAGCGCAATGGATTTCGTCGACCAGCTGCGACATGACCTTCGGGTGGGAATGAAGCATTTTCATAATTTAGGGACACCAAACAGTATTGGTACATTAAATAAATTTAAATTAAAACAGCGTCAAGCATGTAATTTAATCAGGTATTTAAATTATTAATTTACATCGTTAAACACGAGTTATGCCAAAGGGCATAATATACAAAACAAAGATGCACACTTATGAAAGCACCTTTTTAAGGGGTATAATGAGCTAAAACACACAAAATACAGAGCGCATGAATTCGCCAAAAAAAGCACAAAAAAGTCACTAGCATACTGGGGCGTATAAGGCAAAGACAGCAATCACAAGTATCTGCTACGCATACGTGCAACATTACAGAAAACACAAGCGCGCGTATTTAGCCCCACGAGAAATGTTCATCAGGATAAAAAAAAAACAGCAAAGAATTGCAAATATTTTCGGGTCTTTTTGAAATAGGAGCCATGCGGATGCGTGTTTTCCCTTCCCTTTTATCCGCATAACAGTGCACTTTGGTACACGTAACAATCGAGGCGCGTGCAAACACGACACGCGCATCGTCACTGAAAGGCGCTTGCAGCGAGGATTATTTGTTGATCGGCCGTAAACACCCCGATATGAGCCCCAGATGTTCGTGCTGTACTGTGTATTTCTACTGGAACGCCGACCGCGTCAAGCCTTTTCGCCCGCGTGTATCATTTCCCAGGTAACGCAGTTCGGCGCGTGGCCCATTGTCAACCCTGTGCAACCGGGCCCGGGCCTAGGGTAGGCCCGGCCTGGCCCGTTTAGGCCCGGCTCAGGGCTCAAAAAATGCCAAATTTGGGTCAAATTTTCAATACATTTTTGGTAAATTAGTCAAAAAGTCGCTCTGACGGTGCCTGCGGCAGGCTATTTTAGGTGATAATACTCGAATGTTGTATTTTGAACTCATTATAAAAGGCAACATTTTAGCCTATGGAAAGTATTAAAGGGGGGACCAAGGGGATTTTTCCTGTCTAGCCTAAGAAGTCAAGGACCGCCGGGCCTTATAGGCCCGGGCCTCAATATTTTGCCCGCGGGCCGGGCCGGGCCTCGACTTGAAGGCCCGTTGCACAGGGTTGCCCAGTGTGTCATGTGAAGCCGGTGGCAAATGGCCAACGTCAATGACGGTGGCAAGCCTAAGGTCTAGGGCTTGACGCCTGCGGTGTATGGTTTTGGGTTAAAACGCGCTACAAAACACTTTAAAGCTATTGAAAGTAGAGTTCGGCGCCCGTACCAAGGTACGGGCCAAACCCGTGCGTAAGCGCATTATACGGCCCGGCAACACGGCATGGGAGGGTCCACCACGGGTGCGGGTACGGCCCGGGTGCCAAAAACAAGCCGTGTTTTGCCAAGCCGTGCCAACCCAAGCCGTATTTTATGCCGCGTCAGTGTACACGGCAGGGCTGGGCGGTACCGGGGGTACCAGCGCCGATCTCTAATTGAAAGGGCAAAAATCCTGCACGTGCCGCTTACCTATGCGCCCCTCCTTTGCATGTTCCGCGGGACGCGACTGGCCATACCCAAGATTCTAAGGTACGGGAACAGACAAAACACATAGTAGATTTTGTATGAAGAATATGGCTGAAACACGTCGGACAAACGCCCTCGCTCGTTGCCGCATGTGATAATGCACCTTTCCTCCCGCGAAACACGAGAAGCGTCGTCAGAGATCTCGCGGCGGAGTCGTGGACGCTGATAAGGAGCCATCTTAGCAGTTCCCGGCCCTCGGCAGTCACGGACGAACGTACGTGTTCCGCGGCAGACGGTCGGAGAAACGCATACCGAAAACATAACTGCGAGTAGCGGTTTCCGGAGAGGCGGCTACGGCGCATTGCTGTGTTTCGGTGAATCGCAGACTTCACTGAACTGGGACGAACTAAACCGAACTCGAACTCGACTTTCATTATGCTTGGAGAAAAAAATCCTGCTTTAATGACTTAATATTTCTCCGATCTGAACATTCTCGAATAGACCTCGTCCCCCTGGTAAAGTAGCCTAGAGTTAGATAGATGAAGCATACCTAAGCATTAAGCGATGCGTTTATACGCACCACTCCGACGAGGAATTATTGCTTTTTTACGAGCGACCGTTGACTTCGCCACCTTTATCCCAGTTTCTTGAGCTCGGTTCAGTTATCCTGTTATTCAGAAGACGAGGATGCAAAGTTCTAGAGTAAGCGGATACACACCGTTCCGGGGTACGTTCCGTCCTGGACCCTCCCGTGCCGTCCTCCGTTCCGTCCTAGATCCCCCGTGCCAAGCTCCGTGCCGTGCCGGCACGGCCTCAGCTCGGAACGGCATCCAAAACGGCCGTTTTCCGTCCCGTTCTCCACTAAAACGGCACGGAACGGCATGAACCTTCTAGCCGTTCCGTGATCCGTCCTGTGCTAGGACGGAACGGAAAACGGCACGTCCTGACCCCACTACCGTGCCGGGACGTTCCGTTCCGAGGACGGCACGGATCACGGAACGGCCCGTCCCGTTTCACGACCCGCTAACTCTACAAAGTTCAGTCAAAGCTAACTTACTGAAAATTTAATCGGTGCGTTTCGAGTAGAGAATGTTTGTTGCAACGCCACGGCACGCCAAATGCGGTGCTCTCCATGAACCGGGATTTTTCGCGATGCACTGAACTGAACGCGAGCGCAAGTTCAGTTCAGTTCACTAAAGTTCAGTGTCCTTGGCAGTTCAGTCAAAGACTGGCCAAATGATGTTAGCCCGTTGGTGGCATGGCATCATCTCGTAGCAATTTTCTAGTGATTTAAAGGTCCGAGGAAGTGTATCAGTGACGCATATTTAAGTGTGATATAGAAGCCCATTAACACACAAACACATTAAAGAACAGGTCGGAGCAAGAACAACGATCACGACGGTTGACCGGACTGCAAACAGTACAGTTTGTACTGTGTCAACATTGAAGGCTTGTGACTATCCCGCTCGACGACCGCCCAGATGTGGTAGCCGCTCGACGACGAGACCACCGCACGCGAGAACGACGGTTGGACCTAAGGAAACGCTCAGCTGTAGCTTAAAACTAATAGGCTTACGCTGTAGCGAAAGTCGAGTGGGCTAAATCCGACGACGTTCCGCTGGTACCAGGCGTTGAACGGGTGATGCACCGACGCGGGCAGCTTGGTTTTGAGGTCCTCGAAGTGATCGTTGCTGAGTAGCTTCGTGTCCGCGCCAAGCCACATCGCGAGGCACAGCGCGTTCAGGGCGCTCGTGGAGCTAAATTGATCAATGCAGATGGGCAACGAATCATGCACATGGGCAATGGTTCGGAATTCACAGCTTAAACGATCGTGATTTCGATCCATACTCGAGGAGTCCTCCGGATTCAGATTCGGACTGAGGTGTCCACGTTGATGGGACAGCCCCAACTCTGTGCGGGGAGAAGGGTCCGGTCCCAGCACCGACCCCCAACTTTTGTAGACCAAGGCCCCCTGGGGGGGGGGGGGGGGGGGGGGGGGGGGGGCTTGAAGGCGCCCCCCCCCCCGGGGCCCGGTGCCGGGGAGGCCGGCCCCCAGCCTCCCGGTCCCCCACAGGGTTGGACAACCCTCGAGGGCGTCCTTGGACAAAACTTCTTGAAAACATTTTTTTCTTTTTGATGTTTGAAGTTTTTTAGTCGGAAAATTTTTGGAAAATCCAAAATCTCGAGGACACTCATTGCAAAACAAACTGTTTCCCAAAAAAATAAGTTTGATTCTGAATTTCAGAACTCCTTAGACTTCATCACCGCAGGAGAGGCTAGCTCGGCTGCCCAGTATCGGAACTCCCGAGCTCACTCATGCAGTGAATGCTCTTTTGCTCTCTTTCCTCGGGACTTACTGTCGCCCGCAGAGGATGCGTTCCACGCCCTGCTCCTTCAGCTTCTGGGAGAACGCTTCGGCGACGTAGATGCCAAAAGGCTGACCCACGGTGTAGATGCCCTTGAAGTCCTCCTTGAGCCGGGCGATAAGGCTCCGGAAGCGAGGCTCGCTCAAAGACTTTTGCGCGTAGCGAACGTTGAGGAAGTCGATGACAATGTCCGTCCTGAAATAAAGGATGGAAAATGAACTGTGGTAAAATAATCGGTGAACGACAAACAAAAAAATTAAACATTTAATTCTTCGAAGTGCTACAGAGTATTATTTTCGAAAACTCTTTTCGTTTTATTTAATTCGTATTTATAAAAATATTTTTTTTAAACCTTTTGTTTCTTGAACTTTACAGACTGTTTTTTAAGACGTACATGTTCAGCATTTTCGGCTTCATTTCTCGCTCGACTTCCGCGTATTTGCGCAATCTCTCCAACTCGTTTGACGATCCGGCACGTTGCAAGGCCGCCTCCTTGAAGACAACGTTCTCGACCTCCCGCTTGAGCGACTCGAACTGTCGCTGCGGCATCGGCCGGCTCGGTTTGAGCTTCTCGCCACAGCTGCTGCATGTGCCGCCGACGGGCTCAGCCGGCTTTAGGCGCCATTCTGGGCGGAGGCTAAAGAACACGATGTGAAGGTGGAGCGGAAGACGACCTGTTGTACACTAGGGTGTTAGGAAGGGCGCCTTAATAATGAGGTGCTCATCATAGCTTTGAGAAAATAGGTCATCCAGGCTTCGAGTTGACCTGGGTACAGAACCGATCACCGACATGATGAGCTCTCGTTCACGGATATAAGCAGAGCGTCCAACTTTCAAGCTGTCTTGGACGATCTGCTCCTCAACGTTTTCAATCAACCAGCCCGAGTCAGCATTCAACAGGAGGCTTCTATGGGGCCCAGGATTATTCTAGGATTCTGCATTGTCCTGTCCTTCAGGGTCCTGGAGCCTTGCATAACAGCATAATCTTGAATCCCAGGAAGATGCCGAAACCTGTCCTGAAGTCTTTTAAGAGAGCATTTTCCGCCTGCCTAGAATCTTATGCTAATCCCTACTCCAGCGTAACCTGATAATTACCTAGCTCACGAGCCGCTAATCTTATCTATTTGGTCTCAGCCAAGAAGCTCGGAAATTTTCGAACGCTTACCCAAGGAAAGGCTTCGTGAACTGCTCAAAGTCGCCGTTCGCAATCGGCTGTACGCGGCGAGAGAACCCTCCAAGGTACTCGTCGAGTATCTGCCGGGCCGCCTCTGCGTCTGCTCGTGCCACCCGACTGGCGGTCGCGTAGAGGATTCGGTCCGCGTGAATCGGCTGTGATTCGCCTGCCGAGAGCTTCCGGAAACCGTCCATGTCGCGCCGCCGCAGCGCTGCGCACGCCTGGATCGCGTAGAGGTCGCTCGCGACGGCGCCCACAGCAGGAACCGCGTCGTCGGCGTCGCCCCGCGATGGACTTTCGGACATGGAGTCGAGGAGACGGCGCAGTAAGGGCTGCATCAAGTCGCTCTGCATCGCGTCCGCCTTCGCGCGGAGCTTCTCGATGATGTCTGAAGGCAATGGTGTCGTCATTTCGTCACTTAGATGAGACTCGCAGAAGGTTTGGCGCGGCCGACCCGTACCGACGTACATATGCTACGATACGGCCGTGCATGTCGACGTCGTTCCGAACCGTACTCATGTACTCGTACGCTAACATATAAGTACCTCACAGTGCCGTTCAGTACATACGTCTACCCGGGCCGGTCGGGACCAGTTGGCTGCACGACCATTCACTCGTAAGGCTCCTCACTTAGGCGTGCCGCCCAATACTTGGAGGAGCAGTTTACAGACCTCGGCAGGGGCGTCAATAATCAGGCCCGGACCGCGGGCCTCGAACCAAGGCGGGGCCGACCATGACCCAGCGGCGTGGCCGGTCCGGGCCTTGACACGTCACCCTGACGGGAAACCGCTTCGAGGACCTGTGATGTACAAATGGTGAATGCCAGACTGACGCGGTGTCCCAGAAATGCATCTTTAAGGGTTGTTTTGCAGCACGTGGCCAATTTCTGGGATAGGAAATGGTAAAAAATAGTCTATATTTTGTCGGTATTTGCATGAAAACACCAACGTCGCCGGCTTATCCGGACTTGGGCAGCTAAGCAAGGCCCTGCCCTAGTTTTACCGAAAGGCCGGGCCCTGACCCGTTTGCCCAGGGCTCGCAGTTGACTTAGACGTACCCCCCCCCCCGCCCTACCGTAGAATACGATACGCAGTATGGCACGGCACGATGGCACCCTAAGTATAAGGATCAGCGCCAAAACGAGTAGCTCGCCAGAAGTGGTGGGGGAACCAGGATCTTCATGAGGCTGCCTCGGTAAGGCTCACCTCTAGCGCCCTCTGGCACGCCGCCATGTTCCGCCACCGCGTACGCGGTCAAATGGAGCGCCCGCAGGTAGACGGGCTTCGAGACCTCAGGCTGCTCGACGACGTGCCGCGCGACGGAGAAGCTCGCCAGCGGTCGGTTCGACTTGAGGAGCAAGTCCATCGTGCGCATGGCACTCGTCTCGCGCGACATGTGCGTAGTGATCTCTTCCTTACTCAGCTCTCGATCGCACTCCGTGAGGCCCGCGCTCTCGATGAAGGCCGCTCGAATCTGCTCCCAGGCATTCTGAACGAATTAAGTTAGGTTTCACCAGCAAATCGCAAAATGCGAAAACTTGAAACATTTGATATAAATACCAAAAAAAATTTAAAAAAATCGTCACAAATTATTTCACTTAAAACTTGTTATCTTTAACTAAACATTTCGAATATTCATGCATTTTTAATTTAAAAATACAGGAAATCGCTGCGTACCTCAGCCGGTCGCTCATCAGCGTTCCGCTTCGACGCTTGCAGCGCCGCATTCGCCTGTTGCTGCGGCTGGTGCTGGCGATGCTTAACGCTGGAGAAACGTCGTGGAATAGCTTCCACGAGGAATCGTGTTGACGAACGGAATGCGACGGTTGAGAGCTAAAAAGGGGAATTTATGAATGAAGGTCGCAAGGTCTTTTTTGGAGGCCTCAGCAAGGGTTAAGATTTGGACAATTAACCACGGGCTGCTACAGCTTGAAGACCATGGCTGGGCACATTTTTCGGGGTGACCAGGACCAGGACGTGGACCCCCAGGACACCGGACGAGGACCTGTCCATCCGTCTTCCAGAAGGCTTAAAAGGAGTAGCGCCTCCGGGAGCTCTAGGGACAGCCGTTCTACGGAATTAGGTAGGAGTAGGAACGCAGTTCAGAGTTAGCCTCCTGGAAGTACCCGCGTAGAGTAGATGGGGCCAGGCATCCCCTATATTTTCAGGCAGATTGTGGGAATGATCCTGGGGCGGATGGGCTTGACCTACTGCAAGGATCCAGCTGTAGAATCCAGGCAACCCTGGTCCAAGCAATCCGGGCATCCACATCAAGAAGACTCCAGGACTGATTTCCAGGGCTCCAGGGTGCCCCTCTCAGCACGAGGGTAGTTACATGTTTCTTCCACATACGTCTTCCAGGTCTGATCTTCCATAAACACACGACTATGACTTTTCAAAAGAATACCCGGGTACAACTGTTAGATAAGCGTCCATGTGTTTTTGTGAAACGCACCATTTTAGTCATCATTGTTTGCGGGCTCCCAGCCGGGAGGCGGGGTACGCCTCCTCGAACCGCTTAAGCTCCGACCGGCACTTGTCCGCGTCTCCTCGTGGGCGTGCCGAGTACTGGGTGTAGACGTCTCTCAGCTCGCAGCACGCGTTCCGAGTCGGCTTGAGCTTCGCTTCAACGGCCCTCGGAGGGCATGACGCGTCCGCTGCTCAAATTGCTAAAATGCTTGCGTTAGCGTGTCGGAATTTCCGTATTTGCCGGCCAAATAAACATCATTTTTATTGCCAAATTTAGCGCGGAGCGGGACTTGAAAAATCGGAACGTTCATCGGAGCAATGGGAACTTTGCTTATAGCGCATCGGACAACCTCAGAGCAAGGACGACAAATATAGGTGAGAGCCAACGACGTCTCGTCGGTTAATAAATACAATATTTAGCGTCCTGTGGCTCTGGGGAAAATCGCATTTTAAGCGAAAAATATGCGGCAGTTTCTTGGAAAAAAACGGAACACAATTATATGCACGCAGGTCGTTGCAAAAATTGGTTGCAAAGGCCTTGTTGAGAACCCGATGCCTTGGCGAAGTGTCCCCCACTTTAAGATGGGCCGCGCCACTGACTGATGGAAGTTTCGGAAGCTTGTCGGAGCAGATAAAATACACAAAAATACTTTTGCGAGCACCCATAATTCTTCACCACTGACACGTCAAGAAATAAGCATGTGCGGGTCACAAAGTCACCTTAAACCTATAGTGCTGTGGGATGTGCCAAAGGCCCCCCAGACCCCAAAAATGT
>JNEY01000015.1:442478-469017 GCA_020875895.1 Aphelenchus avenae
CCCCCCCCCCCCCCCCCCAGAGGGGGTCTGGCGCCCCCCGAGGCCGAATTTCATCTGAGCAGCCTGATGACACGCGCTTCCGGATCCATTTTTGGTCTGTGTACTTTAGTAAGCCGAATATAACTGTGCCAGGTGGTGCATCATGGCAGAGCGTGCAGTTCAGTTGCAAACTGCTTTAAGCAATTGCAAATCGTATGCGCAATGTGCCACTTGGCTCTTAACTGGCATTATCTTTTGCAGATAAACTTAATTAATTTCGTGTAATGTGCAAAGCATCAAGTTGGACTTTGTCTGAGCCGCTGTTGGGTGGAGATAACTATCGCCTTTTCACGCTCCACCAGATTTCCTCCGACGGGCCAAACGTACGCGTAAGGAACCACTCCACTAAGCGTAAGAGTCGCGCGTCGGTGCATCGATTGCTCCGCGGAGCACTCTCCACTTGAGCTAACGCTCTCTTGCCGTCTCCACATTTCGAAGCACTTTCTCCGACGCATGGCTGCGAGTCGTGATCTCTCCACAGCGTACTACGCCTAGCGCATGCGATGTCTCGCAGTCCGCAACACTCTTTGCGACCGCTCGCGTCCGACCGCACGCGGCGGAATATTCTCCTCTTCTTCCAGTTGAGCGCACTGCACGCCCGTGCTCCAACAGCGAAGTGGGAGGACGCATTCTGTTGTCCATTACGTTTTGCGCACTCAAGGCCGTTGACACTCGAGTATGCGGTTGCCTGGACGATTGCTTAAATTCCCGAAAGATTGCGTGCACTTTAATGGTCATACTGTTGGCAATTATTGCGTCCAGGTTTTAGTATTTTTGCAGCTCCAATTTATTTCAAATTGCACGCTTGAAATTAGGCTTCTACTTGCTTTGGTTCCTTGTTATAACAGGTTCTGTGCCACCCTAATTAGCGTCATATGTATAACTTACAGTTTGCATTCCAGACACTCAAATTCTACTTGCAACATGGCCGGCTGGGCGGAGTGCATCGACACGGCTCGCTACCAGTTCGAACTGGGCAACTACGAAATGGCCCTAGAAGCGTACAAAGCGTGCATCGCGGACCTCAACAAAGTTATTCGCAATTCCACCGACAACGCCCTGCGCAACAAGGCAATTGAGGTAAGTGTCTTTAAAGTCCATGGAAGTTGCAAAGGCCTACCCACGTCTGCCAGAGCTATTGCTGGAAGCCTCTATTTTGGTTGTTACTGTACCTTACGCCTTACAGTATTTCCGCCTTCTTCCTTAATATTACTGCTGCGTTTGTTATTACTGTACCCATCGGATTACAGCACTTCATCTTCTCCTCTCTTGAAGCAGCGACTTATCCTATTACCGTAAAATGCGCATTACAGTAGTTCGATACCGTCCATTCTTTCAACTGCTCCTTTTAGCTGCGCAACTGCGCGCAAGAGGAACACGACGACATTCAAACCGGGCTCCTAGAGCCCCTCCGCGAGTTCCAGGAGCTCATACTCCAGGCACCATCGAACGACTCACCTCCGTCCGACCCCGTGTGGCCGTCTCCGCCGCGACGACAGGAGCAGCGAACGTTGCGCAAGCCGACCAGCGCAAAATCCACTCCTGGGGTGCCGGCTTCGAAGCAGAAGCCGCCGCGCAACACGCGCCGCTCGGATGCGCCGGCGCCAACGAGCGCCGCGATGAAGCGGTCCACAAGTCAGCAAGGCGTCCACAAGAACGGTACGTCCAAAAAGATTGATCCGACGATATGTGACTGTTTTAGATGCGTCGTACGGCAGTGTGGCTGCTGCGGTCAATGCATGCGCTTCGAAGTCGTCTACAAACTCTGCCGCCACCGACGACGGTCAGCAGGAGAAGGAGATTAAGTTCGAGACAAACATCTACGACCAGGTTCGTCACTCTTACAGTAACTGTCGCCATCCACAACTTCCATCATTTCAATAGGCGTTCAAAGATTTCTAAAGTTTCCCAAGATCCAACACATCCATAAATTGAGAGTTCCTTAATCTTCCTCGTACTTCAGTAGATGTCGTGCACAATAAGCAATAAGGGGCAGGTCGACTATTCCTAGGAGCTTAGGTAACAAAAGCATACCTGCACTGAGCTTCCCTGTAGTGAGCAAAAAGCTTTCCTACTTTCCTTTCATTTGGAGGGTATCGCTATGCGAGCAGGGACGCAAAGTTACCTTCGAGCATCCTTCCACAAACCTTTCCATCTTCCCAAGTGTTTATGGAGCTCACTGGTCCGAAGGTTTAGCTTTCGGCATCCCAATGAAATTCGTGAACCATCTGTATTCCATAGCTACTTCTCAGTGCGTTTCGTGAACTCGTTTCCATATGTGCCCCCTTCAATGCTGCTGCAATATTTATTTCCCGAATTTAGGAACTCGTCTCTACCATCGAGCGCGACTTGCTCCTCAAAGCGCCTTCAGTCTACTGGACAGACATCTCGGGCCTGCAGGACGCTAAGGACCTCCTCACCGAAACCGTGGTCATGGTACGTTTGCAACTTCTATGCCACTGCATACAGGCGCCACCTGCAATGAGTTGCGACACTTGCAATTTCATTATGAATATACTTGCATATGCAGGAGCTATGCAACTGCAAATAACTGAGGCCGGAATGCTGCTGTACTTGTATGAGCCGCGGTCCTCGTAGCAGCAGCAGTGTCCGCTAGTCGCCAGAAATGAGGCAATCTATCTCTCCTTTGATAGCCCCAGGATCACATTTTGTGGTCCAACCCGTTCCCACGCACCGACTGCAGTGCAGTGGTAGTAACATGCGCGGTCCCGAACCACACTGGCCATGTGGTCCCGGACCACAACGACCTGTGTTTTCACTGACCAGGAATGGGACGTGTGGCCCCTGACCGCAGTGGCACGTGTAGTCCCTGGCCGCAATGACACGTTTGGTCCCTGACCGCAATGGCGCACGCATTCCCGGACCACATTGGCCGTGTGGTCCCCGGACCACAATGACCTGAATGGTCACGGACCGCAATGGCATGCTTGTTTCCGGACCGCAATGACATGCGCATTCCCGGACCACATTGGCCGTGTGGTCCCGGACCACAATGACCTGAATGGTCACGGACCGCAATGGCATGCTTGTTTCCGGACCGCAATGAAATGCGCATTCCCGGACCACATTGGCCGTGTGGTCCCGGATCACAATGACCTGAATGGCCACGGACCGCAATGGCATGCTTGTTTCCGGACCGCAATGACATGCGCGTTCCCGGATCACATTGGCCGTGTGGTCCCGGACCACAATGGCCTGAGCGGTCACGGACCGCAATGACATGCGCATTCCCGGACCGCAATGATATGCGCATTCCCGGACCACATTGGCCGTGTGGTCCCGGACCACAATGACCTGAATGGTCACCACATTGGCCGTGTGGTCCCGGACCACAATGACCTGAATGGTCACGGACCGCAATGGCATGCTTGTTTCCGGACCGCAATGACAGCGCGTTCCCGGATCACATTGGCCGTGTGGTCCCGGACCACAATGGCCTGAGCGGTCAACGGACGGCGATGACATGCTTCTTCCCGGACCGCAATGACAGCGCATTCCCGGACCACAATGGCCGTGCGGTCCCGGACCACAATGACCTGAACGGTCACGGACCGCAATGACATGCTTCTTCCCGGACCGCAATGACAGCGCATTCCCGGACCACAATGGCCTGAGCGGTCACGGACCGTAATGTCATGCTTGTTTCCGGACCGCAATGACAGCGCATTCCCGGACCACATTGACAGCGCATTCCCGGACCACAATGGCCTGAGCGGTCACGGACCGTAATGTCATGCTTGTTTCCGGACCGCAATGACATGCGCATTCCCGGACCGCAATGACATGCGCATTCCCGGACCACATTGGCCGTGCGGTCCCGGACCACAATGACCTGAACGGTCACGGACCGCAATGACATGCTTCTTCCCGGACCGCAATGACAGCGCATTCCCGGACCACAATGGCCTGAGTGGTCACGGACCGTAATGTCATGCTTGTTTCCGGACCGCAATGACAGCGCATTCCCGGACCACATTGGCCGTGTGGTCCCGGACCACAATGGCCTGAATGGTCACGGACCGCAATGACATGCGCATTCCCTGACCACATTGGTCGTGTGGTCCCGCACCACAATAACCTGAATGGTCACGGACCGCAATGGCATGCTTGTTCCCGGACCGCAAAGACATGCACATTCCCGGCCCACATTGGCCGGGTGGTCCCGGACCACAATGACCTCTGTGGTCCCCGACCACAATGGCCTGTGGGGTCTCTGACCGCACTGGCACGTTTGGACCCTAGCGCAGTGGCACGCGTGGTCCCTGAGCAAGGTGGCACATGCGGCCCCTGACTGCGCTGACACGTTTGATCCCGAACCTCAGTGACAGACGCGGTCATCGACCGCAAAGACAGGCGTGATCACTGTGCACAATGACATGCGTGGTCAGGGACCGCGATGTTATGCACGGTCCCGGACCACAGCATGTGCGGTCACTGATCGCAATGATATGTGCGGTTCCGGACCATAATTGCATGCGCGGTCACTGACCCCAATTGGCCTCCGTGGTCACGGACGACAATGGCATGCTTGTTCCCGGAGTGCATTGACATGCGCATTACTGGCCCACAACGGCATGCGCGGTCCCAGCCGACAGTTGCATGCGTGGTTACGAACCGCAATGGGGTGCGTGGTTACGGACCTCAGTGGCATGCGCGGTCCACGACATCAATGATATGCGCGGCCCGGCCCACAATGGCATGGCAGTCGCTGACCGCAGTTACATGAGCGGTCATCATCCTTTGTCAGCTCATGCCGGATTGCTAATTGATGGAATTTAGCCTACTCTCGTGCCTGGATTCTTCAAGGGTATTCGTCGTCCATGGCGCGGAATTTGCCTGGTCGGCCCGCCTGGCACAGGAAAGACCATGCTCGCGAAGGCCGTCGCGACGGAGTGCAAGACGACGTTCTTCAACGTCAGCTCTTCGACGCTGACTTCGAAATGGCGCGGTGACTCCGAGAAGCTCGTCCGTCTTCTTTTCGAAATGGCAAGTCATTCGCTTTACCTTCCAGAGAAGCCTGCGGTAAATCGCGAATCTAGCAGGTTTCGTGTAAGTGCCGTCCATCCGCAACATTCCATAATTTCCACCAGATTTTAGGCTCGTTTCTACTCTCCTTCGACCATATTCTTCGACGAGATCGACAGCATTTGTTCGCGTCGTGGCGCCGAGGGCGAGCACGAGGCCTCGCGGCGCGTCAAGTCGGAGATCCTCGTCCAGATGGATGGTGAGCTTACAGTAACTACGCGCAGCGCAACTACAGTAATTTTCAGGATGCACGCAAGAGAGCGACAAGCCGGTGCTTGTTCTGGCGGCCACGAACTTCCCGTGGGACTTGGATGAGGTAAGACGATGCAGTAGGACTTGTGTTCCATGATGTCCATGTCCAGCGTGACATGAAAGTAGCAGAAACCTTGAGCGAAACAGAATCCCTTGTCCACTCTGTGACTTTATTAAACGTCGTTATTGTTCAACATAGCTTCGTCCATATCCCCCAGACAGACACATTAAGACGTCACTTGTAGGTCCTACCACTAAGTACAGTAAATGCCTCACGACTACAGTAGCGTTTACTGTATCCCAGCACCCATTACTCACGGCTAGCACTTACAGTAGCACCGTCAATTACAGTATAGGTACTAGCAATCAGGTTGTCATGCTAAGTACAGTAAAAGCGTCACTACTACAGTAGCATTTACTGTACCCAGCAGCTGACACTTTGCCGGAACATGACTGCCACTTGCAGTAGCACCGTCAGCTACAATAAACTAGCAGTTACAGAAAGGCGTTCGGCGCTAGTTGCCCAATAATTACTTGCCACATTATTGTCCAACTGAGCAATTTTCAAGGGCTTTGTACACTGTAGAACGTCCACGTCTTTGTCCCATGTCTATGAATTCAACATGCATTTGTTAATTGTCCACTTGCAGGCCCTGCGCCGACGACTTGAGAAGCGAATCTACATTCCGCTGCCGGATCGTGACGCACGCCTCAGCCTTTTGCGCATTTCCCTGCAGGACGTGAAGCTCCACGATGTGAGTGCTTGTATTTGCTTGTCAGTGATATTCCACAGTGTGGCGCATTGCTTTTGTCCACATTGAAGCAAAATTTGGGACCCATTTGGACATGCATTTAGCACAAAATTCCGTTAAGTCCTTTCAGTTGGTTTCATTCTCCGAGTTTAGGACGTCGACCTGGAGCAGCTGGCGGACCAGCTCGAGGGCTACTCCGGCTCCGACATCACGGCGATCTGCCGCGACGCAGCGATGTGCCCGGTGCGCGAGTACGTGCGCACTCGCGCCAAGAGCGTAGACGAGATGCGCGGCTTGACCGAGACCGACCTCGATATTCCGATCCGTCGCGACCACCTCCAGTCGGCGATCAATCGGACGTCTCCGTCGGTCGGAAAGGAGACGCTGACGAAGTACCGCGAGTGGATGGACAAGTTCGGCGCGGAGTGAAAGCGCGGTGTACTCGCTCATTTCTGTTTCATTGTGACTGACCGCTATCACTTTCACTGATGTGCAATCACCACTCACAAATTTCGAATTTCTCTTAGCATAAATAAAAAGACTCGAGCCTTTCAACCTGGGACGGAAGAATAATGAACCGCGTCCTAGGTTAGGGTTAGGTATGTGTTTCCGTAAGGTAGTAATGTATCTGATGCACATGTCGGAGACGTTTCTGAAAAAAGCAGCTTGAAAAAGACGGACTGAGCAAGTCAGATGACGCTCTTTTACTGCAATTTTTGTTGCAAAAATTGCAGTGGCTTTTACTGTAACTTTGCTAGGGCTGACTGACTTACTGTAAGCTATACGGTAATACGGTAAACTTGCAAAGAGTCGCTATCCCGCGATCTCTAACGCTTACATTGCAAACGCTTTTCTCCGCGTTCAACTGAACTTGCAAATGCCATGGCTCATCTGTCAAATGTTGCGAACGAGTCTACTAAATCCAGGAAAGCGGTCCGTGTACCGACAATGATGCCATTTAACAAGTTTCTCTCATATCAACTAAAGATCGGCAAACCCCACCCGTACCGTACAGCCGTACCGTACGAACCCACCCGTACCGTACAGCCGTACCGATAGTACGGCAGGGTAACACGTCGATTCAGTAAACTTCGATTCAGTAAAATTAATTCGGTAAACTTCGATTCAGTAAAAAATTCAGTAAACTTCGATTCAGTAAAAAACAATAAAAACCTGTCAAATTTGCCTTTTATTCTGGCTTGGCTTTGCCAGCTGAGTCGCCGCCGCCACAAAGCCGTCATCCGTGACTCGCAGATCGGAACTATGGTCGTAAGGTACGACGCTCTTGCCGCAATCGACCGCATACCGTAAGCCGAGCTGGAGCTATTCGGTCATCTTCGGTCTTTTCTTTGAACTACCTCGCGTCTTTTTTACGGGATTTGGGGTTTTGGCCTATCGTTGTCATCCTTTCCCTAAAATTCGGCCAAAAAGTGCCAAAAATTCCAAAATTTTTTTGCCACGGGCCCGGCCCCGGCCCGGCACCCCGGCAGGGAGTGGGTCCCGGCACGGCTCGCCGGGACGGATGCAGTGCTCCATTTGCATGCTAAAATAGGTTTTAACTGCATTTTTGCATTTTTAGTTATTTTTTACTGAATCGAAGTTTACTGAATTTTTTACTGAATCGAAGTTTACTGAATCAGCATGTAGCCTACGGCAGTACGGTACGGTATGGGCCGTAATACGGTACGGGTGCCGATCTTTAATTCAACGTTCCAATCGCTTTTCAAATGTTCGCATAACCTTTTCTATGCGGAGCGTTAGCAGCGCTGCGACGCCTTCGACCTTCACCCCGCAGCGCTAACCCAGTTGCGCCTAACGCTGTACGTGCAGCCTGCAACGGAAGATGCGCCGACGGAAATCCACTCGCGCAGGTCGACGTTCCGCCCAATCAGTCGTCTTATTAAATGAAGTGCTGTTCACTGGGAGCCGGTTTCCTAAAAAATTTAAATCTGTGCGAATAATGTGCCAGTTGAGCAATGTTAACCGCGAATGTATTTTTGGTGCCAAGCACTAATTATTGTACAACGACACATGCATGGTATGTACACGTTTTTTATACCACTGCAGAGAAATAATGTGACGGGTACTACGCTTGCAATGAGAAAGGTTGTTGTTGTCATTTTGCCGGTCAATGCTTTATGCTCAGGTTTTATGCTTTAGACAATATGCAATAATAATGTGACAACGATATCGCCCCCCCCCTGAAGAAGAATTTCCGAAATGCAACGAGCGTATGAAATTAAACTCAAAACAATATGACCATCCCGACTTATGACACTTTGGTGCCCAACACAAATCATTCAACAAATAGCGATAAATCAGAAAAAAAACCCGCTCCAAAGGAGAATGGCTCGCGCATCGCGCGAGCCCATTGTGAGGCAAGACTGCGGCCCGGCTCCTCGTGCCGCCTCCTGGAAATGCGTCCCCCGCCTCGCGGGGGACGCAGCTAATGGCCGCAGCAGGTAAGTCCCAGGTGCAGCACGCACACGACTCGATTTCTACGCTAATTACGAATTATCTGTGACCAAGAAGTAAACATAAGCTGCGTACCGGGAAATGACCCATTCAGCATCATCCTATTCAGACAGTTCCGTCTCTCCTAGACAGCGTAAGTCCACGCTTAGACTTAGGCTCAAGCCTAGACTCTTCGGATTAGGCTTAGTCTTAGGCATAGCTCCACAGAAGCGTAAGTCCACGCTTAGACTTAGGCTCAAGCCTAGACTCTTCGGATTAGGCTTAGTCTTAGGCATAGCTCCACAGAAGCGTAAATTCACGCTTAGACTTAGGCTCAAGCCTCGACTCTTCCGATTAGCAGCCAGGCTCCTCGTGCCGCCTCCTGGAATGCGTTCCCCGCGTCGCGGGCGACGCAGCTAATGGCCGCAGCAGGTAAGTCTTAGTGCAGGACAAGATTTTTATGCGATAAAAGCCACACGTTTCAAGTGACGCATGATCAACGAAGAGTGTGCCATCTTGAGTATGGTCGGGCCCTGCAAACTCGACCTGCCACCATTTCCGTTTGTTAGCGGGTCAGAGGTCGGTGGAGGATTCTCGTGCAACTTCACGCCGGGATCACGCCTCTACTTTCTTTGTTCGTGCTCTTTGAAGTGCACCACAAACTTTCAGGCTGACTGGTCAATAAACAGTGTTTCAGGCATAAGAAGAATGAAATGTTCAAGAATGCTCTTCTCACGACTGATTTATGGTGGGCGGTCATGGAATCACTAGGACTACAACTAACAGGGCGGTCACTCATCTCGAGTATGGGGGGGTTAAAATCTGTAGCTAAAAATAATCAAAAAAGCAGTGCAAAAAGCCTTTAAGAAAACTAGAAAGGTTAGTTCCTCAACTCGGTTATGGGGGGGGGGGGGGGTCAGCCCATCGGCCCCGCACATAATCGTGCTGCTGGTTTATCTATGTTTTGTGTGGCGGCGTATGTGGCTCCAAAAACAGCTGCACGAATACTTATATTCTTTCGAGTCTCTATCTTCCCTCACGCAGACTGGTAAGTCGGTGAAGTACGAGTCTTTTTTGGAATAAGTGCATTTCGCACTAAGTTTCGCACTGATATGGATAGGTCACGTCACCTCAGACTTTGACGCGACACCCCGTACCGTACTGACCAGCCCGTACCGTAGAGTAGAGATCGGGACCCGTACCGTACTGCGGCCCGTACCCGTACCCGTATAATACGGGTACGGTCTACGGTACGGGGGGGGGGGGGTTCCAGTACGGTACGGTACGAGTGGTCAGCCCCGATCTCTAGCGAAGAGTAAAAGTACGATCTAACCGTTCCAGTTCCGGAACTGAAACTTCACTGATTTTTTAGCCAGGGAACGATGTCGTACCGTCTCCGTACTGCGCCAGTAACGGTACGATATGGAAACTCGTACTGGAGCTGCGCCATACAGTACCCATATGGTAGAATGCGGTACGCAGTACAGTACAGTACGGAATACGGTACGGCGTTCAAGACTACGTCACCTAGCAGGTACCGACCGTCAGGTACCAAACGGAGAACAGATAAACATTATTCCCCCAGGTGAGCTATTGGAGTAAACCCGGGTATATAATTGATCGAGAGACATATTCATTCGCGTAGGCAGCTGCCCTGGGATTACGCCGTTCATTTGTCTTTAGTAGGGGGCCATGGCTGCGAGACCGCTAAGCGCCGACGTTCGTCTATTCTCCCTTTTCGACCGCTCCTACTCGGCCTACGTTGACATCATATTCGGCTTCGAAACGTCCACTCTGATATGCCTTGTGCTGCTCGTCGTGTTCCGCTGCCATCGGGCGATGGTGAAGTACCGGTGGTGTCTGGTGGTGAATATCAGCACTGTCTACGCTTTCGACTTGATCATGGTGCTGTGGAAGCCCGAGGCGCTTCCGTACGGGTGCATCGTTGCGTCAAAGGTCAGCTTTTTGCATTTAAACGTATCACATGCCTGTGAGGCGTTTGTGCCCGCTTGAAATGGCATGGAAAATTCTTTTATTTATTTTTTGTTTTATTCATTTTATCCATTATTTTTTTTAAATTTTTATGCATCATTTTTATTCAACAACGGATGAAAAGAATAACGTAAAAACTTTTCTTTCATTTGCACGAAAAAATGGGTACGCTTATTTTGGTTAAGCAAAGTATTTACAAATTTTGACGTACCGTATTGGTTCTAACATAAGACGAGCTCTAATAGAAGAAGAGCCCTAATAGAAGACGAGCGCCAAAAATTTCAAAGCTGACTTATCGCAGACACATGTTTAGAACACGTTTTAGGCCATAAATGTTCATTCTAGACGAGAACTTTTTGTGAGTAAAATTTCGAAGAATTTTGCTAAATCCGTAGGGGGACCCTTTAAAACTTTCACGAAAACCTCGAAAATTTGACCATCGAAAAATAGAAGACATCGTCTTATATTAGAACCAATACGGTATTTTGGCCGATCTTAAGCAGTTTCCACAGCGGGTTCCCGAGAGATTTCGGAAGTTGCATATTCCAGGGCATTCTCGGCGACGTGGGCGGTCTGGGAAACTTCATCATCGGCCACATCGCAGTCCTCCTCTTCGTGATGCACATGCAGGGCATCTTCAGCTGCCTGATGTACCAGTTCAGCGAACTGACGTCGTCACGCTGCAAGCTGATTTTTAAGAACCGCAGAACGTTCTTGACCTACTTCTTGCTCTCAACGCTGTTCTCGTACGCATTCGTCGCCCCACCGTTCTTTCTCTTCGAGATGGACTATGCGCCGCTGGAGCGTGCTGAGTTTGTGGAGCTCAAACAGGTAGGAAAGAGGAGGCGCTAAAGTCGTGAAACTGATGTAATTTTGATATGGGATACGAATGGTCGAATATGTCCCGGTAACATTGACTTTGGAAAAAAACGGGTCCACAACCCAACGTTGCGTGTGCACGTTGTAGCGTTACAATGCATGCGGTAGCGCTATAATCAGTGGCGTACCTAGGATCGGGTCAAGGGGGGGGGGGGCGCCATGGTAAGGGGGACCCTTACCTTTTTTTCGGCGCCGGCCTTCGGCCGGCGTCGAAAATATGCCTTGGTCCCCCCTTCGGTAGTTTTCCGAAGCCTCGCTTTTTTGCCTCACAGCGGTTTTTAACGCTGATTATGGCGTGTTTATACCCAATATAGGCCGCCGCAGACGCCGCCAAACAGTATTTTTGGGCTTTTTTGGAATAAAATCCATAAAGTTGCCTTGAAAACTTATTTTGCCTTGGTCCCCCCTTACCTCGCCGGGCGTTCGGCCCGGCTCGAGGGGGGCGCGCCGCCCCCCGCGCGGCCCCCCCCCCCTAAATACGCCACTGGACTATAATGCATGCGGGAACGCTACGGAGCATGCGTTAGCCCTAGGATGCAAGCGGCAACGATACGTGCATTCGCAACCCCGTAGGATGAATGCGTAACGCTACGACATACGGTAACGCTAGATGCATGCGATAGCGCTATGGCGCATGCGCAAACGCTACGGTCCATGATGTGGCCCTAGGATGCACGTGGTAGCTCTGATATGCATGTGATATACCTGGGATGCTTGCGGCAACGCAACGATGCATGCGGCCAGGATCGGGAGATAAATTATGTCGTCCCGGTTTCTTAGCATTTTGCTCAAGGTCAAACATATCTTAGGGAACGTTTGTGAAGTATCAGTTGCAGGTCCTCAATCCGGAGGTCGTCTACATGGCACCGAAGGCACTCAGTCCTGCAGTGATCGCCGCCTCCGCCACCCTGTCCACGATCATCACCACGTTTAACATCGCCGGTTCCATCCGGATCTTCTACCGTCTCTACGTCGTCATCTACGCAAAATCTCTCAAGCTGAACAGCGTCAGTCGAATGCAGATGACTCTGTTCCGCTCGATTCTCGTCCAGTACGCCCTGCTGATCGGACTCTACGTTGTCCCGATCATTGCGCTCGTGCTGACGATCGCCTTCTTGCCGCCCTTCTCGCTGACGTTCGCGATGCTCTTGCAGTTTGTGATGATCGCCTACACGCCGTGCCACTTCATCTGCCTCTTCGCTTCCGTGTACAACTGCCGGAAAGAGTTAAAGCGACTCGTCAACAAGAACAAAAGGAAGCACCTTGTGCTGATCAATGTCGTGACTAGGATCAATCGATAACTGAATAAAGCCTTCTGTCAGGGCCATAACCTTGATTAGAGAGATCCTCCCTCCGTAGTGGTTTACGGCAGAACAAGCCGTAAACGTATCCGTAGTTAGCCCTACTTTTACGGCGGAGGATACGCGGAAATGCATCGAATACAGGCCGCTTGCAAAAGAAATCGAGAGTCTGAATCACTAAAAAAGACCGATGCCCTTCGACAAATGCAATCCAAAAAATTCGACAAATCCAAATCGATAGCAAATATCGGACTCGACAAGCTGAAGGGTATTTAAATTCCGAAGCCAGGGATGGGGACTCCAATCTTGAAGACCGAGACCGAGACTAGACCCCCCCCCCCCCCGAGAGTCTCGGTCTCGGCCGAGACCGAGACCGAGACCTGGAATTTATTTTTCACTCTTCACTTCACTCAACCACCTGCGCCAATGCATGACCGGGCCGACGTTTCAGAAACTCATTTTCCTTTCCCGTAACATCCCGCTATATGGCTTTTAATTGAGCATCATAGTTGTTCCGTTGAAGTTATTAAAAGTTGCATTGGATTTTGACTAACTGGAACACGAAAAGTATTAATGCACGCTGATTTTCTCATGACCGAGACCGAGACCGGACCCCCCCCCCCGCCCCCCAGAGTCTCGGTTTTCGAGACCGAGACCGAGACCGAGACCGAGATCCCCATCCCTGTCCGAAGCCCGACCCGAATGAGGTTCAACCCAGTGAACGCTCAGCCTGGATCGGCTAACGTTACGGTTGACCCCACGTACTCGTAATTACGGCTGTAATCGCTTCGATGTTTCGATGCGGAAAGAGCTGAATCAATTTATCCGTAAACAGAAGCGAAAAGCTAGCTCTGGTTAACATTAAAACCAGGGTTTGAGGCCTGGATTCTTGCTAAGTCCGGGCTTGCAGGATCAAAGTATGGCTCGTGTTTTTGTGCGATGCTTACCACTTTACCGCTCAATTTCTGCCTGCAGCAACTTCGGCGAAAGAGGCGGTTCCCAAGGGGCATGCAGGTACCCGGAATACGTAGATTTTTCAAGGATGCTTATGGTAAACAGCTATTTTAGAGGAAACTGTAGACAAGGCCGTCTCTGGGGACCGTTCGTTCGTTTCACCGCATAGTGGCGTAACCTTTTTGGTCGAACCGCCCGTAGCATCGTTCGTTATTTAACGGCGGCGGCATATCGTGTGCTAACGCGTCCAGAAACGGGAGTTTTCTTTCAGTTGAGTAGGTTTGCTTCTACAGATTTGGGGCGGACTGGATGGAGGCAGAAAACCCGGCTTAAACGTGCATTAAAATGGTTTTTTCGATAACTGTTTTCACGAAGACCACTGAACGAAACGCAGGTTTTTGATAGATTTGCTCTATAGCCATAAATAAAGTGGTACCGTAAATCTTCTAATTATAGGCCCCCTCTAATTACCGGCCACCCTCTAATTGTAGGCCACTTTGGATGACGACATAATAGTTATAGGCCCCCCTCTAATTATAGACCATGGCCTATAATTAGAGCCGCAGCCATAAAAAAAAACTAATTTTGCATAACAAGAGTGACGTGTTGGAGCATGATGAACAATCTGGGGTAGACTTTTTAACACGACAACTTTTGATTTTTGTGTCATCGGTGAAGTGAACCAAAGGGGGGACCCTTAGGTTTCGAAAAAGAGGCATCTCCTAGACATGGTGCACGGAGGGGACACACCTAATACGCGTATTAAGACACTTAGAACGCTATGCATGGCCGCCAAACCTGACAAAACTTGTCACATTTTGATGAATGTTTAGCTGATTTTGGACAAAACTTCCCCAATTTCCACTTTGGACCACGATCAAATAATTATAGGCATGGCCCATAATTAGAGGATTTACGGTATTTATGCATTAGATTGGCAATGTCGGGCCCAATCCTAAGCGCCCAAAATATAGCTAAACGTTTGTAGTGTCTAGATGACGATAGAAAGCGTCTGCCTAGGTTTTTCCTTGCGGTTCTGGCCGGGGCTTGAACGTTGGCCTCAAGTTCGAGTCAACCTCGACTTCGGCTTCGACGTCGCAGTCGAGATCGAAGTCGAAGATGTTCTACGGGAATGGCCGAAGTCGAAGCTGAGCTCGAGCGCGATGTCAATATCAAAATTTTTCTAACTTTTGACTGTATTCTAACAGTAATTTCTCGAAAAAATGGATTTAATCTAGTTCGAAGTTGAAGTCGAGCCTTTCTACGGGCAAGGTCGAAGTCGAGGTCGAAAGTCGAAATATTGCGGACGCGGTCTAGTTTTGGTCAGAAATCGGAAATTAACTGCACGTCGTTGGTGGCCCTCCCTGAAGGGTCAAAATTTGGCCTGAATTGAATCGGACATTACCAAAACATCAAGGAAAGGAATTGTTCCACTTTTTGCAAATTCCGGACGTGTATGAGGTTTTATAAAAATAAACGGGAATTTTATTATTGTGACGCTGCCAAGCCAGTTAAGCTTAAGCAACTACCCGGTGGATCTCCCCTAGCTTACAGTCTTGCGACTTCCTAGTTGTTGTTTGAGTATCGTGGTGAGGCTGGCTCTCCACTAGTAAGTCACGACACAAGTACTGGCACACGTTTATGAGCGGAACGAAGTTATGCGAGACAACACACTGACGACGTAGGACATACGCCGGGGGCCCGATATTCACTGACTGCACTGCGCTTAAGTAGTTGGTCTCTTGTGATCTCTTGTTCCGTCCCCGCGAACTCCGCTGCCACTGCTAACGCCTCCTATGCTGCGTCACCGGACGCTGAAATTCCAACGTTAGCACGTTCGCATGATCTCCTCAACGTTCCGGCTGCTGATCCCGCGGAAGCCTTCTTGGATCAGCCGCCGGAATGAATTTGCGGTTCGATGTTTTCTTTCGTCGCGCCGCGCGCCGCTAGGCCGCGTTCTTCCGTTTCTTGCAAATGCAGCTTGACGACCTTTGAGACCTTTGAAGAGCACAAGCATCAAACACACACTGTACAGGCTCATGCACCTAGTGTAGGGATAGCGCTATCGGTACTAGGTCCGACGTCCGTCACATTATCCGCATTTCTGTATTATTTTCGCAGTATTCGAGCGCCCTGTTGGGTTTGCAACAGATGGCCTTCAACAGACCCAAGGGTGTCACATAAGCCATCAGCTACGTAGCGGCAATTAACCGCCCTTCATCTTTCTGTGAATTAATCTCAAAGGTGCATCTTGGTCTCCATTGTACTCTAATTTCCGTCGGCGCCATTCAAGTAAAGATCAGTCTTAGAGCACTTCTCAGAGTTGCGCCAACGGGGAGACATTCGTACAGCAGCGCACTAAGTCCATTTCACTCTAACGGACGATAAGGTCCGGAAACGTCATTGTTTCTGTGTCCTTTCTACGAAACTCACGAAAGTGTAAGCTTGGCCTGAAAAATAAAGATCTGCATTCGAATTTTCGCTAGTCTGAACGAAGCGTCTTAGGCGTGTCATTCATCGTGTTAGTCTTCCCGCGTTGCATGCTATTATTGCTATCCTGTCTGTCCTTAAGAAGATAGTTATGGTCGTGCGTCTTCTCAAATGATCGTCCTTAGTCCTAGACTTAGACGCGACACTCCGTACCCTACTCTGTACCGTACTGACCACCCCGTACCGTACTCCGTCCGCAGAGAACGGTACGGCCCATATTAAAGCCGTATTCGGCCCGACTAGTGCATTTTTAGCCAAAGAATGTTGCCGTACCGTACTCCGCAGTTTGAGTGAACCGACCAGTTCAGTGAACTACAGTGAACTGAACTGTACTGATCTGAACTGAACTGAACTAGACCTCGGTTCAGTTCAGTGCAGTTCGTCGAATTTTAGATTTGGTTTACTGAACTCAGTAGAGCAATTTCTGCCTAAAATCAAGGTATTTTCACTAAGAACTTGCGACGGAGCCGGTTTTCGGGAGGCTACTTTCGGCTTTTCCGCCTTCATAAGAGACTTAAATTCTACTTGAGCTCTCCCCAGCTGAAAATACTGCCAATTCACAAAATGCTGCCGAGCACTAATGACGAATCCATGATTTTCCTTAACTAATCACAGTTCACTTCAGTTCAGTGAACTTTTGTGAACTGAAGTGAACTAGGTTCAGTTCAGTTCATCGGAACTGAACGAGGATTCGGTTCAGTTCAGTTCACTGGGCGGAAATTCCGGTTCACTTTAAACTGTGCCGTACTCCGTACTACGCCAGTACGGTACGATACGGAAACCCGTACTGGCACTGCGCCGTACCGTACCCCGCACCGTAGACTACGGTACGCAGTAAGGAAACGGTACAGAATACGGCACGGACGTCTAAGTATACCTTTCCCTTCCCCCCCCCCCCCCCCCCCGTCACAGCTCCTTCGTCCCTGAAGTAAGACCCACTGGTCGGCATCTGAGCTCATTATCGCTTCTCTGAAGTTATGCAACGTCGATTTTGCCCGCTCTTTTCCTCCGTATGGGGACGGCTTTCTGGGACCACGCCAAACAAGTGGAAGACCTTGCGCGATTCGCACGTGTGCGTCTCTTTGCTCGCTCGGAGGCATTAGAACATGCTATGGTAACCTCTAGGCAGGCTACTGCTAGTTAATAGCCTACCTACTCCTAAGCTACTAGCTAGGTGTGGGGGGGGGGAGGGGTATCGTGTATCCGTAATGATCGAACATGATACGTACCGTAGTGTCGTAGCGGCCATAGGTACGGCCACCGCACGGCTTTTCAGAATCCTTGCTGAACGCGTCGTAAACAGCGACCAAATGGCCGAAAAATGGGCCTACGGCTCGACCGCCAGTTAGACGCCAAAAGCCAAAAACTTACAGACCTTTCAGCCTTCGAGACGTCCACGATGAACGCCACGAGCCTCGAGTCTTCCGCGTGTACCGACGATCAAGCGTTCCACGCACTCCACCGCTACCTGGACCTATCGTTCCACTGGACCGGCGTCGTCCTTAACCTGGTCCTGCTCTACCTCGTGAACAACCACTCGGGGAGTAACGTTGGCCCGTACAAGAATGTCTTCCGCCTGACCTGCGCTAGCGACTTGACCGTCAGCTTCTTCGCGATGATCGGGCAGAAGGTGAGCCGACGCAGAGCGACGTATTGCCCAAGGCTCTTCCAAGATGGTCCTGCTCAGAATTAGTCTGTTCATATACCTAGCTGGCTCCACAAATGCTCAAGCTCGGCTTACCTATTTTTTGGGATTTTTTCTACATGCGGGCGTGTGCCGTTGTAACGGCTTTAAAGTTTTTTTCTGGTTATTACAGCCCACCGAATACGGCATCCGAGCAATTTTTAGGCTTATGAGGCAATAGTTCGTTGAAAATCTGGCGAAAATTGGTCGAGAAACTGTGTTTGGCAGCAGTATACGTGCGCCAACAGAACGTACGCGCTAAAGCTCAACCAAAGAGAACTGAAAGGCTTAGGCTTACGTTAAGCCCCATATTTTGGCAAGCGGACGGACGCTGTGAAGTAAGAAACACAAGGCCGGAAACAACAGGCGTTTTGTTCACCTTTTATCGAACAAAACAACATTTATCCTATTTTTGGACATAAATACTCTAGGGTAACAAGCGTGCAGGCACTGTTTACTATGTTCTTAGGCGCTTAAACGATAAAAAAGTAAACTACTAAGTCTTTAGACCTCGAAAAGTGGCCAAAATTCTCCCAATAACCTGTCCTCCATACGGCACTTCAACCTGATTTGGGTCTACTCAAAAGCTGTCAAATAAAAGCCAGCAAACCCTTGAATATACAGTTGGATATGTGGACGTAATCAAAGTGGAGATTCACAAGAGCTCAAACAAATTCGGACGCGCCAGGAGGCGAGCTGTCGCACAACCAACCCCTCCGTTCAGACAATCCTGGTGGACAGCGGCAATCTGGTCTTCTTCTCGAACAGCATCCTCTCGAGGCGGTGGCCCCTGCTCGACTTCTTCGCGGTCTTCGGCGTAACCGGCAACCACTTTATGAACACCGTCTTCCTGCCCATGCAGTACGTCTACCGCTACCTGTCCTTGTGCAGGTGAGTACGACGCCGTGTTGCCGTTCGCGTTAGTGATCGATAAGGCGCCCCCGTGCCGTTCCCCGTTCCCGTGCCAAAAAAACGCTCCGTTTCCCGTGCCCGTTCTCAACGCGAAAAATACGCTATAAAAGCCGTATTCCACTACGAATTTCTTCGGATGAGCTAACTTATCCATTCGCTTTTAACGTACACGAGTTCTTGTGGGGAAAAAGTGCCAACAACGGGAATGTTTCATGAAAACCCGGATCTAGGTTTGGCAGAAAATATGCTAGCTTTCGCAGAAAGGGTCCCCCTTTAGAAAAGCGCGGGTAGCATCCGTTACTTGATCCTCCCCGTGCCGATCACCGTCAGTGAAAAACGGGGTACGGGAACGGCCGAGAAACGGGCGCGGGTTCCGAACACTAGTTCACGTCAGTCCACCTGAAGCCTTGGTATCGCACTTAACATTTTGTAGACAGCGAAAACAATGCCAAGCTTAACGGGGTAGCGGAGGTTTAGGTTTTCGCCGATTGACGATACCTAATCTTAATTGCAGCGACGAGCGAACCCGCAAGCGGGTAATGGGGGTCAGCTACTTGGTCTGCAGTTTCGTCTGCATATACGGCTTCCTCGCGGCGGCGAACGCACTTTGGCCCGCGCCTGAATGGCAGGAACGCGCTCTGCTCATCGTCCGCGAGACGGGCTGGTCGTGCGCAGCACTGGACGGCGAGAAGATTTTCCTCTTCGGTGCTTACTTTGTAAGAGCAGTACACTGTGTGTTGTCGCTTGCAATGAGGCTAGCTGGTTTCCGTGTTGGAAATACGACCGGCCCTGTCAGCCGCCCGCACGACAGACCGTCCCAAACGTAGTGAACCGATTCCGGCACCTAGGCTATTCATGAGCCACTTGGCAGAATCGGATTTTCCTAGTTTCGTGGAATGGTCAACAGCATGGCACTTACGCATAAAATGTTTGCCATTTTTACCCCACACCCTTGTGAGGTCTAGTCCTAGTGGCTCGCATATCATGTCCCCCCCCCCTCCGGCCAAACACGACAAGAACCCTTAGACGCACGTGCATGGTAGAGATCAGCGCTGGTACCCCGTGCCGTAATCGTACCCGTGGTAGACCCACCCGTGCCGTACCCGTACTCGTGGTGCCCCTCCCGTGCCATGTAGCCGTGCCGTGGTGGACCCAAGAATGCTGAGCCGTGTACACGAACACGGCATAAAACACGGCTTAGGTTGGCACGGCTTGGCAAAACACGGCTTGTTTTTGGCACCCGTGCCGTTCCCGTACTCGTGGTGGAACCCCCCCCCCCCCCCCGTGCCCGTGTTGCCGTGCCGTATAATGCGGGTACGGGTTTGGCCCGTACCTTGGCGCGGGCGCCGAACTCTAGTGCATGGGAGATTCGCATCAAATACTGATTGGCGATGCCGCTAAGTATCAGATGTGACTTAGGCCCACGCGATCCACGTCCGGGTGGTTACGCTGCCTTCTCGTGGGGCATGATTTTACCCCATGCCCGGCGCATTACCATGAACGAGTGAACAGTCAGCTGCATTTTATTAAGAACGAATGGCCAGGTTCATCATTCCAAGAACGCCTTACTCGTTTCAGTACGACACCAAGTTCATGGTCTACATCTGGTCGCTAAGCTTCGTCACGGTTGCCGGCTACGTGATCGTCGGGGTTTCGGAGGTCCTCCTCGTGAAGAAGATTCATGCCATCGGCGTGACCACCGACAAGCGTGCGCAGCGGATGCAAGCGCAGTTCAAGCGCGCACTTACTGCGCTGGCTGTTTGCCCACTGATCTTCGTCTTCGTCCCTGTTGCGTATTTTGTCGTTACCGGTAAGTCGCTGAGAAGCTGCATGCGTGCATGCGGTACCGCTTGTCGCGTATGCATGTCCAAAGCATGACTTGCTGCATGAATTTTTGGGGGCCAGGTGGCACACAGGCAAAACTTAAAATGGCCCACGGCTAGGAAAAAAACAAAGGATAACAATAATTACTGAAGCAAAATGTGAAAGTCTGAAATGGCCGAATTTCAAGAGCCAAAATAATCTCCTTGGTCCTTCCTTACCTAACATTCCCCCTGCCCCAAGGGAGGGTACGCCACCGGGTAGAGGCGGGAGGGGGAACGAACATTTTTTGCCTCTGAATTACTTTTGTCTGCCTCCAAACATTTTTATAAGGAGCGAAAAAAAAACTAAGCCGCGGAAACGTTTTGCTAGGCCAAGCCTTAGGCTTAGCGTTAGGAATAAATCTGGATTTGTGAATGAATTTTTAAATGAATGAATAAAATAACAAATGAATTGTTTTATTTTGTTTTAATTTAATCTAATCCAAGTTATTTTATTTTAATTTAGTTTAATTCAATTTAGTTTAATTTAATTTATTTAGTTTTAATTATTTTATTTCGTTTATTTCATTTATAGCAGTGCTAAAAACACGATCGAATAGCCGATAATGTTAAAAACACGAACGGCTATCCGTGAATGTTAAAAACATGATCGGCTAGCCGATAATGTTAGAAAAACACCATCGNAACGAAAAACAGTCAGTCGTCGTACGACCGTATAACGTTAGTCGGCTAGCCGATGATGTTTTTTAACAGTATCGGCTGAAATTTCAGCCGATAACGTTATCGGCTAGCCGTTCACGTTATCGGCTGAAGGTTCAGCCGATAAAACGTGATCGGCTGAAAAACATCATCGGCTGCAACATTTATATTTTTCCAGGTATGTTCGAGATGAAGTGCTCGCTCTACTCGACCGTCTTCACCATGCTCACGTCCTCGATCGCCCTGGCGAACCCACTCGTCACGATCGTCACGGTTCGACCCTACCGCTTGAAGGTGATGGAATGGTTCAGCGCGATGACCGGCAATCGCTTTTCCAACGCCGTCACTGACGAGACTGTTGTGACCAGCTTTGCGACCTACTCCAAGACAAAGAGCCAATTTTGACCTTTTTCTGGCTGTTGCTCCGTTGCTTTGCGCCCAACTTGTCGCTGCATTCAAGTCTTTTTGGACGACAGCCATTTCTTACTGTTCCCGCTGACTTGCTTAATAAGATACAAGTGGTTCTTCTATGATTCATCAATCGTCGCTAGGGGACAGTGTGAAAATATATGTCCCCTCATTGTGACCGACACAATGAGGGGAAAATGTGAAAATATATGTCTATGTGGGCGCTCCGGCCACCGACATTGAAGCGTAACCGATACGGCCGCTACCGTCGCGTTCTAGCGGCCAAATTTTCCGATGGAAAGCGCCAATTTGGTGGTTCTGTAACGGCATTTTAGAACTTAAAATAATGACGAACGCAACGGGAGAGGTCCTGGCATAACGGATATGCCGAATTTATGGAAATTATAATCGCGAATTGCCCTTGAATAATCACAAAAAGTCTTTAAAATTTGCTACGGAGCCCTTCTGCGCGGGAAAAAAAAAATTTTGCACCAGAACAATCCGCCAGAAATTTCCGAGTAAGGGGTCCATCCCTCGACGGGTTCCGCCAAAAATCCAAAATTGGCTTTCGTCTTTTTCTATGTCAAGCACGATAACTAATGCAATTAGGAAGGGCTGCTGGTGGTCATTTTAACGAAAATGGTCCCCTTGTGGTCTAAAGGACGGCACCCGTACCGTACCGTACTGACGGCACGGCTGTACGGTACGGGTAGGTAGGGCCAGTAACGGCTGTACGGTACGGGGGCCCAGTAAGGTACGGCTGTACGGTACGGCTTGGGTTTGCCGAGGTTTATTGCCGTCACTTCCATTCCTCACTCTCCCCCCCCCCCAACCCCCTCTATAACGGGCAAATCCTAAGCCGATCGTGTTTTTAACATCGTTTTTGCCTAAAGGGTCCCTCTTTGGCTTCCGACCAATTCGGGCTTCATTAAATTACGCTTTCTGGCGTTCCTAAGCCTAAGCCTGACCTAACCTGAACAGCCTGAGGCTCAGCCTAAGCATAAGCGTGCCGGCGCTTCGCGCCGCGTAGGGTATTGTGACAACCCTGGGTTGTCTAGAAAGTAACAGGGACTTGGCTTAGGTCTAGAGTAACCGATCACGCTACAGGTGTTTCCAGAAACTGGTAAAAAGGGAAATTGCCCAGCGGGGAATCGAACTCGTCACCTCCATTCTCGGGAAATTGAACCGGCGGCGGCCATTGTAGCCGCCGTATAGGCTGTTTTAGGACCTAGAGTCCTATATTTCAGGTTCCGCGGTAAGTTAAGAGCATAAGCAACGTCCTACATGCATTAACTATTGGTTTAGAGCCGGTTATGGACGAGTTCAGCGATAGCCCGTGACAGAACGCCAACTTCGCGGAGAGTGCAGAGAAGCGACAGGAAGCGAGAGTGCACGCGGATCTCCCGCCGTCTCGTCGCCGACGGACCCCGCAGCGCACGCCAAATCGAACTAGCGACACCCCTCGATTCGGACGTCCAAAAAGAGAAGACCGGAGGCGGAGAGATCTCGTCCAGGAAGTGACATCTCGTCCGATCGGTTAGAAAACCCAAGTCTTTTGGATATTGGCTGGAAGACCAATTAACTTTGTTTTGCCTAGCTTTGGCTCGTTTTCCTTATACTGTTCTTAAAACCACTGTAGTGTGCGTGGCGCGGAGCCGGCTTGACTTCGGTCATTTCCGGCTACCGGTGGGGGCTACAGCCACCGGTTCAAACAAACTGTCTCTCGTCCCTGTGTCGTCTCGTCCGCCTTTATTTGTCGGTTGCAATCGTGCCTGAACGGCAGTTATAGGCCATAAAGCCACTAAAAAGCCAAAGGGCTGTAAATTCCGCAGAAGTGTGCAGTATTGCCAGGAAGTGCAGCTGCCGGACTTAGGATTTGCAGTAGGAAACCCAAGAGCTTCAATAGTTTAGCTGGGAGATCCAAGCGGCTGCAGGAGTTGGCCAAGCGGATCTGGTTAAACGGTACGGACACAGTGGAGGACAGGACTGAGCGCTTAAGCCCTAGAGAGGCAAAGGAAGGCTCTAGGAGCCCATAAA
The DNA here is from genome assembly GCA_020875895.1 of Aphelenchus avenae. Lineage (NCBI taxonomy): Eukaryota > Metazoa > Nematoda > Chromadorea > Rhabditida > Aphelenchidae > Aphelenchus > Aphelenchus avenae. The sequence goes on from JNEY01000015.1 coordinate 466,201, forward strand.
GTGCGACTTCACGGCAAAGTACCGAATCAATACTGAATCAATACCCGAGTCTCAGCGACTCACTAAGGAGTGCTTTCGGCCTTAGATCGCTTAGGTGGGCCCAGTAAGCGGTTTAAGAGTCTACAGTACCCCGGATTACGGAAAGCATACGTCGGAATCAGAGGCTAGAGTCCTCTCATCGTAAGTCTAGGCAACTAGGCGGGTTAGACAACCCGCAAGGGTGTCATAGTATGACACATTACTAAGCCGGTTGAGTAACATTGCTAAGCCGAATATGGGAAAACTTGGCAAAATATAGCTTGTATTCACCCAACATTGCTTAGTCGAGCTCAGAAATGTTATTCACGCGGCCTCACCGGGTCTGGAGAGGTACCCTTTGACCAATGGCTGGTAAGGCTTGAGGACTTGTTTGACCTGCAACCCACGCCGCTCACTGGCGCCCCAAAAGGCTAGTAGGCTAAAGTTCTACTTAGGCGGGAACGCAAGGGCATACTTCGATCAGCTACCGGCGTTAACTCGGGAAACTTACAGCGAGGCGGTCCCACTTCTCAAGCAAAAGTTTGTGCCCCGAGCGGCAAAGTCGCTGGCAAACCAGAAGTTGTACACCATTTGCCAGAGTTACGATGAAAACGTAGCCAGCTTCGCGAACCGAATTCGACAGCTGGTCATGACCGCCACCATCGGTGAAGACCCAGCGGTAGCCAAACATCGCCTGCTCAACGAATTCATCCGTGGACTGAAGCCTAGTGTCCGAATCGTGGTTAAAAAGGAAGATCCTGCGGATTTCGACTCGGCCATGGAACGTGCTATCAGGTTTGAAGGTCTACTAGACGAGGAAGCAAGCTTAGACAAAACTGGCTACGTAAACGCCGTACATACGCCGTCAGCCCCAGCAAATAGCAGAGTCACCTTCCAGGAGCTGAAGTGGATGCGGCAACGAATAACGGCATTGGCGAATAAGCTAAGCGACCAGAACCTCGGCACCGTACAACCTGTTAACGACAACAAGCGTTACAACGAGGCTAGGGGTTCGCAAGATAACCAGGAACAGGCACGTTTCAACCAGTGGGGTGGAAAGTGCTACAACTGCGGATCGCTAGGGCATACAGCCACGAATTGTCGCAATCGATTCCCTAGCCCTCCGAAAAGAGTGGCATTCGCAAGTGGGGCGAACGAGACACCCTTGTCAGATACGGCAACTGAGAGCCAACCCTTCGGCCAACCCTCGCAGTTTCAGCAGAACATTCGGGTTGAAACCCAGCAATGCCAGGAAATAAGTACCCTGAAGGCCGAAGCACGACAAGACCACACTGAGGCGGTTTGTTGGACGGGCCGTCCAGGACTAGACAAAGCGGAAGTAGAGATTCTGGAGATTGTTGCCCAGATGGCCCCAAAAGGTAACCGCTCGGAGCTTGGTCCTAACAGAAGATTCATTCAGTGCTCCGAGGCGAGCATGGGAAGATTCTGTTTTCAGCCAAGTAAAAGGCGTCGCCGTGCAGGCAACGTAATTTGTGGAAAGGCCTCGAAGGCGTCGATACCACGAAAGAAACACTACGACATAAATGTCCGGGAACTGGCGACCGGTAACAGAGATCCCGACGGAAAAGGCACAGAGCTTAATGGCCAGCGCTTCTGCGAAATGGCAAGCAGGGATGGCGTTTTCGCAAGCACCGGACATGAGCGCGTCATGTCCTTGAAAGAGAACTCCAGCAAGGACAGCTTCCGCTCAGAGCCACAGGTCAATCGTTACGGGCGGCAGGATCGTACAGCAATCGCCTTCGAATAAACTACCAGTAAATGATTTGTTGTTTGTTAATTGTTAGTGTTTGTTAAGTTCATAGTTGGATCGAGAAAAAAACAAAAACAAAAAAAAATTATATAAGCATAATATTTCCTATAAAAAAGGTTAGTTGTTTGCGTTTGGTAACAGCTCTTTCCCTGTTTTTCGATATCACGCTTTGCAAATGTTTCCATGTTTCAGCCGTTCGTTTGAGTACGGGTGGACTAAGCGCGGAGGGTCCCGCTTGGTGGAGGGGTGATACGTGTGTGACAACCCTGGGTTGTCTAGAAAGTAACAGGGATACCCGAGTCTCAACGACTCACTAAGGAGTGCTTTCGGCCTTAGATCGCTTAGGTGGGCCCAGTAAGCGGTTTAAGAGTCTACAGTACCCCGGATTACGGAAAGCATACGTCGGAGTCAGAGGCTAGAGTCCTCTCATCGTAAGTCTAGGCAACTAGGCGGGTTAGACAACCCGCAAGGGTGTCATAGTATGACACATTACTAAGCCGGTTGAGTAACATTGCTAAGCCGAATATGGGAAAACTTGGCAAAATATAGCTTGGATTCACCCAACATTGCTTAGTAATGTTAATCAGCGAGCTCAGAAATGTTATTCACCCGGCTTAGTAATGTATCCTACCCATTCGCGGCGCGAAGCGCCGACATGCTTAGGCTTAGGCTGAGGCTTAGGCTGTACATATAAGGTCAGGCTTAGGCTTAGGAACGCCAGGAAACGATTTATAGAGGTTTATTTTCCACTTAGACTTAGTGCTTACTAGCCCAAAAACATAGTTGGCTAGCCAACGATGTTAAAAACACGATCGGCTCCGATATTGTTAAAAACACCGTCGGCTAGCCCATATTGTTAAAAACACGGTTGGCTATCCGATAATCTTAAAAAAACAATATCGGCTGAAATTTCAGCCGATATTGTTTAAAAACATTATCGGCTAGCCGTTAACGTTTCCGGCTGAAGGTTCAGCCGTTAACGTTTCCGGCTAGCCGTTAACGTTATCGGCTGAAAAACATCATCGGCT
>JNEY01000015.1:492598-504797 GCA_020875895.1 Aphelenchus avenae
TCTTGAGATCGTCGAAGTCTGCTTGGCTGACCATGCCGATGGTTCAGAAGAATTCGTTGATCCTGCGCTGGTTGCGACGGCTGTTCGCGAGTGCTCAGTGTTTGAGGCTGACGGCTTCGCGACGTTGGCGGCGTTCGTTCTCTAGGCGCTGGCGTTCTGCCGGTGGGCTTGAGGCCTGCGAGGAAGTGGTTGACGGCCTGGCGAGACTGGAACTCTTCGGTGTAGGGCTTCGCGCTGCCGATTTGACGTGATGTGGGAAACGCGCGCCTGACGAGGGCCTTGATGGCCAGGCCGAATTCGGCGACGGATGTTTTCGGACGCTGAAACGCCGGTTGAGGGCCTGTTGTTGTTGAACGTCGTCGTCGCCTGTGATCAGCTTAGCGGCTAGCTCTTCAGTGAGCAAGTCCCATTCGGCTTTCGTGGCATTCGGCAAGGTCTGGTAGACTGCGAGAGCTTCGCCGCGTAGACACGTTGGAATGATCTGGCAGCAGCGGGCTGGATCCCATCCGTAGAGGTTGCCGACCAAGTAGAACTTGTCTAGGAATTCGCGGAAAGTCTTCTCGTCCGCACGTCCTTCGTAGGTGGGTAGGTCCATAGTCGGGACTTTTCCTGAGCCCTTCTTGAAAGCGTCGAATTTGGTCTTGAGATCGTCGAAGTCTGCTTGGCTGACCATGCCGATGGTTCAGAAGAATTCGTTGATCCTGCGCTGGTTGCGACGGCTGTTCGCGAGTGCTCAGTGTTTGAGGCTGACGGCTTCGCGACGTTGGCGGCGTTCGTTCTCTAGGCGCTGGCGTTCTGCCGGTGGGCTTGAGGCCTGCGAGGAAGTGGTTGACGGCCTGGCGAGACTGGAACTCTTCGGTGTAGGGCTTCGCGCTGCCGATTTGACGTGATGTGGGAAACGCGCGCCTGACGAGGGCCTTGATGGCCAGGCCGAATTCGGCGACGGATGTTTTCGGACGCTGAAACGCCGGTTGAGGGCCTGTTGTTGTTGAACGTCGTCGTCGCCTGTGATCAGCTTAGCGGCTAGCTCTTCAGTGAGCAAGTCCCATTCGGCTTTCGTGGCATTCGGCAAGGTCTGGTAGACTGCGAGAGCTTCGCCGCGTAGACACGTTGGAATGATCTGGCAGCAGCGGGCTGGATCCCATCCGTAGAGGTTGCCGACCAAGTAGAACTTGTCTAGGAATTCGCGGAAAGTCTTCTCGTCCGCACGTCCTTCGTAGGTGGGTAGGTCCATAGTCGGGACTTTTCCTGAGCCCTTCTTGAAAGCGTCGAATTTGGTCTTGAGATCGTCGAAGTCTGCTTGGCTGACCATGCCGATGGTTCAGAAGAATTCGTTGATCCTGCGCTGGTTGCGACGGCTGTTCGCGAGTGCTCAGTGTTTGAGGCTGACGGCTTCGCGACGTTGGCGGCGTTCGTTCTCTAGGCGCTGGCGTTCTGCCGGTGGATGCTCTGCGTCGAAGGCTTCGCGCCGAGCGGCTTTGTCCTTGCGGGCTTGGGTGCGTTCTTGCTGCAGCTGGCGAAGGTTTCCGAGAACCTTCCGTATCGGGTCGAGGATTCGCCCAGCCTGTCGGCGGAAGTACCGGTCGAGCTGCCTTCGACTTGGGGTCTTCGGTGGCGGCTCGGCTGTTTCGCTGGTTGCGTCGGTGGTCGGTGAGGATCGTCCGAAGGAGGAGGACTCGATGGTTGCTGCTTGACGACTGGCGTCGAATGGTGTTGGACTCGGCTTTTCCGCCGCTTATATAGTCGGCCGATGGGCGTGGCTGTTGATGGCGGGGCGCCGGTCGGGGGTGTTTGCCGTGTGATGGGCGGAGCCTGTCCTAAGCCGGATGATGGATCCTTCCCGAGGGGCTCGTTAATGCTTGATGGATTGATCGCGGCCGCCCTTTGGTGGGTGACCTTTTGTCAGACTACTCGAATCTGCTCGCTTCGCACAGTGTCGGGTCGTTGGCGCTGAGCGGGGTGTCCGAGGTCTCTGAGGCTTGGAGGGGTCTCGGAGTCGTGCTTCCAAAAGCTTCGATACGGAAGCTTCGGAATGCTTCGGAGTGAGCTTCGGGAACGCTCTGGACTAAGCTTCGGAGCGCTTCGGAGTGAGCGTCGGAACGTTCCGGAGCTGCTTCAGGGAGCTTCGGAGTGAGGCCAATGTCGAGCTTCGGAATGTGGCCTTAGGGGCATTTTCGAATCTGAATGTCTCCGTTGAACGGTCGGAGGCGTATAGGACGTCTGAAGCCGCACCACGGCTGAAGGCGTAACGGACGTCTGAAGGCGTGCTGAACGTTTTGGAGGCTTCATCTGGATGTTCGTCATGGCGTTTAGGGCGTCCAAGGCGTACATGACGTCCAGGGCGTACATGGCGTATATGGCGTTCAGGGCGTGCATGGCGGTTTTTCCGGGCGTACAGGGCGTACCGGTCGTTCAGGGCGTACACATCGTAGCTTTTTTGAAGTAGGCGTTCAGTTCGTCGCCTCTGAAGTTGACTTCCGTCAGCTTGATTCTGCGAACGTCGGCAAGTATTGGGTGCTGATCGGAAGAATCGGACGACGATCGGAAGTCGATCGGAAGGATCGGATGACGATCGGAATTCGATCGGCAGGATCGGAGGACGATCGGAAGTCGATCGAAAGGATTCGGAATTCGATCGGAAGCATCGGACGATGATCGGAATTCGATGGAAGCATTGGACGTCGACCGGAAGCCGATTGGGAGGGTCGGACGTCGATCTTAAGTCGACCGGATGGATCAGACGTCGATCGAAAGCCTTCGGAAGGATTGTACGTCGATTGGAAGTCGATCGTAAGGATCGGGCGGTGATCCGCAGTCGATCGTGAGCATCGGAGGTCGATCGTCCAAACAATGCTTCGGAAGTCTTTGGAATGAAGCTTCTGGAGCATTCCGAGCGGAGGTTCTGGAGCATTCGGGGCAGAGCTTCAGGGCGCTTCGAAACACTTCAGGAGTAAGCTTCAGGGCGTCTCAAAACACTTCAGGAGTGAGCTTCAGGGCGTTTCGAAACTCTTCAGGAGTGAGCTTCAAGGCGTTTCGAAACACTTCAGGAGTGAGCTTCTGGAGCTTGAAGCATCGCTGGTGGAAGCTTTTCGGACTTGCGATTTGTCGCTGGACTCCGGACGGAGGCTTCAGAATGGAAGCCTTTATGATGTACGTCTTCCGGGCTTGCGATGTTTTGCTGAGCTTCAAGGTGAAGGCTACGGAACTGTTGATGATGGGGCTTCAGGATGCGGCGTCGGATAGTGTCGACTGAGCTTCCGAATGCAGCGACGGAACGTCTCGATTGAGCTTTAGAATGCAGCCTCGGGTCGTGTCGGTTTGAGCTTCAGGATGTAGCTTCGGAACGATCGGGCGCCGGGCTTCAGGACGGATGTTGGAGGTAGAGACTTTGGTTGCGTAGGGCTCACTGGGAGCGTGTGTAGAGCGATACGGAGTCATTCTGGTCGGTTGCGACGTGTACTTTTGCGTTACTCGTGCTTCGGAGCACAGCTTGAGGCGAGGTGATCAGTCTCGCGGCCGGCATTATGTCCATGTACTTGGAAGAGCTTTCGTGTTGCTGGCTTCATAGCTTCCGCTGCTGCGGGCTTCATGGCTTCAGCTGCTGCTGGCTTCATGGCTTCATGGCTTCAGCTGTTTGCTGGCTTCATGGCTTCATGGCTTCAGCGCAATCCGTGTGATTCTTGGCGCCGAATAGCATGGGACGATGTAATCGTGCTCTGTAGCTGCAGCGTAGTACGTGTCGTAACTGGTTCGTTGTCGCTTTAGTGGTGTCTGTCCAGTTTGGCGGCATCTCCGTATTCTCTATCCGTCTCGTCGTCGGACGTCCCTGGCGGCTGCACCCGTGGAGTTTTGCTCTTTGGGCGGCCTTCTGGAGCTCGTATTGATGACTTGCTGCGGGCGTCTGGGGCGCGTGCAGGTGACTGCTTGCGGGCATCTGAAGGTCGGCCGGACGTGGTTTGAAGGGCGGTCCGATGGCCTTCGTCGTCGCGACGGTCGCTCTTCGTTCCTATTGCTGGCTGCTGGACGTGGACTTCGTCGGCAAACCGGTCGCTGAAGTAGATTTGCCAGCGAATCGGTGGTCTTCGTCGGCGTGCTAGTGGTCTTCGTCGGCGTACTGAAGGACTTCGTCGGCGTACTGGTGGTCTTCGTCGGCGTACTGGTGGTCTTCGTCGGCGTGGGCGCTTCAGGGCGGCTAAGGATGAACTTCGGAACGCGGTCTCGAGCTTCAGAGGAAAGCTTCCGGACGTATCTTCGGGCTTCTGTAGATGGCTTTAGAACCTGTCTTCGGCTTCTGGAGATGGCTTCAGAGCGTATCTTCGGCTTCTGGAGATGGCTTCAGAACGTATCTTCTGCTTCTGGAGATGGTCGTGGTAGGGCTTGCGCTAAGTTTTCGATAGGCGGTGTGATGATGGCCTTGGTGGTCGAGGTGGCGATCTGGAGCTCAGCTTCGGAGACAGGAGGAGGAAGAGAATGCGAGGAGAAGGCATCCAGCGAAGCTGCGGCCGGAGCGGACGAACTGAAGTTGTCACCGGTGAGAAAGTGAGTTCCCGGCCGAGTCGGAGCCGGAAGGCGGCGGGCTCCGAGAGGCCGGTTGGTGGAGCCTTCATTTCGAACGTAAGCTCCTGAAGCCGTGGGAGACTCCATGAGCTCGTTCGCTGGGGCGACCGATCCTTAGAACTTAGTCGTGTAGCGGTAGCAATATCGTCCTATGGCCTAGGCAGCCCTCGCTGGAGAGGAGATAAGATAGCTTGGTAGACAGCCTTTATTCCTCGTCACTGCTCGTGGCGGGTCCCCGAAGGGACGGGCGCCCATACAACTATTGCATGGCTCCACATGAGACAATTAGAAGGCGGAGCCTAATGCGGCGGCGGATGTTATCCAATCAACGGCCGCCCCGGCGGGCTCAGCCGGCTGGCTTCGCCCTCCGTGACGGAATGCACGTGGACAAGGCATGTCGGGGGCACATCGGGCGCACATCGGAGAATAACCAATAGATGGCAACGGGCCAGGTCTGGCGATGTGTCTAGGGTACTACACTCTGGATGAATCCTCACGAAGCCGTTGGTAGGTGCTATGAGCGGTATTTCTCTTCCGTGAACGTCCTTTTAATTAACGGCGGATGTGTAAATAATTTCTTTTATTATAATTCCTTTTAGTTATTTTAATTTTTTAAATTTGTTTTTTGTTTTTTTTAAAATTATTTCTTTAATTGTTAAAGAGTGCATGTATTTATTTTAATTAATCTTTTCTGTACAACCCTTTACATGTTTGTAAATATGTAAACAAATAACACAAACAAGCAAGGATCGCCTGTTCTGGCGCACACTCTCCGACTGCCCGCAATTACTCTTTATCTTTCCGCGGTATAACGTGCCTCGTCGGACTGAGAAGAAGGGTTCGTAGCCGGAAGCGCGCTTCGTCCACTTGCCAAGTGTCAGCTTCAGCTCGTTTTTACCCGTCGGCCTAATAGCGTTTCGAAGCTTCTGCTCGGCCGGCGTCTGGTTCTCGCTCCGTCGGAAGAAGCGACGCTCCATGAAGAGGAAGTTCGCGAGGATGACGTTCGCCATGCTCTGGTCGTATCGGCGACAGCCCGCGTAGGTGTTGTAGGCACCGCGCCGGAAGTTACACGATAGCGTCGAACCCTTCGGCGCGATGCAGTCCTCGGCGAGAGAGCAGAGGACGGCCCTTAAAAGACGCATACTCAGCTGAACAGTCAGACGGGGACGTAACACGGAACGGAATTAAGCGTTTTACTAAACCAAGTACACTTAGACGCGAACCCTTCCTTACCTCATTCTGTACTGGTATCGCCGCCGTACTCTGTTCCGTAGAATACGATACAGGATACGGTACGGCTCTCCCTAAGGCCGTACTACAACCCGTGTCCGTCAGCCAGCAAATGATGTCGTACCGTACTCCGTACTGTACCATTACGGTACGGTGCTGATCCCCCGTATTGGGCCCAAGGCCCAGCCCGGGCCGGGCTTGGGCCTGGGCTTTGGGCCTGGCCCTGGGCCGCCCCAAAAAAGCACAAACTCCAAAATGCTAATTTTGAAACAGCCACCAATGGCTCGCCAGAGGACTCCAAAGTCGACTTAAAGCTGATCAATGTGCATACGTAAGTATACGCAGACGATCAACTAGGAGAAAACACGCCTTTCTCATCATTTTCGCAAGAAAAATATGCTTGACAGAACCCGAAACGCGGCACATGTTACCGCTTGGGCTTTTGTGTCGGCCCAGACCCATCAAGCTGGGCCCAACGCCGGGCCCAAAGCCAACACGAACCACGCGGCCGGACCCAAGCCCAGGTCCAAGCCCGGCCCGCGCTGGGCCGGCCCGGGCCGGTCGGCCCAACGCACATGGTTGCCAAAAACACCGGTTTCCTCTCCTTAGCCCTAATGTCCCTGAGACCGCAAATGAAGGACTTCATACCACTTCATGACGCGTCTTGTAAACGGGCTATCGTTGACGAACAACAGTCCGCCTTGAAGCATATTCATCGGCTTCGCGACGGACGCGTCCAGCGGTAGGTACCGGTACATACCTGAACGTTTAGCTTCGAAACTTTCCATCTGGAAAGGGCGAACCTTTGTGGGTGGCGGCGAAAGTGCTGTGACGTGTTCCGGAGAACATGAAAAACGGCTCGATTGAGCCGTTTTGTACGGCCTTTGGGAATACGGAAAAGTCCCTTTTAGCCGGTCGAACGCTGGCGTCGATGTAGAAGAACGATTTCGCGAACTTCAGCTCTTCCTGAAAGAGACGTGGTTAAGCAATAATTCAGAAAACTACAGGTTTTTGCACGTTGGGACTCAAAATTGCCCTTAATTTTGGCAAAAAAGGCCAAAATTGCCTTAATTTTGGCCAAAAAGCCAAAAAATCGGTTCTTAGAACAGCGACGTTTTCATAGCTATGCCGTGCAGCGATCCGTTCCGGGTTACCCCCCCCCCCCCTCCTCCGTGTCGATCTCCGTTCCGAGGAAAACGGCTCTCGGCTCGGCACGCCCTGCACCTCGACCTTCCAATAAATGATATCGTACAGACAGATGCTCATTGGTCGTTATCAAGCCGTTTTCATGCAAAGCACAATTTGCTCAGAAGCGCGGGCCTGTGTATGAGAGGGCTAGGGCGTGACGTGAGGCCACGAAGGTGGGCGGCCCCACCATGGTTTCAAAAACTGCAATTCTGGTGCAGCAGTGAAAGCAATATACCGCTATGACGAGGAACTTCCAGGCGAACTTCTTGAGTTGCTTCACATGCGCTGGATACTCAGTGAAGTTGAAGCGCCGGTACGTGACGTTGCACCACTGACGCACTTCCGCAGCCTATAAACGCGCATTGAATTATTAAAAATTTTAAATAAATCTATACAATATACGTATTTATATATTGATTACTATTAAATAATTTACGTAATACTTAAATAACGTAATTATATAAATAAGATTTAAAATTAGCAATCCTAAGAAACTCAAGCGCTGGTGTATGTCCGTTCGCAAACCGTTTTGTTCGAGTTTGGTATCATTCCATAGGGCTTCTCAAGCTAAGTAAAACTAGAATGTTTCAGACGATCCGGTTGTCTAGAAAAAAGTTATGACCGACCAAATTTGCAACGCCTGATACATGCTTCCATGTGGTAGCGAGCGCTATACGCGCATTCACATAGCGGGGAAGAAGGATATATACTGCCAAACCGGTCCCAGGAGGGTTTTCAAGCAAGGAGGTTCTGAAAATAACGTTCATTTTTTTCATGGCGCCTCTGAGCGTCCGAAAGGAGGGGTTGGAGTCCTGTTTCCATGCGATAGCGAGCGCTATGCAAGCATGGGCATAGCGGGTAAGACAAACATATTCAGCCACACTGTTCATTCGTTTCGTTCGTGCGAAACCGAACATAGCGTTAAACAAGGTTGTAACGCATGAAGTTTGGAATGTCGCAGCGATACGACACCAAAGTTATCTGCTTGGTATGTGCAATAGTGTTCGGTATGACCCACCCGTGACGCTCCCCGTTCCCGTTCCGACCCCCCCCCCGTGCCGCTCCCCGTTCCCGTTCCAAAAAAACGGCCCGTTACCCGTGCCCGTGAAAAAAAATTTTTTTGCGTTTTTTCTGCGTTTTTTTGCCCAAAAATAGGCCAAAATGGGGTGACGGGCGAATAATCTTCGATATAAAGTGGTTTAAATGTCATCCCATAGAGCAATACAGGGATTTAGGCCCGCCGCAGGCGACACCAAAAAATTTTAGTCAAATTTTTTACGAATTTGGTCAAAATTTGCTAAAAATTCGCCTAGCGGCGGGCTAAAAATGGCCAAAAAACGGGTCCAAGAACGGCAGCCGTTCCTGGACCCCCCCCCCTGTGCCGCTCCCCGTGCCCGTGAAAAACGGGCACGGGAAACGGGAACGGTACCGTTCCTCACGGCCCGTGCCGAACACTAATGTGCAATCCCCCATAGCGGCGCCGGCTGCGCGACGCGCACCAACCGCTAGTAAAAACTATTCAAGCACGCTAAATTTTCCCAGGTTGTTTAGTGATTTAGGAGGGAACATGTTGTCCGCGTTCCCGACCCGAGTTCCTCGAAAGTGAGCGCCCTTTTATCCGTCCATTTCCCATCCGTAAATGAATTGCGTCCGTTGTGAGCAAGGAAAAAAGGAGCAGGTCAGAACTGCCGAAGATTCGCGACTCGACACCGAAATCGCGCCGCGACGGAAGCGGAAACGGGCTTCGCCCGTTCCGGACGGGATCCAATCCATAAAATGTGAAATTTTACGGTTTGACATGGACTGAACCCTAATTAGCAAAAATGTATAAAAATTTTATTTGGACTCGCCTCTTTCTTATTGAGCCCAATGTCGAAGACGGTAATATTTGCGGTCGGTTGAGCCAGGTGTACGCTTTGCACCATCTTCCGGAGCTCGAGGAAGTGATTCGAGGAGGCGGAAGTGACAAAGTGCAAGTCCGCGCTGACTGTCTCCAACTCTGAGCGGTTAAAATCCATCCGATCTGCGTCGGAGAGATCAAGGCGACGAAGATGAGGCACCCATTTAGCGGAGAACAGTGCACCAAAAATGGGCTTTCCGGCGGAATCGAAGGTGGAGAACTGGAGCTAAATTTTTGAAACTTTGCAACTTGAGTGATACTAAGCCATAGGAACCCCGCCCGGACCGACGGACCGACAACGAATGTTTAGGTTAAAATTTGCAATATATAGTCAAAATTTGCTCTGGGCGGCGCCTAGCGGCGCGCCATTTTGTCTAGGGCTGATTACGTAATCATGGCCTCCATCCCATCCCCCCTCCCCCTGCAAGGCTTACATATTTTTGGAAGCCCCCTAACGGTCCGAGCGCGCGGGTTGCTATAGGAATCATACCCCTTCAGACACGGCCTGTTGGCTAGACGTTCGTGTACGCTGCCTGAAGAGTATATGAGTAAAGTGCAGGGTTGTTGGATTTCCATTCCGGAAATGGAAATGGCGAAAAAAGTGGAAATGCAACAACCCTGGTAAAGTGTGTTACTGGTTACTGCTGAGATCGTGTACTTGGTAAAACGTTTTTTGTAGCATTTACTCTTGTGATATTTCGGAAATACTTTTTGGGCGTGGGCGTGAGTTATGGAGCACCGCAAATATTACACTATTCTTCGAGTTATTTTCCTTTAGCATTGAAAAATGTAAACAGTTTTAATTTTTGTTGCAAGCGTCTATCATGCGGGCATTTCTTATATAAAATATTGAATCCGTACTTCGCGGTCATCGCGGTCGCTCTGACGCCGTATAAAAGGTGAAAGTATGCCGTAATAGCACATAAGAACAAGGTCGCACGTGCGGTCATCGCGACGGGAGACAGCGAGTGCCTCGACTAATCCCGTCCGACGTCCGCGATTTTTTCTGTTTCGTGCGTTTCGAGAGACCACACAAAAAAACATGGAAGATTGACGCCTTTCAGATCGTTTTGTGCGCGACGTTTCATCGACATATATCTTTGTCAAGTTCTGCCGACAGATCGGCTTCTGCTCTCGCTTCACTTTCTCTTTCACTTCCACCCAATTTAGCGTTCACGCTAACGATAAAATAATGTTCAAAATCAGTCGACACTGCGCAGCAAAACAAATCGTAGGTGCGAGGACCATTATACGTCGACAATTGTTGACAATGAATGCTTAGTTGGTTTCTTAAAGTCATCGGCTATGCCGCATTTAGAGGAATATTCGGCAAGTTTTTCTAGAACGTTGGGTGTCCTGGGGCTCGAGGGCCGCACATCTCTCGTTCATGCCCTGCGGCTGGGATAGGCGATGGGGGTTGCCCTCCCCGTGGTAGCGTCGTTGTCATGAGCGGCGTTTTGTTGAGTACCGCCTCCTCCATTGTTTTATATCGGCAATTTACTATTACTCGTCGATTAATTAATTGATACGATTCATTGATCGGCAACTCATCGATTAATCGATCAAATGATTAAGCGATGAGTGCATCGGACGTCTACCACTTTGGCAAAGTGGTAGACGCCCGAACACAACAGTTGCCTGTATCTTGCGCTCAACACATGCGAACGAGAGTTGCTCAGTATGTGGTCTAAAAGTCCGCCGCTAAGTCGCATTACCTTCAGACTGAGAATGCACGTTGGGCATTGCCCCCTCCCGATGGCTGCGTAGCCTTCACTGATCGGCAAATTTGTTGAGTACTGCCACAACGCTGCAACAGTGCGCCGATTCTGCCAAGTGCATAGACATGGTAAAGTGCGTCGTACGACATTGTGTAATTTCCGGGCTTCTTCCGCAAACACGCGCCACGAGCCGAATTGTATTCGCTCTAATGCATCGGATTAGGAGTCGCAGAGAGAGATGTCCTCCGAGAATGCCACACGTAAATCCTAATTCAACTGAATGTAGTGCCTGTGCTAAGCCTACGTTCTCAAGCACACTTTGGCTTGCAGACGCCCTTTTGTGCTGACCAGTCATGACTTTACCATCGTGCGTTGGCGTTGGACATCGACTCGCCCAAAATGTTTCGTCCGTCGCCGGCATCCTGATGAACCTGCTGCTTGCCTTCCTTATCGTCTTCCACAGTCGAAAAGAGCTGAAGCCGTTCCGATCAGTTCTTCTGTGTGGATGCGTCATCGACTTTGTATTTGCGCTGTCTAGCAGCTTATTCCAAGTGGTATGTTTATTGGCTGTTTTTCATGGCTTCAAAGCGACGTATGACATACGAGCTTTGGTTTCGTACCCTCTAGCCCATAACTTTCGCTTTTAGGCTTTCTTTTAGCGCTCACGCTCGACGTCTCCGTACCGTACCCCCCCCCTGCGGAGTAGCTTGCCTTGTACCTCACTGCCCCTACCCCTTAGTGTGTGTGTGTGTGCCTTCCGTAATGTTCTTCCGTCCCCCCGTACCGTGCTCCGTACCGTACCGCACTCATCGCTCCCTCGTGTACCGTGCTCCGTGCCGTGCTGCATCGTTCAGTACTCCTAACGTTCTCCGTACTCTCGTCCCCGCATCACGGGTACCGTGCTCGTGTGTGTGTGTGCCTTCCGTAATGTTCTTCCGTCCCCCCGTACCGTGCTCCGTACCGTACCGCACTCATCGCTCCCTCGTGTACCGTGCTCCGTGCCGTGCTGCATCGTTCAGTACTCCTAACGTTCTCCGTACTCTCGTCCCCGCATCACGGGTACCGTGCTCGTGTGTGTGTGTGCCTTCCGTAATGTTCTTCCGTCCCCCCGTACCGTGCTCCGTACCGTACCGCACTCATCGCTCCCTCGTGTACCGTGCTCCGTGCCGTGCTGCATCGTTCAGTACTCCTAACGTTCTCCGTACTCTCGTCCCCGCATCACGGGTACCGTGCTCGTGTGTGTGTGTGCCTTCCGTAATGTTCTTCCGTCCCCCCGTACCGTGCTCCGTACCGTACCGCACTCATCGCTCCCTCGTGTACCGTGCTCCGTGCCGTGCTGCATCGTTCAGTACTCCTAACGTTCTCCGTACTCTCGTCCCCGCATCACGGGTACCGTGCTCGTGTGTGTGTGTGCCTTCCGTAATGTTCTTCCGTCCCCCCGTACCGTGCTCCGTACCGTACCGCACTCATCGCTCCCTCGTGTACTGTGCTCCGTGCCGTGCTGCATCGTTCAGTACTCCTAACGTTCTCCGTACTCTCGTCCCCGCATCACGGGTACCGTGCTCCGTACCGAACACGCCCGTTGCCCCGTACCGTGCTCCGTACC
>JNEY01000015.1:510609-569612 GCA_020875895.1 Aphelenchus avenae
GGGGGGGGGGGGGGGGGGGGGGGGGGGGGGGGGGGGGGGGGGGGGGGCTAAAACATCTCGGAGAAGGCACCAGTTGTTTCGCCATTTTTTTTATCGAATTCAGACCTTCATAATTTAGACTTCCGGCAAACCCCCTCCCGTACCGTACTCCGTGCCGTACTGACCACCCCGTACAGTACTCCGTGTCGTACTGACCGTCCACGTGACGTTTTCCGTGCCATTCTCCGCTAAAACGGCACTGAACGGCCTCTATTTTCGAGCCATGCCGTATCCGTTCGGCACGGAGTACGGCTCTGTACTGAAACCCCACCTGTACCGTTTTCTGTGCCGTGGAATACGGAAACGGCACTGAACTAAACACGGCACGGAACGGTTGCCGAGTCTATATTAACTTTAGCATTTAAGGGTACGAACTCCGGAACAACAAAGTGTAGTTCTTTTGCGATGTTATCCACTTGTCCCTCGTAAATTTTACCCGAAAAATCATCCCCAGGGTAGAATTGGTGAAAGCACGGTAAATGGTTACTTCGTTATCGCGACACACGTTTAGCGACCACGTATTGACGGCGCTACAGCTAGCATTGCTTGTCGCATGCACGTTCACGGCTGCTGGAATCTTCGCGCTTTCTTACTTCGCTCTGTGGGTGCCGTTGTCGGCACAGACTATTCGTACGTCGCGAGACTTCGCAGAGCAGTGGCCATGCGCGGATCCCGGCCAAGTCCCATTCTTCCATTACAGAGACGCCGTAAGTACTCCTAACGGTCTCAGCGCCAAGACACGGTTCGTGAAACACTTCGGGAAAAAGAATTACCATAAGTTAGAGGTAGTCGGCCGTACCGTATTCCGTACCGTACCGTACTGCGTACCGTATTCTACGGTACGGAGTACGGTACGAGGGTCACGTCCAGTAGGGCAGTACGGTACGGCACGATTTTCTGGAAAATGCACTAGTAGGGCAGTACGGTACGGCCTGGTACGGGCCGTACCGTACTGTACGGTACGGAGTACGATAGGAGGGAGTCAGTACGGTACGGAGTGCGGTACGGGGGGGGGGGGTCCGCGACTACCTTTACCATAAGTTCGTGAAAACGTTTTGCCTTAGCCAACGTCTTAGTCAGTTGTTCGGGGCATTTGCTGTAGGCTGTGTAGGCTACGGCTTAGACATGCCGAAGATATGAAGATCTCAGGTGAGTTAGCCAAGTCCATGGATACTCGCGCATCGAACGTGCACTTGGTACGTTCGCAAAGCGGTGCACGAATTCAGTTTCGTGAAGTACCTCGAATTTCCTGAAATGAACCCCCTGGCGAAGTATTTCCCTAGCCCATAAATTTCTTTTTTGTTTCTGACTCATATTCATGCCCACTGGGAATCTTGTTGTACTGTTATGGATCAACCGCTGACGTTAGTTTGGGTTGTCATAGTGGGAGAGGGAGGAGGGGGATTGTTCATTATCGAGTAAATAAGGCACTTTCACCAGCCTACCGGGATGCGAATCCATTACAAATATTCGCATTTTCTACCAATTTTGTTTTGCAGTTCACTACACGCGCCTTAATACCGCTGTTCGTTGCTACCGCTATCGTAGCCACAACATACGCTATCGTAATGTTCTCTGCGTACAACATTCGAAAGTCGCTGCGCTGCCCGGTGTCCGCACATTCGAAGCTTTCGGAACGTCAAAAAAGCCTGCACAGGCAACTAGACTACGCGCTCGCCTTGCAGGTACGTAGCCGTGACTTTCGGCGCTGCGAACCGCTTGCCTAGACTTCTTAAAAAACATGTTGGAGACGCCCACAAATTATGCGATGACCAGCGGAAGGAGAAGGTCGATCCTCATCAAGCATTCCTTGAAGGGGCGGGGGGGGGGGTCTGGACAGATTATCACGGCATCACAATGATTATGCAAAACAGCAGACGCCCGCGCTAGCTTTCGTTGCACTTGCCAAATTTCCGCCAAAAATTTCGCTGATGACCCCAGCGGTCCATTTTTCGGTTCTGTTTTCACCTATCGTCACGCAGGATTGGGCCGGCGGGTGGGTGAAGGGGGGGGGGGGGGCAATGGTCTTCACTCTTGCTTTGGACAACGCGTATCCTTGGTAAGCTTTCAGGCAGTTAATCCTCTGGTACTCATGGTTATCCCCGAGATGGGCACCATCGTCGCGGTACTTGGTCTTGCCACACAGCTCAAGCCGGTAGTACTCGTCACGACCACGGTCGTATCTCTGATACCCATCCTGAATCCACTGTCGACGATTCTCTTCGTCAAGTGTTATCGCCAAGCGGTGGAGGATCTATTCAGCGCGGAGTTCCTGTTCCGATTCAAGGTGTTCGCCACCGACTCAATGCTAGGGAATCACCAGTCTTCGGCAGACGTCAGCTTGGGCCCGACTTCATCGCTGTCCTAGCCTTAAAGGGTTTCTCTGTCGCAAAACCATTGTATGTGGAAGTAAAGGAATTGTCCTATTATTGGCATTGACGTCTGTCAAGTGGCTAGACTTTCGATTTCTGGGGGCTAAAATTGGAATTTTGCTAAAGTGGAGAAAGAATTATCCCGATATGCCTTTCGGCTTTTTGGTCTAAAGATTGATGGCCTAAAATCCAGTTAAGCCAAAGATTTTTTAGCCCAAAATACCCTTTCATTTTCTTGCGCTAACTTCTCAGACCACTATTTTCAGCCCAAACATCCGAGACATTTGGGCAAGAAAAGTTTAGCCCAAAAGACCCCGGGGTGGCATTTAGCCCAAATGACTGTGACGCCAAAGTGTTATTCCAAAAAAACTTTAGCACAACAATTTTCGCCCAAAAATGTGCTAATCCCGTGGCACTGAATTCCCGCCCACACCCACTACAACCCCCCTCCCCCCGCCCCCGGCCCTATGCCAGGGTTGTGTGCAGACCGCTCCTTCGGCGGCGTCATCCAGTTGACGTGAAAGAGTCGTTTTTTTTGTGCAGACTCCAAATGAGGCCCGCGCCAAAGCTTACCGCGTGACTGCGCGATGACGTAGAGAACGTCCGCCGCGTTCGTTCTCATTTGCGCAAAGCACTTTATACCTAGCGACAAAACCGCACGGCCAGACTGTTGACGCTTGCCATAAACGGATGAGGCTAACGTGGGCTGTCACCGTAAGCGGCCCTACAAAGAGTCGAGCGTTCTCTGGCGCACGATCGCCATGCTTTTAGGACCGTTTCTCCGTTGTCTTCATTGGAGGCAAGGACTTCGTTGACCCTAGCGTTCGCACACCCTTAGGGTCGACCCAGGGATGCCGTTTGGATGTCCCAATTAGAGACATTTACATGGCGCTACTGCTAATTACCCACAGATTTTATGCGATTTACCCACAGATTTGGCGTACCCACTAATTTGCAGCGTTGTACCCACAGATTTCGCGTACCCACTAATTTGCAGAGTTGTACCCACAGATTTCGTGTACCCACTAATTTGCAGCGTTGTACCCACAGATTTCGCGTACCCACTAATTTGCAGCGATGTACCCACAGATTTTAAAAACCCACAAATTTGCAGCGAAGTACCCACAGATTTTAAAAATTACTAATATTCCTCGCTCGTACCCCCTCACGTAAGTGTGATCGTCGAAATAAGCCTTGTAGACAAGTGGACTGACCTAGAGTCTTGCCGGCGCCTACGGCGCCGCGTAGCTATGTCTAAGCCTAAGCTTAATCCGGTTTAGCTAGTGAGTTTCAAGACTTTTCTGTGGGTAACAAACTAAGCCGGGGTTGGTAGTACGGGACCCTTACCTATTTTTTCGGCGCCGACCTTCGTCCGGCGCCGAAAAGATGCCTTGGTAGTTATCCGAAGTCTCCTTTGTTCGCCCCACAGCGGTATTTAACACTGATTTCGGCGTGTTTATACCCAATATAGCCCGCCGTAGGCGGCGCCAAAAAGATTTTTTGGGCTTTTTGGAATAAAAATTCATCAAAAATTCAAGGCCTCAACGGTTTTTCAGTCCCGAATATCACTTATTTAGCCTAAATATGCCCGCAAACGAGATTTTTAAGCTTTCTTGGTAAGTTGCGTTGAAAATTTATTTTGCCTTAGTCCCCCCTCCCCTTCCCGGGCCGAACGCCCGGTGAGGTAGGGGGGGGGGGGGGCTTCCCCCTAAATACGCCACTGCTGCGTATGCGTACGGCGGCGCGCTGCAAATTAGTAATTTTTGAAATCTGTGGGTACTTCGCTGCAAATTTGTGGGTTTTTAAAATCTGTGGGTACTTCGCTGCAAATCTGTGGGTTTTTGAAATCTGTGGGTACTTCGCTGCAAATTTGTGGGTTTTTGAAATCTGTGGGTACTTCGCTGCAAATCTGTGGGTTTTTGAAATCTGTGGGTACATCGCTGCAAATTAGTGGGTACGCGAAATCTGTGGGTACATCGCTGCAAATTAGTGGGTACAACGCTATTTTGCCCATTTACATTGTCACATTGACGTTGGCTTAAACGCGCGGTAGTCTGAGGCTTGTAGTCGCTTACTAAGGTCGTCCCATGAATTGTGGACAATTGGAACGTTTGACAAAATGTGTCAAATCGAGAACCGAAGGCAAGGTCAAAAATGGTTTTTCCTTTTTTGGTTAAAAAAACACGCAATGAGTCAGTATCAACCCTATATTTGGTCGCCCAACGCTCTTCTGGTGAAGCGCTTTTAGCGATGACTGTCTTCCTCGCCCTCGCGCCGCTTTTTGTTATCATTCACTTCACAATCGTGGACTCCGCTTCTACTGCCGAAGCAGCGGAGGTATGTTTTTGTGCAGGCGCATAACGGCAAAAGTGGGGGACACACACGGTAAGTGTTCTGCGGACTAGGACCTGAGGAACCCATAGACCAGGGCATTCTGACCATCGTGACCGATGATGAACAAATGTAGCAGTAAGTTACTACTGTACAATTACACTTATATGTGGCAAAGCGCTCTGCAAGCGCTTGCCTAGTCAACCCATGTATTACGTGACTATAAGCGATCTCTTGTTGGGACCCGAATACATCAGGACCCGAAATAGGGGATTCTAAGCATGGGGAGTGTGCATTCGATGGGAGGAGGGGCCGCGGATGAAGTGCCTTCCTACTGAGATCACTTTAGTCTGTTGTCCAAAGCCAGGATGCACCGGTTTACAGTCCTGCGGTCAGCAAGCGAGTCTCCCATCCGACGATGCGTCAGCACGTACGCATCAATCAGTACCAAAGCGGCTCCGGCTCACCCGCGCCAGCAGTGAAGACCATTCGCTTCACCGGGAAGTCGGCTTACCTACGTAACTTCCTACAGTCGCTCTACGGTCGACCTTCGTTCCACGCGGGACAGAGGGCATAGTGTCCCTCGTAGCTTGGATAACTATCCTTTATTTTGTCGTTATCCACACTGTGTACGTAAAAAAGATGGACAAGCGAGTAAATACAAGCGTAAAATCCCTTCGAAACTTTGTGAGAGGTAGAGCTCATTTGTGGAAGCAGTCCCGCGACTCGCCCGAGAACTCTCCGGACAGCTCCATGACGCCGATGTCGAAGGTCTTCTCCGCGACTTCACTGCTTTCGGTGATGAACTTCTTCGGCACGTACACGGAGACCTTTCGCTGGCAGGGCTAAAGTACCGATTTCCAAATTTGAAGGTTTACAAGGGAAGGGAAGGGACGCGGCTTTCGTTGACATGGCTAAATAGCCGCGTCCAAGTTGAAAGTTACAGAGGGAAAAGGGATCATGGGCATCGTCAAAACGTTTCACGGTAAATACCATGGCTGGGTGGGAATCGGCGTTCGGAAACAGCCGTTGTGGACTGGAATCGGCTTTAACTAAATCGGATCGGAACGGCTCCGAACTCCCGACAGCCAGCCACCCGAATGGGGAGGACAACCCGGCTAAGTATACAGAAGAGAAGGACGTACCAGCCAGTCGTTGCAGTCGTGGTAGAGGTTCACCTTCGGCGTGATTCGGCTGATCTCGTGGGCGTGTCCGGTGATGAGGAACCGCCCTTCGGAGTTGCTCTCCGTCTCCGCCATCAGGTCGTCGAGGGTGAACGCTAAAGGAGACGCTTTTATGAAATACTCAAGCGGAGTGTGGGCGCACTGTGGCACCGTACTATGGACGGCCGCTAAACTATTGCCCTAAATGACATGAAAAAGATGGTCATATATTCCTGCCCGAAAAGGTAGCTGATGTGCTGAATTTGAACTAAATGCCTTTTAGTCACCAAAATTAAATGTAAAACGTTTGGCAAGATGGAACGAAATTTCAGGAAGATGGCGGAAATAATTATGCAATAAGGGTGGCTGCTCCCGGGTCCGGAACCGATTCCGAATCCGTTCCGACTCAAAAATTTTTAAAATCGAATCCAAATCTGTATCCGATCCTTGCTCAGCACCAGGATGCAAGAAGCAAACGGAGCCGACTTGGGGGGTCGAGTACGAAATACCTACTGTTTTTCTCGCCGTAGTGGAACGCCAGCCTATGTCTTTCCGTGTCGGGTGAATACGACGCGGAATACTAGAAGGCTCTGTACGTCTAGGCGTGCCGAGAGGTTTGCTTTGCTGAACCTTGCGTGATTTTCCGTGATCTTGCTGAGGCACTTTGACATTTTAGGTATACTTCGGCAACCGTACCGTATTGCGTTCCGTGCCGTTTTCCGTATTCCACGGCACGGAACAGGGTACGAGTGAGGTTCCAGTACAAAGCCGTCTCCGTGCCGAACTGGTACGGCACGGAATGAGGCGCGACCCGAAAACTGAGGCCGTTCCGTGCTGTTTTAGTGGAGAACGGCACGGAATACGGCCGGTTTTGCAGCCGTGCCGTATTCCGGGCCCACGTGTACGGCGCGGAATACGGTACAGGGACGGTCAGTACGGCACGGAGTACGGTACGGGAGAGGTTTGTCGAAGTCTGTTTTCAGGGTTCTAGCAGTACTGCCCCCCCCCCGCTCTTCCAGGGACAACCCGAAAGATATGTCTCATTCTGCGTAACCGTTATACGTCTAGCCCTAAACTTACTGTCGTGGTCGTAGAGCTTGATCAGGACGTTCGGCATGGGTTCACCGTTGCACAACAGCTGCCCACTGACGGCTACGGCTTGCGACGGTCGGCTCATGATGTCGTTCTCGCTTTGCACGTAGGGAGCGCCGCGAACGACAACTGCAAGCGCAGAGAGGGCTACGATATAGTAGGACGGAATCATGGTGAAATTCTGAAAAAAATAGTTCTTTTAGCACTCAGAAATGGCGCGATTCTCACAAAAAAGATATGCGGAATGTATAGAATCAGTGTAGCATTGTCCATTCTACAGATCTGAGCGCTTGAATGAATTTAGTATAACAGCGAGCGAACGTCACCAGATGACCGTATGGGCTTACGGTCTATCAGGCGGACAGTTGCGAAAGGGTATGACATGACTGGCCGGGAATCGGAGTGGGGCAAAAAATGGCCGGATCCTCCGAATCCGGGCTTTTCCGGGCTTCTCAGACCAACGAAATTTCAAGCAAAACTTTGACAAAATTAGCGAAACGTTGGTATGGCGGCGGGCCGTTTACCCGGGGCCTAAAACGGCGTCGGATAAAGGGCACGTCTGGAATCGGAACCAAGAACCGGGTTGATTATAAGGTTTGAAGACGGATCGGTATCTCGATCAAAGGATATGGACCAAAGGACACTAGCGCCCGACTCTAGACAGTGCAAGCAACGACGGAAACGTCTCTTGCTGGGCTCGCAGATAAGAGCTAAAAGTGAAAACTTCATTGACGTGAACATAAATAAATACTTCCCGGCCGGCCGCCGGGCCGTCTAATGAACGTGCGTTTCGTCAGTTGATAGCTGCCGCCAAACGGCCGGTGTAAACAACTTCGAAAGAAAGCTACGTCGGCGACGAGGGCTCCGTCCAAGAGGAACCTCCGGCTTGATTGCGAACAGCTGTCGGCATGGGCCGCCCGCCTGAAGGCGGATGATTCATTTGGCGCGCTCTGAAGACGAGGCGGCCACAGATCATCCGCTTGTGAGGTCAATGTTCTTGTGAGGTAATTTCGTCTGACGACGATGGTGACTAAGCGTCACGGCTTTCAAAAGTCGCTCAACTTCCGCGTAGGGCCGCTAACGGGTGTCCACTAAACAATGGAAATTCTCTGTGCCTCTCAAAAATTTCCCACAGTTGACTGGGTCGGTTCCGATGTAGAAACTGGTAAGAAGGGAGAATGCACCGACGAGGCTCTAAATGGAGGAGGCATGAGTCAAAGCGAACCTCGTCCAACGAAGGCTCAACTTGTCCTAGATTTGGGCGACCGCGCGATAATGCCGTCCGCCTTTCCACTACGGATCGGCAACCAGTAGCCGTACCGTACCCCCTACTCTAACCACACCGTACCCGACCAATGCAGTACGGAGTACGGTCCGGGCTGCAATACGGCACAGTACGGGTAGTAATAGTGCTAAATATCGAGGAAACTGGAGCCGTACCGTGCTCCGTACTAGACTGACCCTCCGTACTGAGATACGGAGTATGGTACGGCTGCTGATCTTACCCCTCCCCCAACGCTAACTACCGTTTTGCCTTCTAGAAACCGTTGGGTAAACTGCTTGGGGTAGTTTGCCCTTTTAGTTTTGGGTACACTTATGATACCCCTCAAACTACTTTAGCTTGGCATAAGAGCGGAACTTTTCATACGGGAGAATCGTAGCGCAAGATATTATTTGTGTATGGCAACATGTTCGCGCTATCTAACGCTTCTAGGTTTCGCTCAAATGAAGTTGAATATTCTTATTTCTCTGAATCGCTTCGCGGCGATAATAGTGCCTGGCATCTACTACAAAGTAAGACTTTGTTGACTATGCCCGCGTCACCTTAATGTACTTGCTAATGAAAGCACAAGCCATTATTATGCTTATGTGCGCAAATCATAGGCGAATTTAGTTATGGACCAATCGCCTTACGTACTGCATCTTATTCGGCGTCCTAGCCACCGCGATTGTCGCCTCAGCCCCTATCTTCTTCTACAACGTTGGTGCAATCACGACCACGGGGTTCGACGAAGGGAAGGGAAGCATTGTTCGGACCGTGGCACCTGCGTTTTTAGAAATAAATGTAAGGAACCCACATTGTCAATCTCTCTAGGTTCAGGAGACACCGTTAAAAGTGCGTCTTAAAGTCCACCGCATAAAAGAGGTGCAGGCGTCAGTAGTTCTCTGCAAATTTTGCCGTAAGTACCGTAAAACCCCAGCCAAAAGCACCCTCTCTTCATTAGGAGCACCCTCCTCATATCCCCATAAATTGCCTAGGTTGCGCGTACATACGATCTAAGGTCCTATTTGGATAGAGAACTACAAAATAAGGATCTTAAAGGCCCGAAGAAGGCAAGGGGATGAGGAAAAGTATTCTTAAAAAACTTTAAAGTTTAAGATCTTCCATAAAGAGGTCTCCGAATTATCGAAACACCGGCGCTTTTAATCGGGGTTTGACGGTACTAGTAAAAGCTGGTAAAAGGTTGATCTTGAGACAACAAGACAACCGATTAAATTTTAACTGATTAATTTAATTTATAAATAATAATTTAATTTAAACATATTTAGGTAGTTGGCAATTTATTGTTAAATTTAACTTAATTTAATTTCAACAAATGAATTCCATGATAAAGCGAAATTTCAGAGCTATTTCAACGACTTGTGGAAGCGCCTGACATACGCAAATCTCGCGGTATGCGTCACATGCTATCCGGTGATGCTCTTCAAGGTCAGCAAGGCGTCAAGAAGAGCACTGAACCAGAAGCTCCAGCTTGAAGTTCGCCTTCTCTATTCAGTCCTCGTCCTCTTCGTGACCAACATCATATACGCGGCATATTTTCTCTACCGGTAAACAAGACTGAGTTGATGACTATATAAGCGTGCCCAAAATAGCACTTAGAATTTCCCTAAGGAATTTAACTCAAAAAGTAATAAAAAATTAATGTGGAAAGAATAAATATCAGAGTTCAAGTGGCAGATAAAAAACAATATTTTATATTATATTTTGCTACCGGGAATTCTTTTGGCATTGCGATTAATGAATTACAAAACAAATCCCGAGTATCCCGCTTGACTGCCAAGATTTCCAGTAATACCCCAGTTGCAATGGAGTCCGTTCAACCCTGTCCAACCGGGCCATAGGCTCGCCGGGCCGGGACGGGCCCGGGCCCCATGTTTGCAGACTTAGCCGGGCCGGGCCTAGGGTAGCCCCGGGCCGGCCCGGTATGGGTGTCGAAAATAGGCAGATTTCGCCAACATTTTAACCAATTTTTGCCAAATAATCCTGAAAGTGCCAATAGCGGCGCCTGCGGCAGGATACATTATGTAAAGAGCAACCAAAATAGTGCATTAAACTCGCTGCAAAGGACAAAATTTTACCTGTAGAAAAATACCAAAGGGGGACCTAGGGAAATTTTCGGATGGGACAAAAACCTTAAGGCCCGCCGGAAAGTCAAGGCCCGCGGAACGGGCCGGGCCTCGACTTGAAGGCCCGGTGCGCAGGGTTGTGTCCGTTGCAATTGAGATATGACCGGAATCTGGAACTGAACTTAACTGAACCCTAGTTCAGCGACCCTGTAAGTTCAAATTTTTGAACGACCTTTGAGTGACAATTCTTGAGTGACAATCGACAATGAATGAACCAAATTTTTTTCCGCTGAACTGAACTGAACTGGAGCTCGAGTTCAGTTCATCAAAGTCCACTGAACTCGGCGGTTCACTTGAACACTGCAATGGACGTAAGATAGCAAGTGGCGAGCAAAAAACACTTGCCAGCGCGAAACCATTGGTCACTCGCCCGTTCTACTGGCCATACTGGAGCAGCAAATGTTAAACGCACCCATATTCCCTTTTAGCGACATTATGATCGCTCGCTACGGTGCTCCTGGACGCTCTTCTGAGTGGCTGATCTACCTCTTGGCGGACATCTACGACATGCACAACGTCTACGGCATCCTGTTCACCTCTAGGGAAATCCGGCAGGCAGTTTTTGGACTCCAGAAGTGCACGCCGAAGGTGAGGCCGCTGGGATTCGGCTCGCCCAGACTTCCCAGCACATTGACTTGAAACAATGAACCATGAAAGAATAAACGTGTTGTATTTGCCGGTGCCGCTCTTCGGAAGTCCTTATATCCTTATACACTAAAGCGCTGTCGTTTGACAAAAAGGTTTTGCTATCGGGCCGAGTTGGGTATCATTTGATAGGACTTCTAAGGCTATTTAAAACTATAAAGTTTCAGTTGAATCGGCTGGTTAGAAGAAAGTTATGACGACTTAAAGTTTCAACCCTAACTTCTGCTTCCATGCGATAGCGAGCGCTCTGCACGCATGCGCATAGCCAAGATCTTGCTGGAACATTATTCCATACCTCAGTCGAAAGCCCTTGGTGAGCTGGTTACGAACCATTCTTCATTTTATGCTCAAGCCCCCTTTGGAGCCCTTAAAAGGGGGTTAAACCTCAAAAATGGTGATTTTTCAAGATCATGCTGGAACTTCACGTCGTACCTCAAATTGTGGGATTTACCCAGGAGGGATTTTCAAGCATGGAGACTAGGGAAATAATGGGGGAATGAGGTAGGAGGGCGCAGCATTCTGGTCTCCGCCTGCACTTTTGATCCTGGCGGTACGCGACACATACACATGTAAAAAATTGTTTCTCACGTCGATCTTAGCAAGGTATGTTATTTGTACCCACTCGCGTCATTGGCCGAAAGTCAACCGGAAGCGAACAACGCGCGATATCTCGCTCGGTTACCCGGGGTTACGCAGCGAGCCTTATCGCTTGCGCATTGTTAAGCTATTCTCTTTGCAAATGCGTGCGACTTCTTCGGTCAACGCATGTCATTACCGACAGTTTCTTCGAAGACGGTCAAAATCGACGTCTCGCCGAGCGCTCGTCTATGTCAGGTTCAGTGGGAGCTTCCGTATCTGTCGCGTAAGTCCGTACGACACACCTGCGAGCCCTTAGGCCAGACCAAGCCTTGGCTGTAAACTTTCTTAAAAATAAGCCTAATCTTAAGCTAGTTTAGGCATGAATCTAAGGAATTGCCTAATCCTGAGCCTAAACAGTATGTACTTCAGCCTATACTGAAGGAGCTGCTTAAGCTTGAGCCTAAATAAAACATGCCACCCCAATCCGGATCATACGCATTAAAATACCGAATTAACCGTTACTGAATAGGCGCTAGTGAGTTTGTGTTGTATCGTCTTCTAGTGTTCGGTAAGACCACCCCCGTGCCGTTCCCCGTTCCCGTGCTACCCCCTCCCGTGCCGCTCCCCGTTCCCGTGCTACCCCCTCCCGTGCCGTTCCCCGTTCCCGTGCCAAAAGAACGGTCCGTTTCCCGTGCCCGTTCTCCAAGCCAAAAATACGCCCAAAAAGCCGTATTTTCATGGAAAAAGTTCATCAGAGCATCCATTTTGGCCATTAGCGCTTAAGGTATTGTGGTTTCGGCAGTAGAAAAGAGCAAATAATGGAAAATTTAAAGAAAAAAGTTATTAATTTTTACAAAATATGCATACATTTGCGAATTTTTTCTTCACCAAAGGGTCCCCCTTAGGATCCACCCCAAAAAGGGCGCAATTTTGAGGTAAAAAACGGGTCCAAGAACGGCAGCCGTTCCTGGACACCCCCCGTGCCGTTCCCCGTGCCCGTGCTGACCCCTCCCGTGCCGTTCCCCGCGCCTGTGAAAAACGGGCACGGGAAACGGGAACGGTACCGTTCCTCACGGCCCGTCCCGAACACTATCGTCTTCATTGTGGGCTCTGGCTTTCGATGCTGGTTCTTAGCATGCTACTGACCCTTTAGCCACTGAGCCGCAGGGATTGGCGATCTGTAGAAAGCTCTTCTCCGAAAACTAACTTCATTGTGAAATTACTTTTAAAAAATCATGGACTAGGAGGAGCTTTTCAGCTGGCAACGAATACACCCAGCTGCTAACGGTCTACCGAATCCTGACCGGCGGGCACAAGCTGATCCAGACCAAGCGATGGACCAACGGGCGGTTAACAAACCGCTCTACTACCGTCAATACGGACCCCGGGGCGAAGTATCTAATCCTGCTTAGCGTCAACGACGATGAAGGCAGTGAAATCGCGTTCGGCGACCGGCGGTTCAAAGCCAGTAGGTTTAAGAAATTAGGTACGCAAATGCAGGCATTCCAGGCAGGGAAAATATGGCCTAAATGTTTTAAATTTTTGTAAATTTTTATTTATAAAATTAACAAAATAAAAAGTTATTTAAAATAAAAATAAAATTTAAGAAAATACAAGCAGACTTTTAAAAACGACATTAAACATTTTGCATGCATTTAGTCTTCGGCCCCACCGAGGTCGGGCAACTGCTTCGGCGAGCGCTATGCTTCTCGCCGCCAAAACTCGACGAATTTGTGGAGCTTTACCGGTGCAAACCGCGGTCGTACTGGGCCGAGGTGGAGACCAAGTATGGTGGCGTAATGCACGGATACCTCAAGGATGGCAATGGGCACGCAGCGTCACCGATAAATGGGGTGTTGTCTGGTAAGCGATACGCATTTTTGTAGGATTCTACGTCACTCCTCTGCTTTCTTGTAGCCCGAGGAGTTTTCGTTTTGCGAGTTGGATCAAGGAACGTAATTAAGGATCGGCAGTCGGCAGCCGTACCGTACTGACCCCCTCTGTACCGTACTCCGTACGTACTGACCCCCTGCGTACCGTACAGTACGGTACGGGCCGTAATACGGTACGGTACGGCCGTTGTACGGCCCGTACTAGTTATAAAATGCAAGAAAATCGAAGCCGTACCGTACTGCCGTACTGGACCTCCACCCGTACCGTACTGACTCTCCCGTACCGTACTCCATACCGTACAGTACGGAGTACGGTACGGTACGGCCGTCCTACCTGTACGACTGACGACCTTTAAACGTAATACGCCGTACACTGTTGTATACCTCTTCGTACGCCTAACGCACTTAGGAACGTTCTTCAACGCTCGCCTCCTGAAGCATGGCAGTGGACCACATCAGTCAAACTACGGCGACATGAAACTTAGCGTTCCGGCGTTGTGTTTACTCAATCCTCAACAAGTTCGCCTTTACTTCGTCGACCTATACTGCTTAACACGAAGACACTACGTCACCTTAGTTGTGTGCAAGCGTGACTCGCCAGAAGACAGGTAAGTGTCTTATGGCGAGTTGCATGCCTCAGCAGGTACGCATGCGTGCGCGTGCAGCATGGAACACATGCGTGCATCACATGCGTTCAGGTGCAGCTGGTACGCACGCGGGCACATACAACGGGTACGTATGCGCGCATGTCCAGCTGGTACGCTTATGTGCGCGTACAATGGGTACGCATGCGCGCACTGCAGACGATTCGCATGCGCACAAGTATCGCGGTACGCATGCGTGGACGCATCGCTGGTTCGCATTCGTGGACATGTCGCTGGTTCGCATGGGTGCATTCACAGCGGGTACGCATGCGGCCTGCACAGCGGGATCTTAAAAAGCAAAGCTGAAACCGTTGTGACGCAGAACTCCCATATTCAGGTACTGCAAACAACGCTTGGCTCAGTTGGACATGTCTAAAAACGGGCTGCTGCAAGCCCTAGCCACAACGTCCGATTCTGGCACTCCCTCTTATCGGTTCTACACCTTCTGGTTGCCGGAAATCCTCACCATCGAGATATTCTACGCCGGAGACATAGACCTGCGACAGTTCGGAAGCGCTATTTCCTTCCAGGAAATCGTCGCGAATGGCGAGGGCCAGGCGAGGCCTGCGGGTAAGTACGAAGAGGCCACGAGCAAAACAAGCTAAATACTAAGTAGTGTTGCGGACCGGAACCACTGTGCCGTGAGCCGTGCCATGCTGACGCACCCCGTGCCGTGCTTAAAAATCTTGCCGTGCCGTGATGGCAGTAATCACGGGTTTTACACTAAAACGGCATAAAATGGCACTGCCCGGGACGGCAAGACGGCAATTTGAGCACCCGTGCCGTGCGCCGTGCCGTGCTGACCCTCCCCGTGCCGTGAACAGTGCCGTGAAAACGGGAAAGCGGCAGGGCACGGCAGCACGGGACGGCACGGCCCGCATCCCTAATACTAACGCTTCAGGCCTGCCAAACAACAAACACTGCAAAGTGTGCAATTTCGATAACGCTAGCGACGATGTGCGTCTACCAACGATAGCCTCCTCGGTGCTGGACAGGAACAACGGCATTGACTCTCGGCCAAGAAGGCATCGACGAGGGAGACGGTACTACTGAATGCAAAGCCACACTTCGTGCATTTTGGCTGACAGTTCCATTTCTATAATGCATTTGTGCTGGGATTGTTAAGGTCACACGCAGAAGGCATGACAATTGGGTTGCGATAATGACAAGTGGTCGAGAGATGCGTATGAAACAGATAGCGTCCGTGAGGGTAAACAGAAGCGTAGCTAGGCCTCTCGGTAGAGGGGCCAATACAGCAAGGCCCTACCTTTTTTCTAGCCTTCTGGGATTCGGCCGACGCTCTCGTTACGCGCCTGGGACTGAAGTCGCTTCAAGATACCGTAAAAAGAACTACAGGTAGCGGTACACCTCCGTTCACCGTTCCGTCCTGGACCCTAGGACTCAGCCGTTCCATGCTAGGACGGAATGGAAAACGTATGCCGTTCTGATCTCCGGCCGGTATAGCACTGCACGGCACGAAAAACGGCACGGCCCGCTTACTCTAGTCTATGAATGAGTGATATGAAGAAGAGAAAAAATGGAAAAGTTTCAGGGAGCTCGGGGCTTTGAATGTCGTTGTTTGCCGTGCTCGAGAATCTTTGCATGAACGATATTGCTTGGGCCATCCGGAAAATAGTGTGGGCGGCCTCGGTGCAACCCTGGGCAACGGGCCTTTGCCTCAAGTGTAGGCCCGGCCCGGCCCGCGGGCCTTCAAATCAAGGCCCGGCCCGGCCCGGAGGCCCGGCTCAGCAGGCAGGCTACTCAAAAAGGTGACGTGCCCCCTAACCATGCCTTGATTTTTAACGACGCCGAAGTACCGCTTCGTCACATTGTAGTAGGCACGTGAGAATAAAATTACATAATGGGGCGCGCTGAAGCGAATTTATAGACGGTTTAGGCAAAATGCGCACGAAATTTTGCCGAAAACGTGTACTTTTTGTGCAAAGTCGGGCCTCAACCGGGCCTAGCCTGTGCCCGGCCCGGCCCGGGGCCCGGTTGGGCTAGAAATATCGAGGCCCGGCCCGGCGGGCCTATGGCCCGGTTGCCCAGGGTTGCCTCGGTGATAGGATTTTTACGGCACGTTTCGGATTTCATCTATTCCTTATGCCCTTACTACCAACCAAAACACGTTGTGATGGCTAAAACTTCCAACGCACAGTTTTTGTAGCAACGTCAAGTCGGAATTCGTAGGGGATACTCAACAGACATCGGCTTTTTGTTAAAGTTACCCTTTTTGAAACGTGCCTAATTTCTTGGTACTTTATGGTATTCTTGCACAATCGCTGTCCTTGGAGTTTCTAGGTTCATTGGCTTTAATCGAGTTTATTTACAAAAGTGAAGTAGGTAGTTCTCAAAAATAAATGCAGCTCATTATTGAGAGGATCATTGCACGGAATTCAGTTTATTTATGCTTGTACGGCGCCTGACGTCGTCCCTTGCGCCGGAACGTGCGGTTCTGCCATCTCTTACGGCTCAGAGGGGGTTCTTCCGCCGCCTTGTCGTCTTCCTGCGAGTCACTTTCGACGTGATGATGAAGAGAGTCCGCTCGAGCCAGGGGATCCTTGGTCTTATCGGCAGGATTGAGAGGAATCGTGTCCTAAAATTCGGCAAGTACGATCCATCGCTAAGAAAGCGTATGAAATAGTTTTTTGAAGTAACCTACCGGCGACAGCTTTGCTTGCTGTACTTTCGGCTCGTACTGTCCCCGACGGGTAGCGATCGGTGGCATTGTTGTTGATTTGCTAAAGCCATGTTCGGTAAGGAAAGTTAAGGGAACTTATGCACGCCACGTTCTTGTTGCACGAACGAGAGCGCAAAGGGAACATTTAACATCGGTCCCAGTAAGCGCCAGAAAGCGAAAATGCACACCGACAATGTTGCGAGTAAAGCGCGTAAACGCTGCGAAAATCTAGCAGAACGTTCGGATTACCTTGATAATTTTCATTTAAATGGCTGGCAGTGTGTGCGGAATGTTACGCAAATAGGATTAGTTTTACCGAGGCCAAAATCAATGTCAAGGGAAAGATTCGCATCTGAATATCACATTCCAAGCGCTTCATGGTATCAGTATCAGAACCATAAAAAACACGGCACGACTCATATTGAAAAAAAACCATAAAAAGACGGTTTAGTAAGTGTAACCTTACGAATAGACAGCCTTTTGGTGAAGGGTACCTTAGTGGGAAAACCGCGATTCTACTCCAAATGGCAAGATCTTCCCAAAAAGTGGACACATGCCTCTCAGAACGCGAAGCGAGGAGTCCAAGGTCTCCGAAAGAAGCACATATCCAGCCACATGGATATTTATATCCGAACTTACACGCTCGAACGGACTAACATTGCGCAAGGGGTTTCCTTATCCGGCCGCCTTTACGGCCGAATAAACAACCGGAAGCTCTCGAGACACGACGCGAGGCGCGGGATTATTCGGTTAGGTGGCACGCCTCACGCCCGCTTGTTTGTTGTCGAATTGGACTCGCCGGCTCGTTGAGGTCGCTTGGCGGTCGGCCGCAAGCGTATTTGTTTTCGCCTTCCTCGAGACGCGTATGTCGCAAGAGAGACGCCGACGTAAACAAGCGAAGAGTTCGATAGTGGCAAAGAATCTCTCTTCTAGCAGGAAAGTGCATAAACGTCATCGAAGAAGCAGGCGCGTGCCTTAAGCCTTCCAGGGCGTAACTCGAAAATGAAGAACGTAGAACGATCGCTGAGCTTGCAGAAAGAAGCTTAATGTTTTTCTGTTGGAAGTTTCATTGAGGGAGCTCTCAGGTTGCAGTCAAGTGTCATACCGCCCATATGGATTCTGGTTTAAGCCTGTGCGTTTACTAAATTCCGAAGAATCCTGAAAAAAGCATCCAAACGCTGGTTCTTTTGGATTCGAACACATTTAAGCCTCCTGTGATGAATTTTAGGACGCAAAGTTACTTATAATGTACGTATAATTTAAGAAAGAAATTGACGTAGCAAAACTATCCAAATATCCAAAGCTAAACAAATGTATGCTATCCAGCAATCCGGTTTGGAATGCAATCTAGCACGCCGCAGGCCAAACCAGCGAAACTTTTAAGTACAAATTTGACGACTGTGAAGCATTTTTGGACGTTTTTACTTAATTCGGAGGCAAGACGTACCTGATTTGTATTCAAGTGCAATCTTCGGATTGCAAAGCAATGTGGGTACTTGCTTAGACGACTGTACTGCCAATGCATTTTCTGCCAATTCGTTTTAGGTGCATTTACTGCCAATAAAAAAGTCCGTTACTGCCAATGATCGTTACCGTCAATTACTGTTACTGCCAACAACCTTTTTAAGGCCTTTCCGTCCAACTATATTGCGAAACAAAAGTGTTCAGATATTTGGCCAGTGTGAGTTCCGTATGATCCGGTCCGTTACGCCCTAGTCATAACACAACGCTTACTAGCATAGCAAAGCCCTACTATCATGAAGTTGACGTTGTTGCATCGAAAACCAAAAGATCCAGCATTGAAGCAAAGTGTGATGCTTTGTAGATGGTTAACAAGCATTTATTCGCTCAATAGAATCGTTTGTAACAGTCATGATGAAGAGCGAGGCAAAGGCGTAGGCAAAGCAATGTCGTTCGGTTACGGGAACTCCTCGCTGGAGTTTCTCTGCACGCTAAAAGGATGCACGCATAAACCAGCTCGAAGATCATGTAGGGAATCCCTCGGAGGAGGAAAGCAGTGGCAAAGTAATACACCTTCCGACAGTAGAAGCATCCGTAGCAGTAGCGGAGGCCCCATACAGCAACCACGGTGACGACGATGTTCGTAAGATAATAAAGAGTACGCATAACACGAGTAACAGCTTGTACCACGATTACCCAGAAGACCCTGTAGAAGCAATCGTTGTGAATTCCAACACGCCAGTTCTATGAAGTCGTTAACCTACTACCGCTGCCGCCGTATCCGCCGGTCAGCCACGAGAGGAGACCGGCGCCTAGGCAACTCAGAACGATTGCCGCGATGGATATGCGGCAAACCCATTCCTAAACGACACTACATGCACAGATTAGAGCATGGAACTCACCCGCGGTCGGCCATCACTTTCAGTCCGGCCCGTCCATTGGCATGCATGCTGGTAGTTTTGGTGGCATGGCTGGCGAGAAGCTACAGCAGCGACGCAGTTAGTGATAAGGAGTGCACTGCGCTCAGCACAGTGACGTCGAGTCGAACGAAAGCGAATAGAGGGAGAAGAGAAATCGAAGAACCCAATTTGAATAAATGCCAGCAAGACGGAATGCGTCGTCTTTATAGAGAACTGCGACGCCAAATTTGCATAAGGGGATATACTCTTGACAATAAGCCTTTCCTCTTGCCGACTCGATGGACGACAGGAAGGTGAAGGGCTACACCTTCTTATAGAACAAGAGCGTTTGATACTCAGCTAGTAGCACTATGCGGCACGAGGCACGGCACAAAGTTAAGCTAAAATATTCAAACAAGCCGTTCGTGTGCTTAAAAACTCATCGCTCTTCTCATGCGACGGCTTAACGTGTGCTTCAGTAAAGAGGAAAACCAGCGACCGCTTTGTCATATTGCTCGGAAACTAATGCTGTTAGAAGCCAGTCCACATTCCGTGTGAATTCCGTGTTGTCCACAGGCCAGCAGCCCATATACACAAAACGGGGGAGGTGACTTTTGGGGACATTCTCGTCGTTATCCTCTCCAGCTTTCCAGGTTTACCCATTCGTGTCCGTCCTTTCGTATGATAGTTTCCACATTAGCATGTGGACTATGGCTTTAGTTCATGCATGTCTTTTAACCCTCCAATACTTGCGCATTTGCTTGCAAAAGTTGTTGTTGACGACGGCGTCGCTTTCTGCGCGACTCTGGCACGAAAACGCAGCGCCAACGAGGACGAACAACGACCACTTAACGCATTGTGTTTTGTCCAGGGTGCCTTTTTGCTTGGATAAAACACACACTGAAACGTTGTGAGCAAACGTGTTTCAGCGGGTATTTCGGTTTGGATGTTTTGGTACAGAATGTTCTCGAAAATTTGGCCCGCTAAACTAGTGACTTACACCCATTAGTGTCCTTTTCAGGTCGCAAAAGACACGCGCTTGAAATACTGGACGTCTTTTCGGCTCCAAGTCACATCATGCAATCATTATTCATTAGTGTATTTTCAAGTATTTTGTGTGTGTGTTTGGTGAAATACAGGCACAAGATTTCCCTGCGGAAGAAAGTCTGCCCTTTTGACACTATTTGTTGCGTGGCTTTTAGTCGTATGGGTTGTGTTTTAGCCGCATGATTCATGCGTATTTTGGCGTGGACTTCATGTGCTTTCCTCTAACTTCTTCTTCTTAGACTGGCATCCATCCGAATCATGGAAGAAACGCGTCGTCCGAAGCAACTCAATCCGGCCATTGTGCGAATGGTCGTCGAGAAGCAAATGTTCAAGAAGCCACCGCGCGGGTTCGGAAAAGCCGCGAATGCCGGAAAGACGCCTCTGGGCAAGCTGAGAGACAAGTACCAGTGCATGGTAAGTTGGATGGCACGCCCTGAAATACACTTTATTAATGACACTTTAGTTCCTGGATCGCCAGTGGAGCCGATCTTTCGTGGAGGTCCTCCACTCGCTCAAGCACGTCACCGTCGGCGGCGGCTTCGAGGGCTTCTACATCTCGGCGGTTGCGGATGTAAGTGCAAACGTGTAAGCTTCACGCAGACGAAGCTGCTTCGCATTTTCCGGAGCGTACTAGAATTGCGGAGCGGCCCCGACCAAAATGTCGGAGCTTCTTCTCTGACTACTAGTTTGCGAAGCATCTTGGGCCCAAGAAAAGCAACGTTGCTTCGCATTTTGCGGAGATGCTGGCATTAATATGCGGAGAGGCTCCGTCAAGACGTGTCCGAGACTCTCCGAATTAATGTCGGCCCAAGCTGCGCCGCAATGTTTCCGGAGTTGCTCCGACAACGTTCTGGTGCTACACCACCACAAGATGGAGAACTGATCCCAAAAGAGGTAGCTGAGATAAAGTCAAGAGCCGTTCTTCGAAAGTGGGCCCTACATCTGGAGCTGCTTCACTAAAAGTACGGAGCTGGTCGTTTCACAATGAACGGAGCTGCTCCTGCACAAAAAGTGCGGAGCTGCTTAAGAAGAATTACGGGGCCCCTTAAAAATACGGAGCTGCTCCACAAAAATGACGAGGCGGTTCCACTAAAATTGCGGAGCTGCTCCGCAAAGAACGAGGTGCTGCGAACAGGGGTCTCAACTCGAAAACCAAGATCCAGGGCCCTGCAGGTAAAATCCAGGGGGTAAACCAGGGGGTCAGGTAAAATCCAGGGGGTAAACCCGGTGTTATTTTTCGGACTGTTTCCATACATTTTTATGCTTTATTAACGGTTCATAACAATGCCGTTTAACAATTAGGCGCTGTATTTCTCGACCGTACGCAGAATTTTTACAAATTAAACGTGATTCCGAAGGAAGTTGCATTTTAGCCCGCCGCAGGTGAAGCCAACGACTTATTTCAGTGGAAAATGGGCTTTCTACACAAAAAATTCAGCACTACTGCAAAAATATGACCCTATACCCCTGGATTTGCTCACAAAAACCAGGGGCAAAAAGCCAAATCCAGGGGGTACCCCCTGGATCCAGGGGGGGGGGGTGAGATCCCTGGCTGCGAAGCGCTTCAGGAGCACTCCTAAACTCCCGCAAAGATCACTCCAACACTAAGCTATACGTCTGACTCCTCTTTTCAGGGCATGCTCACCGACAAGAAGATCGGCATCGACGCGGAGCTCCTGCGCTATCTGTTCAAGGAGCTCGGAGCGTGCTTCCAGTCGCTGCGAATCTGCACGACGCATGTGGAGAGCTCCGACGGCAAGGAGCTTCCGGCTACCGGCATTGCAGTCGACGCGGAGATCGAAGGTGAGCGTGTCGAGGTCATAGTCAAGATTCGAATGAGTGCCCAGTGTCATCCAACTGAGATCAGCGGGTCAAGTGAGGTTACTGTGACGTGCTACTGAGGTCCGTTTGGCGAGCGTCTGAGGTCCAGAGGTAATGATCTGGAGGTATCAGGCATGGTCAGGTCCTTTTCATTTGGTCCTTGGGGGTACTGGTCCTGGTTCCAAGAAAAAAACGTGCCCCTCCCTGGGAGGTACGGATGCGGAGTTGAATGCGAGGTGCCGAGGCCATAGTTGGAGACCCGAATGAGTGCCCACTGTCATATGGTTGAGGTCAGCAGGTCAGGTCGGTTACTGTGACTGTACTACTGAGGTCCGCTTCGCGTGTGTCTGAGTTGCGGAGATAATGGTATGCAGGCGGGGAGGCGTCAGATTTGGGCCTACGTCGCATGCGAGTGAGGCTCTTACGACTAAAGCCAGCTGCCTGCCGGCTGTGAGGTATCGTGTGCGGTTAGTACGTTTAATTCCGGGGTCATTTGGTTGAGTCCGGATGTCATGATATTGAACTCACGAGGAGGCCACATGAACCAGAACTGAGGAGAAAAAATCGCGCAGGTATACGTGCGTGTACAGCGCCTGAGGTCCATACTGACTATAACGAGGTCTGCATGACGTGCGAGTGAAGTCCGGACCAGTGCGGGGCAGGTCCTGATCCTGATGGTAGTCCTGGTCCTGAGGTCAGGTCCTGGCCCGGGTCGTCACAAAATTCATTATGCGGGTCCCTCTAGTCCTGGTACCTAATATGTTCCTGGCACCGGTCTGGTAATCAGAAAAATTGTGCCCAGTCCATGTCCGGACAGATTATGTTTCTTTAGGTCTCTCCTCGCTGTCGTTCGAGAGCGTCCCGGTCACGGATGAGGAGTTCGAACAGCTCCTCGCAGACGCCGAGACGCTCCTCCACCGCAACGGCGCCACTCTGCGCGAGCTCAAGTGTAGCGGGAACGGAGCGCGATTCGCGAAGATGCTGCCACCGACGGCCGTGCTCGAGTCGCTGGACGTGCGCCTCGACGACTACAACCCCCGCCTGGGATACACGCTCGGTAAGGCTTTCTTGGGGGGGGGAGGCAAACTGGCAAGCCACTCATTTTGAAAGCACTTTCAGAAGAGATCGCGACGGTGCTCCGAGCGAATGCCACCGCGATCCAGATCAGTTTGGACACGCGCTGCGAGGGCACCGAGTAGGTCTTCCTCTATCTTGCTTCCCACGTGCAAATTCCAATTTTACCTTCCCCTAACGCTGCTTATCAGGTACACCGCCGGTGTGGCGACCGCCTGCCGCAAGCTGAAGGTGGTGCGCGGCCAAGTGCCAGAGGGCGGCGAGGAGGACCTCGAAGACCTCCTCCAGTGCGTCACCGCCGTCGGCGAGCGACTGGAGTCCGTCGAGATCATGCTGCAGGGACACAGCGCGAACGACGTGAGTCACTTGTTCGGTTGTGGCGTGAGGTCGCGAGCGCTCGCATTAGACCTTCTGCGTTGCATGGGTGAGGCCTGGAGGGCACATGACTGGAGGCCCACAAGTCTCCGTAGTGAGCGAGCGTCTCATCTGTTTTTTTCGTAAAATGAGGTTCGAGTGGCTTGACTTTGACCTGCTGGCGCGTGGCCCAGTGAGGTCCGGAGAGGGCCACATGACGGGAGGTCTGCAGGGAATGGTAGGTAGGTAACGGAAGGTTAACAGCACGCCTCGCTGTTCGATTGTGGGAAGTGGTCCTGACGTCTTGCGGTTGCCCTTCTGGAGCGACACCAGTGAGTTAGAGATAGAGTAGAGTATAGAATGTCCACAAGGCGCAGTAGTGAGGTCTGACATCAGTGATCGGTGAGGTCCTGATTGTGCTCAACTAGGTCCGGTGGGCACATGGCGGTTGGTCCACAAAGCGTGATAGTGAGGTCCGTCGCGTGTGCTACTGATTTGGGAGGTCCGCACTTTTGGCATGGAGGTCAAGAAGTCCTGCGCCGTTGAGACCATAATGCTACTGTCTCATGCGATATTACTGCAAGTTCCGAGTGTTTTATTTATCACTAGCTGATCGCGCTTTACGTTGTCGCGAATTTACCTCCAGTTTTCAGAACACTGTGGCGGACTTCTTCTCCTTTGTGGACGCGCGCACAACTCAGTACGCGAAGGCCATCCAGTCGGTGGCGTCCAAGTGTCCGACTGCGGTCCACGCCTCGTTCGACTTGACCTACTTTTGTCCGCATGTAAGCACTTACGAACCGCGCTTACCTCATCTCATACCGCGCTGACCTCGATTGCACTACTGAGATCGTCTTGAGGTTCCAAAAATCTCGTCTGTCCAGACCTCCTTAGGAAGGATTCGTGCCCTCACTAGTTGGCTGCAGACCTCCCGACTGACATTTTTGGTATTTTAGATGGCGGCCGACTTCGTGGAGCAGTTCCAGAACGCCTATCCGAGCGTGTCCACTACGACCTTCGAGGGTGGCTCCGATGAGCCGAACATGTGGACGCTGAAGCACACCGTGGACCTGGGCGAGGGACGCACTTTGCACGTCGACGTCTCGGTGGATCCGATGGACGACCAGGAGATCGTGCGCATGATGTACGAGGACAACCTGGAGCACGAGTTCTACGACGGCGCTTCGGTAAACACATGCTTATTTATATTTTATTTATTTTATATTTTATTTTATTTTTTATTTTTATTATGTATTATACCCACACATTTTAAAAAAATTTGTAACAACTTTTTTCTGAATTTTTTGAATTTTTCTGAACTGACTTTTATTTCTGTACATTTTCTTACAATAAAAATGTATTTATGTGCACAAAATAGTATAATTTTCAACGTATTAATTTGAACTGTGAAAATTTTACCTAGCCGAAATTACTTTTTTTTAAATTTATACCTTAAGCAAAATGTAAAAAATCGGTCACAATGTGGTATAATCCGGAATTTATTATCATAGGCTGGGCTTTGTGCCTATTTATCGTTCCTTTAGGACTTCGACGACGCGGACGCCTACGACGAGTGGGACGACGCGGACGCGCTCGAGGTGGACTACGACGACGAGTTCTGAGAAGGGTTTCGCCGGCCAAAGCGGGCATAATGCATTTGAGAGAGCTTTAATCCATTCAGGTTCATCGTTACGAATTGTTCTGCGCATTCACCGCTCCAGGAGAAATAAAGCGATTTACGTTTCATCGATAGACGAAACTTTGTCCCATCCAGCGCCCACTGGGCTCGCACGATCCTTGCTCCGGTGCTTAGCCCGACTTAGGCACTGTCTGCTAGAGATCGGCACTGGGACCCCGTGCCGAACCCGTACCCGCGGTGGAAGAAAAATTGCTATGCCGCATACACTAACACGGCTAAAACACGGCCCGTAATGCGACTTGGACCGTGTAATACGGCTTTTTTCGACGCCGTGTCGTCTTGCCGTACCGTATTACGGGCGCTGATCTCTACTGTCTGCGTAAGATGCATACATTCGCTAAGTTCTCTGCAGGGCCCTATTGAGCTCTAACTATGGATTAGAAGAGCGAAACTGGGACCGCAGAACCAAAGAAGCAGGGATAGTACCTGCCCATCCCTTGTTTCGACCGAGATTGAGTACAGCAAAGACAGGATTTTGAGCCGACGCAGCACTCGCGCAAAACTGGAGATCGGCGCTGGGACCCCGTGCCGTACCCCGTACCCGTGGTGGGTAAAAAATTGACAAGCCGTATACACTAACACGGCATAAAACACGGCCCGTAGCACGGCTTGGCCCGTGTAATACGGCTTTTTTTCGAGGCGGTGCCGTGTTGCCGTGCCGTATTATACGGGTACGGATACGGGTTTGGCCCGTACCTTGGTACGGGCGCCGAACTCTAGGCGAAACCATGGCATCAAACTGCTATTACTACTCTGAAAATGGCGATGGGCATCCGAGCATGCTGAGCATTGTCTAGACTTAGTCGTCCAAGACGTGATTTTACCAAAAATGACGGTTTTTTCCTGCCATAAAATTCGCCGAATTTTCAACAATTTTATGTTACTTTGTCTCCTTATCCTATTTTTTGCGCGCCTTCCTACTGACTACTCGAGATCGGCGCCCGAGCGGATTTACGGGCCGTACCCGTACCCGTACCCCGAGGTATGTCAAATGACCATTGGAAGCATGCCGAAGAGAATAAACATAAAAATAATGAAGAATAAGCGGTTTACGAGAGAAATTTTGCCAGAATTACTGGGACATCACGTTGCGGATCATGGCCGTGATTTGGTCACGGCACGGCAAAAAAAAGGACATGACGTCACGTCACGGGGGGGGGGGTATCATCACGTCACGGATTATGTCACGGGGCTGGTGGCGACTAAGTGTAGCACTGTCAATCCGTCTTTTTTGAACCTAGCGCGAAACCGCCAGACAATGCACTGTACTTCGGTTCGAAGACGCCTCATGACATCTTAATTCGTCGTACCTATCCCTTTCGTGCTTTCGTTCTTCCATAAGAGTACAATGGACTGATTGCGTCCGGTCACTGAGAACGAGGAAGGAAAGCGAAAATTGATCGCACCGCAGCTGTTTACCGCTCCGTTATCACCGAATTTTTTGCGTACTCATTGCGGAAGTGTGTTTCCTTCCAATGGGGCCATGTATTTAAACGCACGCGCATTTGATGATCTTAGTCCGTGTCGCGCCGCGTGCCGTGTCCGAGCGGACCCGCTGTTCTCAAACGCCTTCATAAGTCTGGCCCTACGAGGCTTGGAAAGGTCCTAGCTTTGGTCGAGGGGCCTAGGTTCCGGTCCTGGTCCTAGCATTGTCCTGGTCCTGGTATCCATAAAAAGCGCCCAGCGCTGCTCTCTACCGAGCTTTTAATTCGTCTAACGACGCTACTTGGAATTGTCCTGTTGTCTCCATCGAAACAAGTGTCCTATTCTATGTGCTAGGAAGTCTAGTTCTACGTGAGGTATTGGCTTCCGAGCTAGATCCACGTCCCAGCATTGTCGCAGTGTTTTCACCGCAGACGCGTTAGCCCGTTGACTGCATAAGACACACCCCAGTATTTCCAGGAGACCGAGGAACAATGCTAGCACTCGTGATCTGTGTCCTGACCGTTCTGTGCCTGTTCTACAGCTTCTACTGGAAGCGGCGCGGGCTACCACCAGGTAACCAAGGCTTTCCATTTAGGCCTAACAACTTTTTAAATATTTTTAAGGCTTCATATAATTTTACCTTATTTATAACCAAAAAATAATCAGCCTTTTAAAAATAAAATTAACTAAAAACTAAAAAAAAACTATACTCAAGTTGCGTGACCCCCTCTTAGGTCTCGTCCAAGTGACCCTCCCCCCATACTCGAGTTGTACGTAGTCGCATTTGTCAGCCCGAGCTTTCAGGTCCCACGCCGGTGCCCCTCTTCGGAAACGCAATCACGCTGGACCGCCTCTCGCCCGGATACGAGGCGTACCGACGATGGACGCAGCAGTTTGGACCGGTCTTCACGTTTTGGTTCGGGTGCCAGCCGGTCGTGGCGGTGACGGACTACGAGACCATCGCGGAGACCTTCATCAAGGACCCGGACGCGTACGAGGGCCGCGACTTCTTCACCGAGTTCATCGGGCTCATCCGAGGTCAGTTGCGGTGCGAAGAGGTCTGCTTGAGGATGCTAGGTTAACCGGCGGGCACGCTATTATGAGGTCACTGGTGCTCTCCATAAGACGCCCTGAGGCTCATCCGAAGTCATTTGGGGTGCGATCAGGTCAGCTAGGTCAGCGTTGCAATCGCGCGCTGTAAGCTAAGCAGTGCACTGCGAAGTGAAATCTAGCTAAAGTCCAGGGATGCCAAAACCGAGATTTCAAGCCTCAGGGAGTGCAAATTCAGTGTGGCATCAACCATGAGCGGGGGCCTGGGGGCCAGCCCCGGCCCCGGGGGCTGAGGCCGGGGCCGGCCCCGCGAGGGGGTAGGGGGCCGGCCCCCGACCCCGGGATGAAAATGACACTGGTGAAATGCGACATTTCGACCTCTTCGTGACCAATTTTCCTGCAAATATTTGTTATGGTCGAAAGTTACTTTTAGCCTGAATCGAATATCGCCTTCAAAACTGTATAATTTTGACGTAAAATTGAATTTTTTGTAACGAAAATACTGTTTTACGGGAAAAATGTGAGGCTCAACTGGACCGGGGGCCTGGAGGCCGGCCCCGGGCCGCAAAGTTGGGCCCCCGCTCATGGTTGTGTGGCATATAGTGCTGCATTTGCCCTTTAACAAGCTAGCTGCGTAGCCTTATGCTAGCTTAGACCGCCGCAGTCAAGATGAGGGCAAAAACTCATGAGAAAGTACACGAAATTAGGCAAAATTATTTTCATAATTTTAATTTCCACATTTTATATATCTTTAATTATTTTGTTTTAAAGCAATTTGTTTAAAACTTAACCTAAAATATATTGCGCACACGTCGCCAGCGATTAGTGGGGTGAATTTCCCAAATTCGTTGCGAATTGCTTTTGTGGCATCCGTCCTAAAATCCGAGCTTCCTGAGAAAACGGGAATTTCCCCATAGCTATTCGTCAGCGCCCACCTTCCCGTTCAGTCCATGCAAACCCAGTGTGTTTCAGACGTTTCCCTTTTTATAGCTCTAAATTGTGTGCTTCCTACAGGGAAAAGGACGCAAGCACATGCGCCTTTAGGCAGCCAAGGCGGTGTTTTCATCACGGACGGCCCGCTGTGGCGCGAGAACCGTCGCTTCATGCTGCGCCTGCTGCGCGAGTGTGGTATGGGCCAGGCCGCCATGGAAGAAATGGTAAGCATTTCATCTGACGGCCCAAAGTACACGCCAGTTCAGGTGCAAATCGAGGTTGCGGACCTGGTTGAGCGCGTCAAGACCGACGTTTCCAACGGCGTATGCGTTCAGGACCTGGCGGGGCACGTTGACCACGCTGTGGGCTCGCTGATCAACCAAGTGCTATTCGGCTACCGATTCGCCGGGGTAAGCAGGGAAAAGATCACATCAGATAAGCAGTTGGCTAACACCCATGAACAGATGTCGGGTGGCCATACTAGACACATTAGCCCGCGGATGTAAACTCCATGAACACTTTGCTTGAATTTGCTTGAACAAATATTATTTCTGAAGTCTTGTGCTGTAATTAAATTAAAATTTTAAATTAAAAATTAAAAGGAAGACTTTTACAATAAAAACTTTTAAGTCAAAATTAAAAATTTTAATGATGTTAAATACAATTGTTTGATTTATATTGTTAATTCTGGCCAATTTAAACATTTAATTATAAGAAAAAAATAACAGTTTAAACGGCATAATTTTAAATAGCACAATTATTTTGTTACTGGTTATTTATTATAAATTGTTAAAAACTTTAAACTTTTTTAAAAACTATTTTTAATAAAGTTAAACAAAATTGTAGAGTTGTTAATTTACTGGTCAATTGAAACATTTAATTGTTAGAAAAAATAACAGTTTAAATGGCAACATTTAAATAGCATACAAATAATACTAACAGACAATATTATTTAAATGCACGCTACGCCTTAAAAACGACGCACTCAAAAGACTTTAAATCCGTTTAAACAAGCATTTCAGCGCCGAAACAACGAGTTCGTGGAGCTGAAGGGCTTCCTTCACAAGTTCATGGTGGAGTCGATGCGGCCCGCCTCACTCATCGTGATGACGTGGCCTGCGCTGCGCCACCTGCCACTGTTCTCGCGCGTCTACGCGAACCTCTACGACGCTTGGCAGCCAGTGATGCGCTTCATCGA
The DNA here is from genome assembly GCA_020875895.1 of Aphelenchus avenae. NCBI lineage: Eukaryota > Metazoa > Nematoda > Chromadorea > Rhabditida > Aphelenchidae > Aphelenchus > Aphelenchus avenae. The sequence goes on from JNEY01000015.1 coordinate 540,416, forward strand.
CCGCCAGATCGACGACTACCAGGCTCGAATCGCGGCTGGGAGAGAGCCTGAGATGTTGCCCTTCGCCGGCCACTACTTCCGCGCCCGCCGTCAGATGGAGAAGTCCGGCGGTAGCACCGAGGAGACCTTCGTCTTCAGGTAGGCAGGCTTGGGTTTATTAAGTTTATGGCCGTAAAAAATGCGACCGGTAAAAAAAAACAGGAAAACACCGTAAAAAATGGTCATAAACGGTAACAAAAAGACCGACATTGTAAAATTTATTTGCTAAAATTTTTTATTTTATTTAAAAAATTTAAAAGTAATTTAATTAAAAATTTGTTTAATTAAAAAACCGAGCCCGAGGTGTAAAGTTAAGTAATGCTGGTTTCGAAACACAGCGGCCAAAAACCATACGTAGAATCAGTTGCCCAAAGCGATCGTTTTCAGAGAGGACGCTCTCCGTCACTTCTGCACCGATCTGTGGGCGGCGGGCCAGGAGACGACGAGCCTCACCATTTCCTTCGGGCTCCTCTACCTGCTCCACCATCAGGAGGTCCAGCAGAAGGTCCACGAGGAGTTAGACGCTGTCATCGGCACCAACCGACAGATCCGCCTGGCCGACAAGGCGAAGCTGCCCTACGTGAACGCTGTGATTAATGTAAGCACGCCCAGCATCGCAGTGCCCCCCACCCGCCAAAAAAACGCCCCGCACGGCTCTCCTCTAAGCCAAAGGCGAAGATCACTCGCGTATCCCACGAAAAGTATACTAGTCCTTTACGGGGGCTAGGGCTGGGAAGCTGTGCTGGTCCTGATACTGCTAGCCTTGATCCAGAGGTCCCGGGCGTTGAGGTCCTGGTCCTGGTACTCAGTCGACTTCGGAATTCGGGACCCGAGCCGAGCTGACACTCTCCGAGCCGAGGCTCGGAGCTCGGCTCGGGCCGAGCAACGGACCGAGCTACATTGAAAATTCGCTGTATTTGACACGCGAGCCCAGCTCCGAGTTGGGTCAGTCATCCCGAACCGAGTTCCGAGCCGATCAGCTTTGCTGGGGGATCGGCTCAGGCCCGAAGCCTAGTACACAGAATGTGCCCAGCTCGGTTTCCGGTAGGGCTAGAATAGTGGCACCTCCTTCTAGCGTTGAAAGCACGATATGTACTAAATTTATGGCCTTCTCTCTGTAACCTACTACCCACTTCCGACATGTAGCCTTCGTTTCAGGAAGTGCAGCGGCTGTGCAACTTGCTCCCCACAAATCTCGCTCATCGAACCACGCGGGATGTGGTCGTGAAGGGATTCAAGATCCCCAAGGGGACCGCCATAATGCCGCAGATCTCGTGCGTTCTCTACGACGAGAAGGTGAGTATGAGGATCTCAGAGATCGGACTAAAGGGCGACGCAAAGGAGTGCAGGCTCCGAGACGAGATCCAGGGCTGGCCGATCACGGGTTCATAGCCGATCCGGTTCCACAGAGTTAAACAGGTTCCGACTGTCATCTAAAAGAACCGTCATTATCCGACGCCGATTTTTTCTGTGATCGGTCCGAAGCCGTTCCGATTTTCGATTCCACAATGTACGAGTGATTCCGACTCCGACCACGAGAACGGGCATTTTCCGATTCTTACTCTGACTTTGATTTCCAAAATATAAGCCCGATTTCTAGCTGTACCCAACTTAAAAAGGCCAACATCCGATGCCGATTCGCGCCCATCTCTGATGTGATGAGTCCATAATTGCTACTTAGATCTTCCCGGAGCCGATGGAGTTCCGCCCCGAGCGCTTCCTGGACGCCCGCGGACAGCTCAAGAAGGTGGACGCACTCGTACCGTTCTCCATCGGGAAGCGGCAGTGTCTCGGAGAGACGCTCGCTCGCGTCGAGCTCTTCCTCTTCTTCGCCAATATTTGCCACCAATTTAAGGTAAGCTATGCTATGCCATAGCCGTTCTCAATGGCTCAGACTGGGACGCTTTGCTTAGGCTCGGCAGAGGTACGAAAAAGTGTATAAAACAATGCTATAAATTTGTAGCAAGTATTAAAATCAAATTACTTTTTAAGTTTCAGTTGGTGAATAAGAATCTAAATTTTTTTGAATTTTTTAAATGTTATAAATTGAATTTTATATAAATTTACAATTTATTTATAAATAAATTTCAATAACGCAAATATAAAAATTTGTAATTAAAGTGGAAATGTCGCCTCGAATAAAAAACTTTTTGAACTAATTGGAAAAAAGAATAACCGTAGAATCGAATCGGGAACGCTTGATTGTTCTAGATTACTTTCGTCTCGGGAAAATTTAGTTTACTTTCATATCCCCGCTTAGATTTTCCCGGTGCAACCGTTCAATCCGCCATCCGTTGAGAAAATCTCGGGGATCACCGTCCGTCCAAATCCCTATCAAGTGAAGCTGGCCCTTCGGCACACGAACAACCGGAAGCTGACCTACTACTACCAGGCGGTGCTGGACGACTTGAAGGAGGAGCTCGAGCCCCACGCGACGGAAGAGTCTGCGGCATAAAATCCACTTGCCTATCGCGTTTTTAATTCTATTCGTCTTCCAACTTCAAATAAAGCTCGTAACGATGCCAATAATGCCCCACTGTGTTAGCCTAATTGTGTCCACTTTCCGCCAGATCTTGCGAAACATATGCTGTAATCATGGGTACATCCGATATCGAGCACTACGCACGCATGCGCATAGCATTTAAGAAGACGACACTCCGTCAAACGTTAACAAGGTTACCTTTAAGCATGGAGTGCACTGCTTGCAAGAATGGGATACGGTGCCAAACCTACCCTCAAACCTGTTGTCACGCATGTAGGCCTTGAAATAAGCTTCATGTCAAGGCGTGTTCTTTGGCGGCGGAGGTGGTCCGCCTTCATTCGCGACTGGGGATGACTATGCGTATACACGCATGCGCGTAGTCGTTAAGGAAGAGATATTTTGTCAAATCTGCCCAAAAATGTTTTTCAAGCACTGGGTAAATATCCTCCATTTCAAGGTGGACCCTCGGAACAGGGTGAGGAGCTTGCATAGCGGGGGGGGGGGGGGTCTTACATGCGATAGAGAGCCCGCTACATCATGCGCCCCCTAGCTGGCAATAAGGGCAATCTGCGATTTTCGTCGAGGTTCAGTTCTTGCATTTAATTTCTACAAGCAACCTTTGACGGGCGCTTTGAGTGGCTTGCTCGTTTAGGCGTATACGTAAATTTATTCAGGCTAAACATAAATTAAACATATAGAGGAAGAACGAGGAACAGCATAGCACCGGAAGCATAATACAACATTGAGCATATATAGCGTAGAGATGTAAACGATGACCTCCAAAATGGCACTCGTTCATGACCAATGTGAGCCACAAGACATGGCACGTTTTGCTCGACCCTGCCGAGTCACCCTGCCGATCGATCATATGGCGGAGCCCTGCGCGCTCGACGCGTTGCTGAATGTCCGATTCAGCGTACTCGCGTTCGTCTGATAGGCGCTGTCGCTCGAGGAGCGCGACCGCGCGCAGAAGTCCTGATCGTCTTCGGAGTCGTCCGAGGACGTCGACGAGGGAATGGAGCTCGTCCGAGACGCGCCCCGCTTCCGGAAAGTGCCCTTTTCCGGCGAGCCGCGCGCTCCAGGGTGCTTCTTCTCCGCTTCGTCGTCGCGCTAAAAACGAGGCTTTAAGTGCTGGCCGAATGGGCATAGAGACCACGCAACTGTAAGCTTAGTGCGAGCCTAGACCGGACTAGTGGATGCTTAGAGCAGCTAGTTTAAGCCTAAAATTGGATAAGTTGAGCCTTAAGGTAGATAACCTATCCTAAAGTTGGGCTAGTGGGCCTATAACGGGCTAGAAGGGAACGGTTTACCGCAGTCTTTTTTTATTTATGAAGGTACTACAGGGACCGAAGTTCCAGCCTAGGCAGTTTTTTAAAGCATAATTTCGACTAGAACAGCACAGCTTAAGTCTAGCGTCGGTTATTTTCGGCGGAGAGCTGGCTTCCAGCAGCTCTTGGAGCGTGTACTAGAGGCCTAGCACGGGCTAATTTGTCTAGAACAGGCAATTTGGAGCATACAAGGAGGTAGACCTAGGGCGAGATTAGGCCTAGGCTAGTTAGCGTAGGCATACAATGCATCAGCTTAGGCCTAGATGTCAATATTAGTCATATAATGGAATTGTTTAGGCCTAGAACAATACAGTCTACGCTCGAATGTGCTAACTTAGCCCCGCCTACCACAGGGGACTAAAGTGGTTTAGACCTACAACTAGGCCGTCAGAAACTATGGCAACCAAGCTTAGGCCTAGACGAGTAGCTTGTCCCCACGCATGGCTAAGTCGACACCATGAACTTACGTCAGCGGTCTCCATGATAGACATGGCCTTCTCGAGAAGGTGCACGCAGGCGATGTGGCCCTCGCCGCGAGCGTCCTGCAGCGGCGTTCGGTGCCATCTAAGCTCTTGCGGTCACTCTCTTGCTGGCAATCGGCTAAAGCCTACCTGTCCTTCGGGTCCGGACGGACTTTCGCGGTGTTCAGCAGGAAGAGGATCACCTCCGGATGGCCTTCCGATGCGGCGAGATGGAGCGCTGTGCGCTTATCGTAGTCCGCCATCTCCATGTTGCAGCCCTGCATGTACATCCTAAAACAATTTATTTAAATATATATTTAATTAACACGAAATTGAATTAAACTCGTTTTATTTAAAATAATTTAATGCTATTATTTTAATGTTGATTTTATTTATTTTTTAGTCTTTTTTACAAAATTGGTACCCGCAAAAATGTCATCGCAGCAAATAATACGGGAAATATTTTTTGATAAAACTTTTTGCTAAAATAAACGAATTAAAGTAGAATTAGTAGTTAGTCGCATGCCCCACTACCTTCGGATCGTATTTAGGTCTCCGGCTTTGGCGGCAAACAGCAACGAGACGACCTGGTCCTTCTGACGGTCGCCCACTCGTCGACGTGGGTCGAACTTCTGGAGCTCATCGTTGTGCACAAGGCTGTCGTAGTTGTGGAAGTTGAAGCGGCCGATAAGCTCCTGAAATATTATGCAATATAATTGGTCCTTCTACAAACCTTTAACGAATTTTTTTTAATTTAAGCGTGGAGTTTTGAGTTTTTGTTTTTAAATTACATTTTTAAGGTTTTGCATTTGTTTCATAATTATATTTTTATTTAAAAATTTATTTTTTAAATTAGGGAGAAGGTTATTCACACCGGTACCAAAGGATTTTGTAAGTCTAAATACTATTCTTCAGAACACCCAACTGCGCAGGATCATGTGTACCTTGCAGAATTCGATGCCCCGGCAGCTATTGCCCATTCGGTCGAGTGGTGGCGACCACAGCGCGAAGCCGCACAGATTCGGAATGACGACGATCACCACGCCGGAGACGCCCGACTTCGCAGGTAGGCCGACGTGGAACGCGAACTGGCCGCTGTAGTCGTACATGCCGCAGGAGTTCATGCTGAAAAATTACAAGTTCAATTCGGACACAGGTTAAAAATTGGTTAACACTGAAGTGAAAGTACATGTCGTTTCAGGAGGAAATTTTATTGTCGATCTGTTGTAATAATTTAGAATTTAAAAAGTAATAAATTAAAATAAAATGTATAAAAATAAGAACCGAAGAATAAAAATTATTTTAAAAATTTATGAATTACTTTCATAATTTTTAAGTGATTGACGCTTATACACAAACTGAAATTAAGTGTAATTTTTCGAACTTCTTTAACCTGATGATTTTATGCAAAATTACCGCCACTTACAGCGACAGCACGTCGCGACACGGTCGGCTTCCGATGCACCGCTCGTCCGTTATCGGGCACACGCCGCCGTTCGCGAGAGTGGCGGCCATCACCGCGGCGGACTCACAAGTGACCTCGAGCGAGCAGAGCTGGAAGTAGAAGTCCAGGGCCTCCTGGAGGTTGCTCGTCTCCGGCGGGAAGCACCCGTTCTCCTTCATGTAGTACGCGAGCGCGAAGTTCCGGTCCGCCGTGGAACGCTCCGAGAGGAACCTGAAGACGGGAACATTCACTTCCAAAACCAGGAAGGAAGAGGCTGGTACAATTTCATACGTAGCTAAGCTTTGAACAGCACAGATAGCGACGACCCTATCGTACCGCGTACCTTATTCAATGGCACGAAGACGGCGGTACGACTAATAAGGATCGGCAGACGTACCGTACTCCGTACCGTACTGACCCCCTCTGTACCGTACTCCGTACCATAGAGTGCGGGGCGTAATACGGTACGGTACGGCCGTAGTACGGCCCGTATTCGTTATAAAAGTGCCGGAAAATCGAAGCCGTACCGTACTGCCGTACTGGACCTTCACCCGTACCGTACTCCGTACCGTACTGCCCCACCCCGTACCGCACTCCGTACCGTACAGTACGGAATACGGCCGTACAATCTGTACGACTGCCGACCTTTAACGGCTAATGCCGTGCTGTATTCTGTGCCGTACCGGCACACTTCCGAATATGCACCTGGGGCGTACTGAAACGCGTACCGATTTCAACGGTACGAAAAGGGTTAGTCCAGTACGTCGTGCAGTACTGGCTGTCACCTCGAAGTCAGTCTGCGCCAATCATTAAATCGATGTGCTGTGCTGTTCGGTTTGTTTGCCTTTTTTGGACATGTAGGCACTCGGGCCGAGACACCGCCGTACCAACGAACCCTGTTCTCCGGCATAGCTCTACGCCATGAACAGTGCCCTCACGACTCGGCTACGACACGAGGGAGTGTCTATACTTCTCATGCCTAGAACACGGATTCACTTACACTGCGTTGTTGAATCCGACGTACTCGCCACCCGAGATCTTCCGGTACTGGTTGAGCATCTGAAAGAAAACCCGCTTAATCACTGTCAGAGTTTCGATTCGCGCTGGTGATGGAACTTCGAATAAAAACGGGGCATTAATTACCTCTACGTGACGATCGATCTTTCAGATGCGTAATTAGGTCACAATGCAGGGCATGTTGGTCGAAACAGTCTGGGAATGCTTAAGGGTCGAAGTACGTTTGGGGGTAGCTGCTCTGGTCTCTCTCGTCTCTTGCTTTCCAAGAGACACGAGATGCTAAGAGGGACAGCTCGTTTGACCGCCTAACAAGACCGCTTCGGCATGGTACTTACGTGGTCAAAGCGATCGGCCATGTTGAGCTTGTTCTGAATGAGCGACGTGACGATGATCGCGCCCGAGTTCACCATCGGGTTGTGCGGCTTGTCTGCAACGAGGGAACGTAGAGAATGATGAGGCACCAGGCACTCTTTTCGACCTGACTAAGCATAGATGGGCGCCACGCGGAAGGCCCTTTTACCTAACAGTTTTCGGGCCAAAGCCAAAATGCGCCCGTTATCAAAAGATTAAGGAACGGCAGCTGTACCGTACTCCGTGACGTATTGACCCCCGTGCCGTACCGTACTGACCCCCCGTGCGTCTCGTCGTCGTCGCCGTCGCTCNCTCCGTACCGTACTGAACCCCCGTTCCGTACTCCGTACCGTACTGACCCCCCCCCCGTGCCGTACTCCGTACCGTACGGTACGGCTGTACTAGATACCTGTACGACTGCCGAACTTTGCAAAAGATCCGAACCCGGAGAATACTGGTCCATTTCCCCAAGGAAGACTCACTGTGCGGATCGAGGCAGATCTCGTTGAAGAGCCGACCAGACGGCTCTTGCCCGACGTGACGGTGCACGTACTCGGCGCCCAGCTCCGACGCGGCGATCGCGTAGTTGAACGCCTTGGAGACGCTCTGCACGCAGAAGGGCACCTTCGAGTCGCCGAAGGAGACCCGTTGCCCGTCCACAGTGCAGATTGAGACGCCCCAGCGATTGGGGTCGACGCGCGACAGCTGCGGGATGTAGTCCGCCACCTTGCCGTCCTTCACGTGCTTGCACTAAACGTCGAGAATGTTGAACCATTGTAAGCCGAAATGCTCACGAGCTGGCATTGGACTTTCTCGGGATCTGACTAAATTTATTCGAAGGCGTTCTAAGTCAGGGTGCTTCTAACAAAAAACGAAGACTTTTTTCATCTAAATTTAGTGTATCGAACGCTTTAAGATAAAAGCATTTAAAAAGATGTTGCAAAAATTTAAATATTTTGCAAAGGGAACAAATTTTTATATACAGTAAACAAAAAAATTATAGAAATTAAATAAATAAAACTATATTTGAATTAAAAAACATTAAAAGTAAACCAAACAGATTAATAGAAATAAATAATTTAAAATTAAATTAGGTAACGAAATCTTTGTAAAACCGTCCTGTTTCGAGCGTCATTATGAGATCGAATATTTTGGCAGGGTGTCCAGTAAGCCTATCTCTCGTAGCCCGGTGCACTCCCAAGCTCATTTGGCACATCTTCATTTGGCACCGACTCAAAGGTGCGTATTTCCTTCCTCCTCACAGCCCCACCGACCTGTTCGTAGATCTCGCGTATGCGCGACGTGAACTGGCCCCAGCTCGGCACGATGAGGTCGTTCTGGAGCGTTTGCGAGATGAGCGCGAGGCTCTCGCTGATGCACTTCTTGAAGTCCTCCTTGCCGAGCTTCCAGTGCTTCGGGTCCTTCGCCTCGTTGACCTGCTCCTCCTTGGCGCGCTCGATCTCCTTGATGCGGCGCATCATCGGCGTCAGCCGCGGGTCCGTCTCCTGCAGCCCGTAGTTCTTCAGCACCTGCAAGCGAGGTGTGTCGGTCACGGTCGTATTTAGCGAGGAAGGGGTGTAGGGTCATCCTCTGACAATGAAAATTTATTTTTAGGAAGTACGCTATGGGTCTGTTTTGAGATTTTTAATTTTAATTTTGAACAGCTTTTATCTTATTTTTAATTTAATAACTTTTAACCTTAAATAAACTGATAGATTAAAAATAAAAATAATATGTTTTAAAAGGTTTGAAGTACCTAGTAAAGTATTTGGTCTAGAGTATTTTGAAACCTAAAATAGTTTAAGCGCTCCTAAAATCGGTCCTTTTAAATGTTATTTCTGCCAGTCTGGAGGCTGTTTTGACTATTTTAGGAAGCTAAGTTGTCTTTTCTCACATCACTCTACACGGAACTCCTAAATATGCCCTCGCGTCATTACCATGCATGTGCACAAAGCGGGGAATTCCCCGCTCGACGTGGCGCCGGCGGAGGTCAAAGCCCAGCACGACGCATGCGAGAACACTCATCGTCCCCACGGCTCTGCGACATTTTTCCGAGAATTACAGCGATAAACCGTCTGCAATTTCGAGAACGCTCGACAATAAACCTTTGCAAAAGGAAATTCCCATCAAGTAGACAATGCCAGGCAATAAATTTCAGCACAAGACACGGGGACTGCTGAGTTGAACCCGGTCAGCCCTGGAGGGCGTCGGACTATACCCACGAGGCCGACGCCAGGTTCTCGTACCAGTACCTTGAATTCCCTGGCACTAATAAGAGGAGATTTTAAGCAATCTCCTCTCTTTCGTCTCGTTGACTGGACAAGTTCGACATTATTCCTAACGAAGGCAGCCATACCATGATGAGCTTCCCGATGGAGGCCTCTTCCTTGTTGGGGATCTTGAACAGGTTGAAGATGAGGTCTTCGGGCGAGGGCTCGTCGCATGCGAACGCGTTCGAGAGGCTCTCCGCCGTCTGCTGGACCATCTCCGCGGCGGACTGCTTGTGGCGCTGCTCCATGAGCGGGCTGTACTGTTGCACTAAAGTGGAGCACGCTCGTAAGAAGTACAGAAAATGGTCGATAGAAACCGTTTTCTGCTTTGAAATTAGAGATTTTATTTGAAACTTTTGTTGAAAATGGAGAATTTTAAATCCAAAAATATAAAAAATACTTGACAAACATATTTTAACTTCGTCCTCCAAGCTCACATTTTTGCACATACGTAAACTTACGAGTGGTCAGGGAGATCTTGCGCTGGTGGTGCTCCTTCACCTCCTTGCCCTCCTTGCCCAAAACATGATGCGCGGGCGATTGAGTCTGAGCGGCTGGGACTGCGGCACTCATGGCTCTGGTTTCTGAAGAGAGCAAGGGTAGATAGTGACGGCGAAACCAAGAAACGAGTTAAACTGCATCGAAGCACAGTGTGAAAATATGAGCTTTGCACGGCGTACCCCAGTTCCGGAACCCGCTCGCTAAGGCCAACATTCCACGCGGGTCGAAAATGCAAAGTCTTACTCTCCGGTTTGTCCCTCTGGGACGGAGAATAGGTGCTTTTCGATGATGTGTCGTATGGAAAGTGAGCGACACGAGGTTCCGCCCATAAAAGATCCCTTTTGGGCAGCATTCTTAGGGAGAGGATAAGTTTTAGGCGACTGCAGTTCAGATAAAGGTGGTCGACTGGGCGGTAGGCAGGACTTTCAGGCGTGGGGTTGCCATACCCCCCCCCCGTTCTACATCCTGGACCCGCCATGTGGACTATCCTGTATGGAATAAGCATTCCCTAAGGAGGGGGGAAGGTCAAAATCTGACGTGTGTCAACGTCAAACGTCAAGGTGAATTTCGAAACAAAGCCGAAAACACTCTCGACAAAGTTGGTCATTTGGTTTCGAAGACGAACCTCCGTAGAGGTTCGAACGCGCGCGATAAGGAACGTCAAGCTTACTTCGAAACAGGGGGTTTCAAAGACAAACGAAGACCGGTGAACTGACTGACATCCGCACCTTCTTCTTCACTAATATTTATAGGCGTTCCGGCTGCGGCGGGGGATCCCTGTCGCGGACAGCGGGGACGCGCGTTCGCGGCGCTGCGGACGTGGGTCGTAAAAACATCTCCCATTCCCGCCTCTGCCCGTCCGATGAGGCCGCTTTCGTGGGGAATTCCTTTGCACTTATCACGCGACCCTTTGGGCTGAGCACTGGTTGACGCCTTCGTCGGCGTCGGTCTTTGGCTGCGGGCTTTCGTCGCGTCGGGCGGGCGACATGCAAACTCTTTTGCAATCATATATGCAAGCTTCTTTGCAATTTTGCAATCGTAGACAGACGGGCTGAGGTGATTTGGTTGCAGCTCGGTGCAATCAGAGTCCGTCGAAGGTTAGGATCGAGCACTAAAAGAACGGTTGTCTGACCCGGAACACGGATGGACGGTCTAGGGTCGAATCCGATCCGGTTTCGAAAAGGAAAGGGTCCATTAGCGATTCCGATTCCCAAAATGGCCGATACACAGTGCCGAATCCGATTCCGATCTTGAGCATACAAGCCTGCAAAAAAACGCTGTGGGATTTCATTTACTGAAAGGAACCGGTGGAATCATACTTTATGGCAGATGCCGACTCTCTGTCCCTATTCCAAAAATACCCGATGTTCGATGCCAATTCTTATGCCCAGCAAGCCTTGGCACGGACCACTAGCGAACGCAACGTTGCTCATGGACGGATGAAGATGGGAAACGCGAACAGGCGTAGAATAAAATGGCGATCGGAAGCTGTGCCAATGCACCAGGACGGCTCACGATTCGTTGGTATCCGCTTTTGGCGAGTAGAAGACGAGTTTTCCTACATGCACACGTGCAGAAAAAAAGTCATGACGATCTTGGAAACGCAAGCCGAAAAGTAGCATAAACATACTTTTTTCGCTTTTTTCGAGGGAATTGGGAAACACGAAAGTACCAAGGCCAAAGTACTGCATGCGCGAGTACCGCTAGCAAAGCTCGTAAAAGCGCAGAAACCACACAACAAAGAACATTTTGGGGTGCATGAGCCTAAGCGAAATCGGAAGAGCCTAAGCCTCAGCCTCGGCATAAGCATCAGCCTAAGCTCAAGTGGACTAAGATCTAGTGGCGGGCCTAAGCTCAAAGCGTTGGGTAAGCACAAAACTCTGGCATATACTGCAGTAATCATGTCGGCGGTCCTCTGGTAAGCAGGTACTCTCGACAGCGGTACCCTTTAAACGCCTGAGCATAAGCCAAAGCCGAACAGCCTCAGCTCAAGTGGACTGAGATCTAGAGTTGGCGGGCCTAAGCTCAAGGCATCCAGGGACTAAGCTCTAACCTTCGGAAACTACCGAAGGGGATTAAGACGTTTTGCCCCCCCCCCCCCCGCCTTCCTTGGTTTTTGGAGCTGGGACCCTGGACGCGACTGGGGAACTAACATTTGCATGTCGCCAGAGAAGAAGTTCAAACGCCTCGTAACGACAGTCATTTGCCAGCTAAAAAGGGTTGTTTTCGAGCGAAAATCACAATCTTCCTGTGCCCTGTCGACGGTGACCTATCGTCGTCGACGACTTCCATTAAACTTCCGCTTTGCGTAATAAATTCGCGCACTGATAAGTGTTTATGACCCTGTTTTGTTTTCATCACTCTGCGTCTCATCGGGGTTATTAAGTGCCCCCGCCGCACTGCGGTCGACCACGAGGACGAGCCGCACTTGCGGCCGGAATGATGAGCACCAATAAACACTCCACTAAATTATCGCAGAAAGGACAATGTCGTTAAGGCACCTCGCCCATCCAACCATAAATGGCGGTCAGAAGCCCGACGTCACGTGTGCAAATAATGCCAAAGGCTCCTGAGAGTTGTGGTGCACTTTTGGCGAGTCTTGTGTGATTCATTGCGGGAGGAAGTGTTTTTGGCGATGGGGCAGGGGGAAGGCACCGATTTTTAATTTTTTTCCGACGAGCGCGTGGGGGGGGGTATTCGAGCGCATTGTCCCAAGCGCCTGGTCGTACTCTCGCTTTTTGCCTCGAGAGACTACGGACCGGTGTACGGTTGCTACAAGAATGCGCAGGAGCGCTCGCTGACTGAAGGCGTGAACGTCAAGTTGCACAGCTTTGACTTTGGGAATCAAACTCAGTCTTCATCGAAAAAGATTTTTCATACATTCCCGGGAAATCCCGCTTCCGCGGAACAGAAGAATCGTGTTCCCTTTGTTATTGACACTAGAACGCGACAATCCCATCGGTCTTTTCGGTTGTACCTTTTGAACAGCCTACAGACCAGCATTCTCAGCCCCGATTAACCTCACATCCTTCCTGGACGCGCACTGTCCTAGCCGTGTCACGGGTTGATGGAACCAAATTACCATTCACGGGAATAAAACTGTGGCTCCGCATCACCGTTTATTACCGCACGCTATTCACGAATCTGCTGCCTTCCAGCCATGCGTCGTGCTGGTATTATTGCTGCACGTACTTTTGGAGGAGGCGGAAACGCAAATGTGAAATTCTTTAAGGCACACCTTCTGCTGAATTCATCTGGAGCGCCGTAGATCACAACAACAATGCGGGCTCCTTGCCCGTCAGCGTTTAAACTTCGCGTTTTGTGACACTGAAAAATCACCATGTTTGCGAGGGATTCCTCCTCGTCGCGTGTTTCGCCGAAGTCGTCGCCGGTCCTTAACGGTCTCATGACGACGAAACCGAGGCGTCGGGCAAAGTGTCGAGACGGAGGAGAATGGCATGAGGAAGTAACATCCTCGACGATCCCCATAAATCTTCGCTTCGACAAATTCCTTCCGCTGCGGTGGCGGGAGAGCCCCGCAAAAACCCGGCCTCTTTACGGTCGTCCCACTTCGTCGCGCAGCGTCGACGACGAACGTTGACAAATTGCGGTCGCTTAGCGGTCGTCGAAGATGGTCGCGTTTGTGGTCCGTCTTCGGGCGTTCCGGCGGGCCGGATGGTCGATGGGGTCCGACCCGCGTACGGTAGCGACCGATGGCAATTAATGACCATCATTAAATGCACTTTTGCGAGCTCGAAGGGCCATGTGGAAACCCGGAAGTCCACGGCTTCGGAGATCACCGTTAACGCTTTCGTCGACAATGCGTGAACGGCAAAGCGTTGTGGAAAATATTTTCCTTCCACTTTTGGCTTCTGCACAGCTGCCGATGGCTCAGAAGTCGGAAGTGATACGCGAGTACAAGAGCCCAGCCCGCCAACTTTTTCGTCACCATTATTGTCACAACCGACCGACAGCGAATGGTGCACCGTCATTGCAAAACAGCGTAAAAGGGCTCGCCGAGCAGGCGGCCACGTAATCGGCGTTCAGTCTGAGATATTCGATGCAACCAAGAACTTTCCTGACCACGAGGGGGACGAAAAAAGCGGATAACGGACAACACGCGCTAGAAGTAAGATGTGCTATAGGTACTAGGTAATTAAAGATCAATCACAGATGTTTTGCCATTTTGGGCCCTCCACTGCCTCGTCCCAGGGATGCGGGATGAAATCTTAGAGACCGATACCGATACTAAAAACCCGATACAAAAGTCAATATTTTAAAGCAAAAAATGTAGAAAAATTCAGCAGAAATTATGTAATCTCTACAGGGGGCCGACTCGTGATTACATTTGATTGCAGGGTGAAGGGGTGGGTCAAGACCATGATTACATAATCAGCACTCATATACTATAATCATAATATGGCCCGCCACTAGGCGCCGCCCAGAGCAAATTTTGACTATATTTTGCAAATTTTGACCTAAAATTTCGTTGGTATAGCCTGCACGGGCCTATTTTCAGCTCAGTCTTGAACATGTTTAGACCATGTTTGCCCAATTTCGTCTAAAATTTTTTTGTTAATTTCGCCTGCGGCGGGCAGTCTCGGTTGTCTGGAAATGAATTTCTTGCTAAGTTCCGAGACAGAGTCAAGCCAATTTTAAGCGAAAATTTCTGGACGGACCCTGAGCGAACATGTTTTAAATGGTTTGAGTAGGAATTTGTTAGGTTTGCATCAAGATTTGCGTTGAATTCCGGCTGACGGAAAAACTAAAAAAAATCTTAATGCGGGCAGATTTTCTCAGTACCGATACCGATACCGATACTAAAAATCCGATAGTATCGGTTTTCGATACCGATACCGATACCCGCATCCCTGCCTCGTCCCCTCTCACGCTGCGGCACGGTCGGATTTGACTACGCCTGCCCCTCAAGGCGACGATTTCCAGTCCAGTACGAGTCCAGGATTCCGTGTTCCGTGGGAGCCGTCCGCCGTTATCTTACCCCTTGCCTCTGTGAGGAATTGAGGAATGAGAGCATCCAGAAAGTCCGCGCGTGGAAAGCGTGGACAGAACATCCAAAAAGCAAAGACACAGACATACACTCAGACCAACGGTGATGCACCTGCCGTCGCTATTTGGTGGTTATTGTGTGGTGCAGCACTGCAACATATCCGTTTGGTTTGTTCTGGTTTGGTCGTTTGGTGTTCGGAGAGTATGGGAACCGCACTGGATTAACTAACGTAGCCTCCGCGCAGAGCACCAGAAGTGCAGATGCTCGCAGCTACGATGTGGAGACCGTCGATCATGCTCGTCACCGTGAAGTGCTGTTGCTAAGCTTCAGACCAATCCAACAGCGGTCGTTTTCTGGCATTTGCACGGGCTTGCCAAGTTTTTGTAACTCGCAACTCTCGCAAGGACCACGATCGTGACTGGCCGCAAAAAAGTTTCTCGGACAGGCGTAAACCACTTAACTGTCAATGTAGATTAAGTGAACGTTATAATATAATTAATTAAATATCACAGTTAAATTCAAATTATTTTTGAAAAATTAAATAAAATAAATGTCATTCTACTAGACCGAAGTTACGCATAATGAGCTTGCTCGACGCACTGACGCCCTTTTTGCGAACTGCGCGAACGTCTTTGATAGGCATAAGAACGTGCTGTAAATTGGCGTGACTTGACGAGGCCGACTTCGTCCGCGCCCAGCCTGGGGCTGAGGTGTTCGTCGGTTGATAGTGAGGCGGTCTGCCTCCAAAAAGATTTGCGGACTCCCATTTGCCTACGAATCCGCGGACACGTCTGTTTGGTCAGTTGCGGTTCAGGCACTACACTCGCCCTGTTCACATTGCAGGACTACAAGAATAAAAGCTTTGGATACTTCCCGAAAAAAGTGCTTCTCAGCGAAAAATGAAGCAAATCGCCAGGGCGGTATGGTGTCTTTACGTAATCTCTGCCTCAGCTGCGACCCATCACGCGTCCCCAAATGCTCGAGAGAAGCGTCAGATGGTGACCAGTGAATACCGGAAGTGGCCCATTCTGGAGGTGGACGGAGTGACACCGTTGGCAATCCCGTACACCTTCGATCACATCACGCTTTCCCTGGAACACGGGGACGAAAGTGAGTTCTCCGCTTATGTCTCCTTCGAAGGCTGTGCCACTGCTCATCGCGGTGGCCGATCGCCGGCGATAAATAAGGTCGTCCGGGTCCTGCAATCCTGCCTTGCAATCCTCATCTCGCGAAGGGTCCTACCCATCCTTTCTTTTATACACTAAAGGTCGGTCGCCACAAAAGTTTCGCTCCTGGGTCAAGTTTGGTACCATTCGATAGGTCTTCTAAAGTTGTGTAAAGCTGGAAAGTTTCAGTCAAATCGGTTATTTAGAAAAAAGCGTTTATAACCGATCAAAGTTGAAACGCGTGACTCTTGCTTCCATGCGATAGCGAGCGCTATGGAAGCATGGGCATGTCGGGTATGAGGGAGATATTCTGCCAAATCGAACCCAGGATGAGGTTTTCAAGCATGGAATACCGGAAATAGCCTTTTTTCCAACGACATTTTTCGCGTCATTCTGCATTGAATTTTATCGTGAAAATGCTGTTGAATTGTTGATTATTTGCTTGTTTCTGGGTGCGCATGGGGGGCATGGTTGTGCGGCCCGTGTTCATGTGCCCCCCATGTTATTTTCTTGCCCCGCCCCCATGTTATTTTCCTGCCCCCCCCCCCCCCTCCCATAATACTCTTGCCCCCATACGCAGCCACAACCGCAAGCATGCACATGGCAGGTAAGAAGACTATATTCTGCCAATTTGGTCCCGCCAGGGGGTTTTCAAGCATGGAGAATCAAAATGCGGATACCCCTTCGAGTTTGGTACCATTCGAGCGCCCGAGAAAGGGTGCGTTTAAGCCTGTGCAAACTTATGTAAGGCATGAAATGCCGGTCAATCCGAATACGAACTGATTCGAATCAACACGTTTCCCAGACCGGACGCTTTAGACGTAGAAGGCGTGAAGCAGCGCATTCGAGAGGCTCTCGCCTTCTGGCAACTGCACACGTGCATTAGCTTCCAGGAGTTTGACTACTTCGACTTCGAGTGGATCGCTAACCCTGGACCCCACATCGTTTTCCAGTCGGACCGTCAGGGCTGCCGAAGCAACGTCGGGTACTCTCCGGACGGACCTCCTGCGCGCATATGCAACATTGATCCGGTGGCGCATTGTACGACGGTAGGTTTTTACCTCGAGCATTGCAAGGACCGCTGTGTTCTTCAGTTCTACACGATCACGCACGAAATTGGACACATTCTGGGTAAGTTCTACGTGTATCAGCGGAAAAATGTCCTTTTTTGCAAGGTCTCAAGTGGGAAAGCTGAAAACCCGAAACACTTCATTGTAACAGTGATACGAATGCAGAGAAGAGCCGGAAGCAGTGTCCAATGGGGTCGGACTAGCCTGCGGTTAGCTTGAATTTCGCCCTAGTTTTCGGACACTTTTCCGAGCATTCTGCGGAAAAATGCGCAGCTTAACCAAGTTCTCATTAGGCTGGGGAATACCTAGCCGGTATAGGAATCGGCATCGGAAAACGGTGTTTTCTTGGAGGAATCGGGATCGGAAACGGGTCATTCCTACATCCGTGGGCATCATGTACTTACTATGACGCGACTGCCGTACCGTACTACAACCCGTACCGTATTCCGTACCGTACTCTATGATACTGAGTACGGTGCGGGGGGCACACTTAGTACGGAGTACGGTACGGCATGACTTTTTGGCTAAAACTGCACTAGTACGGGCCGTAGGACGGCTTTTTAAATATGGGCCGTACCGTGTTCCGTACCGTACTCTACGGTACGGAGTACGGTACGGGGGGGGGGTCAGTACGGTACAGAGTACGGTACGGGGAGGGGGGGGGGGGTAAAGTCGCGCTCTAAGTACTCACTTAATCCTTCTTGTAGAGGACCTTGCAAAGTAAATGTTTCCCGGTACATATTGGCATCGGTATTGGAATTGGGAATAGGTGATTTTCGAGGAATCGGCATCGGTTTTTCACATTTTGGACCCAAGAAGGCCCCACCCTAGTTCTCACATAGTCGTCCGAACTGCTAGGACCCTCGTGACGTCCAGGTCTCTACCACGAGCACACGCGCTACGACCGCGACAACTACGTGGCGGTTGTCAACGAAGATTCCCCTCAAAACGAAATTCCGCGGCCAGGCGTCATTACGGACTACAAACCGTACGACTACGGCAGCGTCATGCACTACGGCGATGGTAGGGCTTTTATGAAGCTTTGCCATAAACCACCTACAAATAGGTGACTTCTGGGAGGAGATGTTCGCGGCTAACAGAATTTACGACGCGACGATGGGCAACCGTCAGGGCCCCACCTACTGGGGCGTACGCCACGTCGCGCAGGAATACCACTGTCCGAGCATCCGTCAACGTAAGCAAAGAATGCGTAGAAGTTAAGAGGTTGTGAGCCAGAAAAACCCATAGCAATGCAGTCGTAAAGCTGCTGTTAGGCAGATTCTCAATCGTAGTGTACCTCTGTATCAATGAGGGCCCATAGGCCTGTAGGGTGGTCCCATGCCATTCCGAAAAAAGTATCGACTATTGCCTTCAAAACTTGTGTCTCGACTTTGTCCCTCTTAGCTTCTCCGCAGCGTACCTGTACTGCACGGGCCATACCACCGTCCGGTACGGCTATAGGAAATCGTACTGGACTGGCCCTACGTAACGTACGCCGTAGCGTGTCAGTACGGGCTGTGCGGTATGTTACGGGCCTCGTTACGTCTGTGGCAACTGTAATGCATGCGCCACAACATTTTTCTTGCGCAAGCAGTTTAGGTTCTATATGGCGAGTGTACAGGGCTGTAAATAGCGTCGGCGGAGACGGACTCCCCTTTCCCCCCAAAGATACCCCGATACGGTAAAGGGCCTTTGGATACGAAAACGATTGGGTATCAAGCGTTTTTTTGCTCAAAATTTTAGCCACATGGTGACTATTATGATCCGCCTTTGACCCTTTATCGGGTCCTATCTACTGTTCACGACCTTACCCCCCCCCCCCATACTCTAAGCCCGTTTACGAACTTAGCGCCAGCCACTCGTTACGAGCACGCAATCGTTTAGACTCATTCAACTGCTCGGATGCACACGTGACATGCGGAAACAACGGCTACCTGCACCCGCGCTTCTGCTTCGTCTGCGTGTGCCCACAAGGATTCACGGGACCGACGTGCGAGGATCGCGCTCTCGGAGACAACGGCGCTCCACCGAACTGCGGCAGCGTCGTTCAGGTATTTCCGGCCGATTGGCTTCGGCACTGTCTTTTTGTGCTCTTAGGCGACGCAGGTCTGGCAAACACTCAGCGGCGAAGTTGTCGGGGTCGACGGAACTTATGCTGGACCGCCCGCTTGTTGCTACTACCACATAAAGGTTGTCGAGTATGCTTTGGAGAATGGCTTTTTCTTCGTTATCTTCGAATTTATTCTTTTAGTTTTATTTATCTATTCTTTTTCGAGTTTTATACACATATTTTTGCGACAAAGCTATTATATTTCTTTAATTTTGTTTTAATATATTTTTGCTATGTAAAAAACGTTAGTTTAAAACTAGAGCTAGCTTTTAGGCACTCACGGGCCAGAGAGTAGAGCTCGAAGTCGTCTCAATCGACGCCGAAATGCACAGGCCGGACCCCGAGCTGGGCGATGCTTCACATGAGCACAACCATTGCGTTTGGGGCTCGTTGGAGATCGTCTTCGAGGACCTCACTGTTAGCGGTGCAAAGTGAGATCTGACTGCAAGCGACGGACAGCACGATTACGTTCATGCGCTATTGCAGAATCTGCATGAACTCGTCGCGAGGGCTTTTCAATGCCTACGGAATCAGAAGCCACGGTAACCTGATCCTGCTTAAGAGCTGCGCGCATCTCGGCGCAGTCAATTTCACCGTACGCTACAGGACAGGTAAAGTGGCCTCTGTGTGGACCTGGTGCAGTTGCCGTTTTCGGCGTTGGCCGAACGGCTGCCCGACAGTTTCGTCCTCGGGTTCAGTTCCACCCCGGGTGGCCTAAGCCTCAGCCTAAACAGTGGGACTAAGCTCTAGGGCTAGAGGGACTAGGCTCTAGAGCTGGCAGGACCAAGCTCTAGAGCTAGAAGGAATACGCTCTAGCGCACCGGGCCGAAAGCCGGCGCATCTTAATGCCGGATTTTTGCCTTTCAAATGCTTAAGAGAGTTTTGTCAGCGCGATTTCAACGTAAACAGCCCGACACTTGCGTGCCATTACAGCCTAAAATAGCCCGCCCGCAGGTGTCGTTTAAGCAATTTTTGCCACTTTTCTTATTTATGCATGACAGCCGCAAGCGGAAAACGGGTAATTTAGCAATGGCCGAGGAGCCAGCACCGCGCGGATTAGGATGCCCAACTCGCCGGCGTCGTGCGATCGACCTGAAACGCAACTGCGCGGACATGCTGAAGAAGTACGGGAGCTGCAGCGGGCACAGCTACAGCAGGCTGATGAAGATCGTGTGCAGGAAAACGTGCAAGACGGCTACTACGGACTGTTAGAACAACACGTCTCTGATTCATTTTTGACTGGCAAGCTTACTACGCGATGCGACTTCTTGAATGGACTCGTCCGAAAATGTAGGATTTTTGTTTTAAACCTCTGGAAATAAATGGCATCACTGTCAGTTTAAATGAAAATCCATGTTCCGTACACAACTGTTTAAACAAACGTTTGTCTTGCTATCCGCCTTCTTGGGCGCTATAAATCAGTCTTCTCCGCACGAAATTTCGACGTCCGCAGACATCGCGCGGAATTCCTTCTTTTGGAAATTCCCGCGTTTTGATGCCTGGTATCAAACTGTTCTCCCGTTCTTCCAAACTGTAATGCAAAAAATATTCACAGAACGACCACATTTTTGCAAATCACACTTGTCTGTAGCGGGGCCAAGGGGTTAAAGCGGGGTCGCTCAGCATCTACTGTTAAACACTTTTTACATTTTAATAATGTCAATAGTTTGGGTAACGATCTTCCTAAAAATTTCAGTTTATAATTCGGAATAAATGTTGAACCAAGTCTGTAAACCGTCTTAATGCATATATATTTTTCTGTTGCGGCCTCTAGCGTCCTGTTTAGGCGCATTTGTTGTGACTACCGATTGGTATTTGTCCTCCTTCGCCCCAAGCGAGTGGGCACTTGAGCCCACGCGCTACCCAGCTTTTACGGTTACTAAGCCTTTGTGTATCCTTAGGCTTAAACCATTCCATCGGACTAGCTCATGCGTGGCTTAAGCGCCATGAAGCATAGAAGGAGGGCTCAGGCGAATGGACAAGGCGCATGGTCATTTCGGTACAAGGACCTACTTCGCTGGTGCCGAAAACGTGACGCAGCCGTGTGATAAAAAGCGACCATGTGCGCGCAGTAAGCGTGACACTTTGACATCGAGCGTAGGTCGTGAAGAACAGTTAAGCGTGCCATTTTTCAAAAGAATTTAAGCTGGATGTTGGGCTTTGGTTAGCTTTTACGTTCAGTCATATCGATGTTGAACTCAATGGTTGACGTCTCAATTTGTTGACTTCTTGGTCGGCAAGAAGCCATCACTGAGACAAAAAAGCTAGCAAGCTCAAGTATTTGCTGCATTTCGTGTTCACCGCTTCCGTCGCCCAGGATTCTAACGCCATCTTAATAGAGCTTTAACCGAGCTAAAGCGCACAGGAGCTGCGAACGAGTGGTCGATTCAAGCACTAATTGTTCTACGCGAAAATAACATGTACTGGAGACCTAAGAGCTAGGCAATGTGCGACATGTCGGGATTTAGCGAAAGTTCCGTTTTCGCAAACGTCTTTGCCCCCACGATGTCGATGACTCTGTCGTCGGGACGCTCGCGGAACCATCGGGCGACCTCCTGCCGGTACGGGCGAACGTAGTACATCGTGACGATGGGGTTGAACAAGGTAATGATCGGCACCGCCACGGAGAGGTAAGCGGAGATAGCGCCCAGCGGCACTTGGAGGGCGCTCGAGAGAATCACCACCGACACCGGCATGACGGAGACGAGCGGCGTCAACGCCTAAATGGCGAATATAAGGAGTAATGCGCGAAGAAATCGGGGTGTAAAGCGCCAACTCCAGGAATGGATAGGTAGGACGGACGTTCGCAGTTGCAAACTTTCTGAAATTGGAGCAAAAAGCGAGTTTATCTAATTTACCTAGAACAAGCCGTCCCCTGGTATGCGTTGCAAACTTTCTTAAGCTTTGGTTCTTTTGGTGAGCTCAAAGGGTGTTCTTATCAAACTTAAAATAGGAGCGTTTAGTTCGGTGCTTTGGCTAAAAAAGATGGGACACACAATCTCTGGTCTGGGTTAAAAGTAAGGAGTACGACGAAGAACGTCCTATGGAGGCATAGTTACTTACCAGCGCGATTAGCGCCTTGTTAACTTCGGCGTGTGCTCTCTGCGTCTTGTGCGTCGACGGCATTCCGAGCTCTCGGAGGTACTTCAGCACGCCGAACTGACACCAAATGATGACGATGTATCCGAGCAGACCCGAGCTCAGGTAGTACGCGTGGTGAATTCGTGTCTTCAGGGCGGCCTAGGTGCACAAAGTGGCTCACAAGAGATCGCGAGCTGAGAGGCTTACCCCGGGAGTGAGCGACGGGTAAGGAGCGAGTGTATCGTTGAAGTGCCATCCGGCTTCGCTAAGAATGTGCAGGCCTTCTTCGTTCAGTGCTTCATCGTGGTCAACGATCCTAAAGCGTCCTCTATCTCGAGTCTTGTTCCGCGTCTAGGCGGCGAGTACATCGAGTACACGTATGGCGGAAAATTGTCTTGATGTGACACCAATAAATTAAATAGAATGAATAAATAAAATATTTTAATTTAGTTGATTAAATAAAACAAATGAATTATTTATTATTTTATTATGTTAATATATTTTAAATTTTTATCGAAATAATAAACCCAGCCTAGGGCAGGCTATGCGTACGAAACTTTAGGCGAAGTTTTCACAAATTCATCCGGCAGCGGACGCCGCCCCCTACATGACAACCTTGCATAAGGGCAAGAAACCCTCTTCTTTACCCCCACAGATATAATGGGGTCTAATGGGGCAGTACGCCCACCCGTTTACGGCACGAGTTTTGTTGCGCGTCAATATACTTACCAGCAGAAGACAGCGGTGACTATCTGGGGGAAGCACCAGACGACGGGCACCAAAGCGGAGCTGCGACGGACTCGGATGAGACTGAAACTGTGCAGGATGAATTCCGCACACCCAAGTGGGGCACCTTTTCTCAGCGCAAACGAGACTATTCCGCCAGGCGAACTGGCACACGACGAGAACGATGTTCGTGTGGAGCATGATACAGAAGAGCGTCATTCCCAAGTGGTCCACGATCGGAGAGAGCCCCGAAAGCGGCCCGTTCGGCACGAGGAACATGTAGCCGCCCTCGAAGAGGATGTACTGAAAACCGCGCTTAGAAGGCAGGCAGACCAAAAACTATGACCGATACGTCAGCGAAATCAAGAATAACTCTCCGTCGTGGCATGTTCGTCTTGAACTAGAGATCGACATTACCCCCCGTACCGCATGCAGTACCGTACTGGACCGTGCCGTACTGAACCCCCCCCCCCCGTACCGTATGCCGTACCGTACTGAAAATACGGCCCGTATGCCGTACCGTATTGAAGTCAAAAATTTGCCCCAAATACGCTATCATTCAACAAAAAGAATAAAAACGGCACTCTTATGGGTAACAGGTACGACGTGGCTCGTATTCGTAATCGGAAATGGGCAGTGCCCGTATTAGGGGGCCCCCGTACTGTATGCCGTGCCGTACTGGACCCCCCGTACCGTAAAATACGGGTACGCTACGGGTACGGCCCGTATTAAGTTACGGCACCCGATCACAACCTTAGGCATATAGTAGAGTTGTTGTGTACCCTTCCCGTACCTGGCTCCATTCCGTGCTGGACCTCCCCGTGCCGTCCTCCGTTCCGTTTCGTCCCAGACTCCCCCCCCCCCCCCCCGTGCCGGGCTCCGTGTCGTGCCAGCATGACTCCATCACGGAACGGTCCGTGGGACGGGTCAAAACAGCATTTCCAAAGGTCCGGAATCGATTTGTGCTTAAAACATCCCGTTCCGTGATCTGTCCCATGGTGGAACGGAACTGAAAAAAGCCAGTCCTGACCTCTCTGTCGTGCCGTATGTTCTGTTCTCAACACGCCACGGCAAGGCATCCGTTCCGTTCCATTACCCAGCAACTCTGGTATATAATGTACCTACTGTACCCACAAAAGCCGGGTGAAAGCCTAAGGCCCAGTTCGAGTTGAAGGTAAGCGAATGCGAGAAATCACGCTTGATTTTGTGCCTCGTGTTCCAGGATCAGGGAAATTTTTCTACGTACCGGCTGCGAAAACAGCACGATGGCACTCAACGTGAAGTCCCCGACACACGTCAGCAAGAAGACACCGCGGAACTCCTTCATTAGGAAGTCGGAGTGCCGCATGATGAGATGGAAAAGGAGGACATTGAGCAGTAGAGCCGCGGCTTCGATCACGGTAGCAAAGTAGCGGTGGACGTGGATAATGTCTAAAATACGTCTGTTCAGACGGGCCCTTTACACCGGAGCCAATCCGATCCGATTCTAAAATCTAAAACCGATTCCGAGTACCGATTCCACAGAGGACCGATATTTGATGCCTTTTCGGTCCTAAGCCTAAAAGCGCGTAAACGCTGGAATTGGTCTTTTGTCAGACGCCGAATTCCAAAAGGGCAAAATTCCACCTAAAATGATCAAGAACGATGACGATTTCCTTACAGCCTGGTACAGATACGTCCCGCCTGCGCTCTACCAACATTCACTCGCAACAACACAGTCTTCTCGTCCTCACAGTTAAGGCGCAAGGGGCCATCCAGAAAATATGTAANAAGGATCGACAACGTCTGCGAAGCGTTCAGAACGTAGTAGCGGTTCAGCGCGATGGGGGGGGGGGTATAACATCAACATGCTAAAATAAGCTCTTGCATGTATCCAGCTTACTAAAATTTGGAATGGCTAATCCGTGGCTTAAATTGTGAGCGCTACGCTCAGGTGGTTTCCTAGCGACGGCTTAGGGCATTCTTTAGTTTGCAGCTGGTCCTTAGGCGTAGTCTTAGGCAAGCGGATGGTAGAAAGCTAACTTCCGGCAAACCGTTCGAAATCAGCATGTTGGCTTTCGCGCTCGTGACGGTTCCCCAACCCCTCTTCCATTCCCTACATGGGTTCATGCTGCTCGTCCTCGAACCCATCGACACCTTGATGCCTTTCCTTTTTTCGTCCTTTTCGCATGTTTTAACCGCAATGCCCTTGCCGTCACACCCGAAACCGTTGAAGCGACTTACCCACAAAAGTGCTGAGTTGCGCCATCTTCTTCGCGTGCTCCGCGTCAAGCCAGAGTGGGCAGACTAACGCAAGGGCGGACAACTTTAGCGATATGGTAGCAGACAGCTTTTATACGCCCGTGAACGAGATTGTAGCGAGAAAAAAAGCGGAGATTACCCTAACGCTGGAACTACAAGGTCCGCCGACGTCGCCGTGCAATTACGAAAAATTGCCGGACGTGGGAAGATTATGCGGTACTTCGGGAACAAAGAGCTCCTCTTCACTTTCAAAAATCCCTAATCTTGTAATTGCGGGATTTCGAGAGCGCTCCCTTGCGTGCCTTTGTCTCGCGTCCTGCTAGGGCCCTACAAAGCGAGACGTGCGGTTCCGCCGCCTCTCACATCGAAGCGAAAAAAGCGACGGAAGTCCAACGACTAAAAGTTCGCGATATGCGCCGGACGCCGGCACGGTTGCAAGGATCACATGGCTCAAAATTTCCCGAGGCATGTGGTGTCCGTATAAGCTGCTATAGCATGGCGTCCCGTACCTATTGCCTTGGTCCCCGCGTCGCTTAGTCCTTTTTCTGGATGCCAGGTTTTCGCACTATTGATGGCTCGAGGTCTTAGAATCGTTGAAACTCGTGAATTTTTGACACGAAAAATTTGGTAAACGCCTTCGGGATGTCTTCTTAGTCGCTGTCAAGCCTGGCGATCAATGGCTGTGTTCAACGTGCTTCGAGCAAATCCAGCCGGGCCTGACAAAAGCCAGGACCGGCCGGGTCACTTTGAAAAATACGGTCTTGGAGTCCGAATGGCCACGGTTCTTGGCCAGAACGCAGTTTCGAATTTAGGCGGTTTCGATTTAAAAAACTGCGACTCTGCTCGATAGGTTGGCATCGTTAATTTGCTTCTCCCTGTTCAGGCGCATTTTGCACGTCACACCAACACGAAGGTAGATAAATAGGGCAACAATATTATGGGTTGATCTAGCGTTTTTATGGGCTGTATCGGTTCCGCTCGGTCAGTTCACATTTTTTGGAGGAGGGCTGCGTCGCTGTACGAATCTGGCCACTAATTGGGGTGTGTTTTTTTGTGTTTTTACCGCTCATTAATGCCCAATGAGTCTGGTATTGGCAACTTGCATGAGTCATAATGTATATTTTTATTTTGATTGTTTAAAACGGGAAAAGTACAAAATATCTTTGTGATCCAGCGCAGCGGAAGAAAACGAACAAAACAAATAAGTATATATTCGATTGTTGCAAGATCGTAGAGAAAGAGCCAGGCCAGAAACAGGAACAGTATTTCGTCGTGTCGAGGGATCAAGACGACTTGCGCGACATTAGGTACGATACGAGAACGGGAATTACTAGCAGCATCTTGTTGAACCGCGTGGACTCTGCCCCGTTGCACCGATTGTTGCTGCACGTGAAGCAGGTGCCCGTCGCGCCGCCGCCGAGGCCCTGGCACAGGCTGATCAGGTTCTGGCACGTCGACGCGCCGGCGTTCGTGCTGTCCAGGCAGCCCTTCTGGATGTAGAACGCTAAAAGGGGGCTCTCCATACTCACAACTCTAAGCTCAACATGTTGGGGCGTAGTTCACTGTTTTGGATGACGTGGACCCTCCACCCGCCCTTAATCCGTGCTATGCGCCGTACCGTAGTGACTCATCGGCGCTGTGATGAGCCCTGCGAATGACATGCCGTTAACATTAAGAACGGCACGGCAGACAGCATGCAGACACCGGGTGAACAAGTGAGGAATACAACTGAGTCGGGACATTCATGTGAGTCTGGGTCCGACATCGGGCTCTCTAAGGGAGCCTAATAGTGGGCACTCATTTTTCGAGACCGCCAGTGAGAGTGAGCCAGCGCTCTTAGAGTCCCAAGTGAGCCCAGTGAGCCCTGTGGATCGAAAAATTACACCTAGGCGTGGCAGGAATAGGTCGTGACGCGACGCGTAGCCGCAACTACGTTTGCGGTTAAGATATCACTAATATAACGCTTTATGCTCAACAAACAGGGTCAAAATGAGGCCTTGTCAAAAGTACCAAATGGGACAAGACACCTTTTGGCGTCGACCAAAGGCCGCATAGGTAAGGATAGACTCGACTTGGGACGCTCGTGCCGTGCTGGCCATCCCGTGCCGTGCCAAAAATGCCTGCGTTTACACTAAAAGCGGCACGGAACGGCAAAAAAAAACCGGCGTTTTATGGCACCATCCCGTGCTCCGTGCCGTATTCCACGGCACTGAACGCGGCACGGCGTACGGCACGGCGCACGAAGTTTAGGTAAGGGTCCCATGTGCTACCCCGCCCACCTCACGAGGGGTCTTAGCTACGCCCGTGATTGTAAAGCATGTCCTGCCAGGCGGAATGAGCGCCTTACGATTGGAGCTCGAGCTCGTGCCGGTGCAGACGAACTTGAAGCACTGCGAGGACGCGCCGGTCGTCGACGTACACGCATAGCTTCGATGAGTGTCCCTGGACTGGTACTGGTTGCGCATGTAGCACTCGATGGAATCTTCAATGGAAAGTGGTTAGAGTAGCACGTGAATGGCTGCGGATCCCTATGGCACACCTTCACTCGGTCTGGCAAACGCCTTATTTCAAGTGAATTTTTAGTAGATCGCAAGCAAACGATGTTGCTTTATAGGGCAAGTAAAAATATATTTTTATATATATTTTTTCGAATTTTCTGTTTATGTTATTTTATTTGCGCTGTACGACGCTTTTCGAAAGGTCCAACACTTTCATTTTTAATTACATTTTAATATTACTTTTATTAATTTTTTATTTGTGTTTTTGCATTTCTCTTCGTACATTAATGTTTACCTAACCGATACAGCCACACGGTACCTGTCAGCGAGAAGCAGACGGCGAGCGTCAGCACGTACAGAATTGTCGACACGAGCATAATGTAGGTAATGATCGAACCTAGATACTCGGTCGTAAGCCTGATAAATGCCTATAATGACGCAAATAGGAAAACGCTGGGGCAGGAAGGGAGGTGTTATCGAGGCCTGATCGGGAATCGGCTTCGGATTGGAAATCGATCACAAGTTGCAAACGGAATCAGAATCTGTCAAAAATACCGATTCCGATGATTCATGCCGACAGTCAGTCAGTTAACATGCTGGTGACTTTGTATCGGAATCGGAACGGCATCGAATATCGGCCAATTTCTTGGAATGCCTATGTTTTTAAATTGTGTAATCGGAACGGAACCGGCTCCGAACCTGCTGGCCCTGGACTACACCTCTCCCAAACACGAACACTCCCACTTTACAACTTCTATCGGGCCTTGAACGAGCCCACTCGGCACGCACGGGCACACACAGATTTAGCGGAACAAATCACCATTTTTGGACCTCGTCTCGAAGTTTTCGAAATAATGCCTGGGGATTTCGCGCGAGGGTGTGATGTGCAAGCGAAATGCGCTTGATATGGCAGTATTTCGGCACTTTTATCGCATGAATTAATCATTGTGCCAGCCGCCGAAGCGCACAGTCTCCGGGGCGATTGGGCGGTTGCCAAGCGGCTCCTCGTTCTCTTCCGCCATCGCGCGCCCGAAACGTTTTATTCATCGAAGAAGCGCCAAGTACGCGAATTCGCCGGACTACAGTGACAAAAAGCCGCCCGAGATTCGGAAATGATTGGTGTTTGGCCGCGGACGAGCCGGCTTTAGTCACCGTTTCCGGAAGAAAATACGCATCGGACCCAGGGCCGTATTTAGCGGGGGGGGGGGTGCACCCCCTATCGGCGGCCTTCGACCGCCGATTGGGTAAGGGGGACCCTTTGGTGAAGATTTTAAAAAAGTTAGTAAATTTTTAAGGTTTAAAGGCTCTATATTATTCAATATAGCCTAAAAATGCCATTTTTAACATTATTTTAGCGATCTGGGGCCATTTTGACCCATTTTAGGGGTCCAGCCCCCCCCTGTC